>KK121840.1:50317-91055 GCA_000611955.2 Stegodyphus mimosarum
CTCATAATAGTAAAATTACTGCATGGAAGATTTGTTTCAAACCGTAAATAATTATTATTGTTTAACCTAAGTTTTTAAAACTGTTGTAAAGAATTATACGTGTCATTTATAAGTTACTTGTTAATCTTGTAAGTTCTATACTGGAACGTTTTAAAAGTAGTAAATAAAGCACCGATATTTGGATTTATTTTCCTCTTGCATGCCCAATTTCTATTTTTTTAATTTCATTAGTTGCAAAAGTCACCCCTTGTTACCCCTTGTCAAAAAAATATCAATTATAGTGAAAGAAATATTTCTCAGTTAAGAAGCTATAATATCCTAGCTAATTTGAAGTCCGTAAGGCCTAGAATATTGATTGAAGTGTAGATTTCTATACATAAATGACACTTCCAAGCAAAACTTCCAAGGTTAAATTTACCTTTTATTCCAACTCAAAATATTTGAGCAGATGGCCCCTTCTCGGGCTTCAATAAGCCTCCACTTGGGCTTTAATTCAATATAAGAAACTGATCTAATACTAACTAAAATAAAACCAGCCGAAGCTGCACAGAATTAACTAACACAGTTGGTACTTATTTAAGATCACCGCCGTATACTAGCAGGCACGTAACAATACGATCGAATAGTAGTAAGATTGGGCTTTTAGTAACAACGTGGCCGGAAGGCAGAACACGCTCTCCGTTCCGTTTGCCGTTGTCGCAGCGTCTGACTTGCAAAAGGGCAAGCTGCGTGCTGGCTATCTTCAGTTGATTACTTGAATGTAGCGATGCAGGGATAAAAATGCTTAAATGAGTCTTGGAGACAAGCTATGAGTAGGAAAGGGGTGTAAGGAAGTGAAACAAAGTACATTTGGTTTGCATAAAGTGAATGATGAGGGCGAAGTCGAAACCATGTTATATACACTGCTTCAGCTGAGATCTTGGACAGAGCAGATGTGAAAGCAGATTTAAGCTTTATATAGGAGAATTTTAGTTATCGCTGATCGTGAAAACTGGAAATGGGCGCAAATGGTGGTACCTAACGCTCTGCTGGGGTCTTCTAGTGAAGTGACCTAGACTTCAATTTAAATACCCGTTTGTACCTCATTTACATTAAACGTAATCCTAAAAATTCATTCTGGCAGGGAAACGTAGGTGGGAAACGAGAAAGTAAAGTAAAGGCTTGTTAAAAAATAAAAACAACAATTAGAAAATCAAAATAAACAACTACAAAGCAATAGACTAAGAAGATTTATAAGATTAAAAAAGGAATAAAACTAGACTGAGTGTAAAAAAAATTCCAATTTTGAATAATTTTTGGCTCTAATCCTCAGAAGTCCATTTGGCTTAGGTTTGGGTCCAAGAATATAATTTGTTAGAAAAAAATCAGCTTAAATTTTGTATATGGTCTACAAGCATTTAATCCTGTTTTTAGAAGACGTTTTCATAAAGCACCAGTGTTGGCTGGCAAACCATGATCTTCTCACATCCATTTTAATTGTGTTGATAATAATCTACGATTTTTCAGGATCATTCTTATTAAGCTTCCTGTCTTCTCGTTTGGAAGATATCTCTTTACACTCACGTTTACTTAAATGCTTCGGTGATTTTTTTCCTTAAAATAACACTTTCACTTTACGAACTTGAAGTGAATCATTTTAGGTTTTTAGTAACATCATTTACTTTAGATGAGTATTTTCAGCAGTACTTCGATTTACTTCTCATTCAGAAAGCTTTCTTTTTCTTCTGTATCTTTACACGTTTGAGCTATTAAACAAATTTAGTAAAATAATAACAATGCAAATATACGAAATCTGAAAATTAAAACAAATATGCTAAACTTTAAGGAACAACAGCAAATTCAAATGAAAAAATAAAAGTAATTAAATCTAAATATTATATTTATTATACCATTGAAGTTACGAACATTATTCGAAGTTAAAACAAAATCAACCTTTCCGAAATTAAAACAAAATTCATAGAATTTGTTTATTTATTTAAATGTAAGCAATTAAAAATATGTTACCATATCTGTTTATTAAATTAAATGTGACAACTTTAATTCATTTAAAAGTTTGCTTGCTGAAACAAAACGCAGGTGAGAAAACTCTGGTAAATTATACAGATCATGGTAAAGGAAAAAAAATCCATAATATATTGCGCAAGTTTGTTGAACAGCACCATCTTTATGCCATTACCTTTTCCCCTTCTAGTGGTGACATTTCAGTGACATTTTAGCAAGTAGTGGTTTAATTTCAGCAAGATAATGCCCTCTCGAGAAGGAATACGTGTTGTGCAGTGAATCTCCAGCCCAATCAAGATGCCCTATATTGCATGTTCACCGTATATACGCCAATTAATTACAAGTGAGATTGAAACATTTTTCCCATTCTACGCACAATTTCATATATAAACTGCAGCTGAATTGCGTATAGAACAGAACATCTTCTACGGTGACACTACGAATATTGGATGGCAATCCTCACTTGACCTACAAATGGAGAAAGAACCTTTACTATTAAAGACACTGCGCCTTGTAGAGAATGTAGCCCTGTGGCAGAATCCATTCATTCACATAGACTATGAAAAGTGTATCATGCTGGATCTTCCGGCAGAGTCGAACTTAACGTACACAGTGCACTTACAATGCACCCCGTAGGAAGAGAAGTCTTAGCCATTTATACAGATGTCTCAAAAACCGAAAAGGGCACAGGTTGTACCTACTACAGACTCCAAGGAAAAGAAGTGGTCGAAACGTGGAAAAGACGCCCAGTAGTGAAACATTCTGTCCTTTTAGACAGAGATTCTTGCGTTAAAAGCTGCAATCGATTTCTCCAAATTTCATATAGCTAAAAAGATAACTATATGTAGCTACTCAGCTTCAGGCTTGCAGGCAATTCGAGGGCAAAGAAGTAGGAAGCAAACAGTACAGAACATACGAAATATTCTTCTAAGTATCGTATTAGATGACAGACTCAATCTGGTCTGGGTTCCCGCACGTGTGGAAATAGCTGGGAACTAAGTAGCTGGCCTACACGCTAAATCTGCAGCTAACGATCCTAATCGACTCGAAAACCCAGTAAGCGGACTACAGTCGTATTTGAAGAGAATTACGCTAAATATCTAGCGCAGGAGTGTCGAAACAGATGGGATGGTGAAAATACGGAAAGAAGGACGTAACGGTTCTTCCCCAAAGATTCGTGTATTACAAAGACACATAGTGGGGCCACAGACCCAGTTTTACACGGACTATGGTTCCTTCCCTGGTTACCTTCATAGATTTGGAAAACTAGACACAGACTCAAGTGAATGTGGAGAGGTAGGTGATCCACATCACTGCCTTTGTAACTTTGCTTTTGTAACTGTCTGAACATAAAGATTGAGCACCTAAAATTTCATAACATGGCCGCAGTGGGCCGAGAATACATGTGAAAATAAGCAGGCCAAAGGTAAGATTGAGAATATTATCAGACTCTGTGCAGTAAATATTAAAAACGGGAATGCCTTTAGGCAAAACACATTTTGCACTCTGTAGCAGAGAACAGTGCTGCGACTAAACATTCTTAGGTGAACTGCAACCTAGCGCAGCTATGTCAAACAATACTAACACTCAGAGCTTAGTACAGTAAGAATGATATTCCCTTTACAACTGCCACATCTTCAATATTAGTTACAATAACTCAACGTATCACCACAAAGTTACTAGGATTATCAGTCTAATGTCATCACTTCTGAGTTAGCAATGTTGAGTTACAAACTACTGGGATATAGCATAAAATGCTTAGTTCGTATTGCAGTATAGAAAAACAGCATTGTAAGTGTAGATACTCAGTGGTCATCCCTGGTGGAGCACGGTATTCGGATAAATAAATGTTTTATATAACCCTCGAAATAATTTGTGCCGGGAACACCGGTTCTTAAATATCTTTATATATGGTTATTATGATTGCCTGTTTATTACATCCTCGGGAAAACAACAGGGTTCCGAGCAGCTTCGGTTGAGAAACTATGGTGTGAAAGAATGACAGAGAAAAAAGAGGCGTATGTTTCTGACAGGTTGGTTTCACCTCATCACAAAACTGTACTGATTAATTTCAAAATATTGAATAAAAGTGACTGCATGTTTTAAGTTTAAAATCATTTTCTTTCCACGGCTTCAATGGTTGTCCCTCGTTAATTTCAGGTTTATGCAACGGTGGCACATTTTTTGTTTTTTACTTTCGGCAGTTATGTCTCATCAGGATAAATAACCCAAAGTACATATATCCAAAACAAGTTTTTTCTTGTAAAGTAGATTCATTATAAAGATTCCTTGTAAAATGTTTAATTAAAATTATTCTTTAAGTAACTTAAAATTAATTGACTTTAATCAAAATTTTACCCTGCATTAATGCCATTTAAGTTTGTCACCCACGAGTGTTGAGTACTATACCAAAGTATCTGAGTAAACATTTCAAAATCATTTAATCTGTATGCTTTTCTCCAACGTTTGATTAATATTTTCAAACATTTACTCGTGGATGCATTTTGATTATTTAAGTTATATTGGCAATTCAAAACCTAGTTTAATTTAGAATATTTTTTCGGGCGTACGACTAGAAGAAGAAATTAACTTTTGACGAACTAAAACTCTTAAAAGCTTTAAAAATTTGCATAACTAATTTTTACTTGCTTTGAAATGCTAAAAGAAAATACAGCCATATTATTTAGATCTTAGAAACGTGTGTTTTGTGAAATTGAAAAGCAATTTTCCGTACCGTAGATCACTTTTCCCACGTCATACTTGGTGTTTTATAAAAATAGTACTAAATTAAGGTAAAAAAAGGTGTATTTGTGTATAAAGAGGTTTTGTATCGGAGATTTTGAGAGAGATGAAAGTTTTGTAATTTGGAAAAGGCAATTGCTTTTAACTTTAGTCTTCCGAGATGAAATAAGGTGGAGAAATCCTAACTAATTATTTTCTTATCCTAAAAAATTTGAATTACTTTTTTGGCGGGAGAACAAATTATTATGTTTACATTTTTACAGTTTATGTTATTTCTCCTGTGCTGTTTGATATGTAGCTTTTTTTATTCTTTCCCTGCTACTTTTTTTATTTATTCTTTTTCACTTTCCTTTCAACGCTTTATTTCTGCGCATGTAATTATTTCAAAAATAGGATATTTTATATAACTCTGTATTTTAATATAGTGATTTCTTATTGGAGAAGGAAAATTTCAACGTATTTTTTAATTGTTGAGGATAAATATACTAGTTAATGTCCAGCTTTTAAAATTATAAAAACATTCTTATGCTTAGTATATTTGCATGTGTTCGAACGAAAGGTAGTGAAGAACGAGGTGTTTCAGATGGTACTTTTTCTACGTAAGTTTCTGGCAATCAAAAAAAACACATAAATACGTTTGGTATTGTTCAGCAAAAAATATACTTTTATACATTTGCATACGTATGTTATTTAAAATAATGAGAAATCTTCAACTGAATTTGTTTCTTGCATCATTTCCTTTTCGCTTCAGTGTTAAATGAGCTGTATTTCCGCTTATGAATATTAATTGTATCGTGTAGCGAAACATAAGACAACATGAAACAACAAAGCAATTATTTTTGTTCTTCTACCTACATTACTATAGTAAAATATCTCCCATTTAAAGGTAGGGTTTTGAAATAAAATAGCGTCATGAAACCGCCGGAATGACGTAAGGAGAAAATGTATTCTGCAGCTTAATTATATGAGCCTTAAAAGTAAAATGCTATATATAATAAAAATAATCTCAATTATTAAATTTTCCTTAACGGAAACACAGTTGTATTTGCGTTTAAATGCTATAGTTAAGAATAATACTTCTATCTTTGAAACGTTCTCGAAAATTTCTTGTAGAACAATTCTATTTAAACTGAAAAAAGAATATTATTTCTTAATATCCTTTGATCTATCGGAAAATATGTATTTTCTTCAGCGCTCATGACGTTCTTCGTAGTATTAGTACAATGAATCATATAGGGGAAAATTAGGGCAGAAGGTGTGAATTCTGGAAAATAAAGTGGTTAGGAATATAAAAGTTTTGTTTTGATCACAGAAACCCAAGCTTCTTTGCTCAAAATTCAGCTTCCACTGAATGGTTTAAAGATGCTACCACGCTCAATGTTTCAAAAACGGAATTAATGTCGTTTGCAGTACAAAGTGAACTACGCTTTATCGGATGATGTCACTTAAAAAAATAATAGGTTAATCCTTTTTGCAATCGAATACAATTATTGCAATATTCAAGCTCGTGGTTAATGCCTTCTAAGAGCGAAATCCAGTTATTGTAATTTTCAAGCATGTGACAAGTCTGTAATATCTGTTCATAAAGTCTCAGAATCTGTATAAAGAAACGAATTCGATGTAAGTATGGCAGAAGCAAAGCAGGTTGAATAAGAAATTAATTGATTATATTAATTTCTCATTGATTTCTAAGAGTTAAATTATCGAATACTATAGGAAGTTATCCAGTCAATCGGAAACTTATTCAGTTAATCGGAAGTTGAGCAAGAATTTTCTCACCCATTCCTTTGCCTTAAATCTTTCTGCCCATCATCTCCACAGTCTTTCTAAGAATGTTTTCTAAGTTGGTATAACCGATGTTTTCGATAAACGATATTCTATTGGTTTATTAAGTTTTATTCCGGAAAGAGAATCCACAGCTTCCGGCTATCGTATACTACTGTATCATAAAATCATTTGTTTTCGTTAAAAAATACAAAAGAACATCGGATTAGGAGCATTTCTAATTACAAACCTCGGCTTTTGAAGCTCATTTATTATATAAGGCTTATTAATTAGCGTTAAAAGTAAACTAAAACTAAACTGAACTCGGCTTCACAAACAGCTCATGGAAAGCCATGATCGGCAGTGCCGTGATGTTTGCTTTCTAGACCGTAGGCTTCGGGATGTTTGTGTATCTTTTGTCTGGACGGGTGGTCAGCCTGTCGCAGGACCCCGGTGTTTAGTCCCCGAGTGACCTTGGTATTCATTCTATCGACCCCCTTAAGGGATGAAAGTCTAAGTCAATCTTGCCCAGCCCAAGGATCGAATATGGGACCTGTGGTGCTGCTGCAGGGCGCGCTAGCCACAGCGCCACCAGACCTCTGTTGTTTTTATTAACTAAATTAAAACATTTTGGGTTATGAGTTACGAGCGCTTAGCAAATAATTTTCAAACATATGTTGGATTAATCTATGATACTGAATTAATACTTAAGGACTTCTAGAATCATCATTTTAACATATTCCGTTGCTTAAATCATCCCATTAACAAAGCCTGGCTGCCAGGGTATCTTGCTGAAGGATGAGTTCAGCCTGGCGGAAATTATGGTCAGGTTGTGTTGCATGCGGAGAATCTGAGACACAATATCCAGAGTGTCTGTGTTTTTAAGAAACACCGTTGGTTTGAAAGTTAACAGTGAAGACGCAGAAGAGTTACTAGTCGCCATAAAATTAATTCAGTGAAGAACGAACTGAAACTTCTTCAGAATCAACAGTAAAAGGTATTGTGAAGGTGGAGGTGGAGGTGGAGGATGTATCTTTAGCAGAAGAGGAACGAGGAAAAATGAATCTAGTTCTTCAATCCACGAAGGTTGAGCACTATAAGGTAATGTTTCATGTTATGGTATCATTATGAGGAAACAGTAGCAAGCGACAGCGATGCATTTTCAGTGATAATGTCATGTCTCCCATTAGAAACATTTTAAAACGTAGATATCAGTGAATCAATTGCGCAAATTTTGAGTCAAACGTAAGCCCAATCAGTTTCAGACAGAGTGGAGTAAGTCTACGTTACAGACATGAAAAGGGATTCCGTGTGGATTGATTACTTTCTTCACGCTTGCTGAATAAGAATAGGGTTCGCACCGCGCGTAGTGCTGAAATTGCTGCATAAATACAGTTAAAAAGTTATATACTTCTACCATGACGAAACATTCTGCCCGACATGGATATCTTCTGCAAAAATTCAATTAAGTAGTTAAAATTTCAAAATTCATAGTCATGTAAACAACAACCATGTAATTACAGTTCTGAAATTAAGCTCTGAAATTGCAAGAACTTAGTAAACTTGAGAACATTAATCATGCAAACACAGTATGAGTTGATATATAATTTGGTTACCTGCATTTTAAACGAAGTCATATAACATACATTAAAGCTGCATGAAAATTTTAAGTCATTTTAAGTTTGGTGTAACTAGTTTATTATAACAAGTAAACACTATATTAGTTCTTGTACGTCTGTTTATCTGCGTGATGTCATTAATATCTACCTTCCAGGACAAATTCCTTTCGAATGTACTCCCTGCTAGTAAAATAAAAAAAATAGATAAATCACATTATCTTTATTCAAGCCTTAATGGAGCTCAAAGTTATGTGATCGAGATGAATGTTATCTTACCCATGTACATGAATTCCATTTTGCCTCCAGTCATAAGCAAAATGCCAAATTTCGTCACAAGTTACGATCTGCTTAAAAAATATTCAGGATTACTGCTTGAATCAGATTACGTAATTAGTAATTATGTCCTCTTTCTTTCATGCAGTGTATGTTACAAAACGAGAGCCTGCTTTCTTTCTTTCCGTCGTTTTTTCCCAGATCTTACAGAACAGTTTAACAAGCAGTGCTAATTGCAGATAATGACAGCATCAGCTGCAATTCGAAACGTTAGTTACTGGTTTCTCCACAATTCGATATAAGAAATCATTCATCCGAGTCTGAAAGGCTAGGATTTTTAGGATTCTTTTTAAATGTCTTAAAGCCCATCACGAAATTACTGTACCAAAGCAAACCTTTAAGTCATCGTAATGATTCATCTCTCATGCAGTACATTCTATTTTAGGAGTACTGTATTGCAGTTTTTATTGCACTCGTGAAAATTTTTACTTTATGCCTTGTTTTGCGTTTAAATCCATCTGTAATCTCTGTAGAAAACGTATGGTTCATTCTTCGAAAGCAAATCATAAAAGTTCCCTTGAATTAAATCATGCATTCGAAAAAAATTCCCTTGAACAAAATCATGCAATCGAACAGATGTTAATAATTATTAAATCTTAAAAATCTACATTCGTATATGTCATTCCTGACGGCTATCTAAGGTCTAAGAAGCGGAGAACTGGTAGTTCAGCCCGAGATTTTATCCTAGCGAACAAGTTGGCCGTGTGGGCGTTCTTGTCATTCTTCCATTCCGTATAAATACAGAGGCTGTTCGCACATTTTTTAGACGATGTATATTGTATTCACAAAACTAAATTACATAAAAATTCTTGCGTTTTAAATGTTCTATTTGATATTCCTTATTCTGAACTATCTTTCGAACCGCAATGTCCAAGATAATAATGCCTTTTGAAGTGTCAGAAAAGATATTCTATCCCATTCCTCCCGAACAGCTTTCCAGAGTCCTATTAGGGTTTTAGGACAACGTTTGGATAATTCAGTTTTTAAAAGTCCGAAAGCACAAAAATCCGTAGGTGACACATCGGGAGTTTTAGTAGGGATATCAGTGAAGGGTATGGCCTTGATACCAGTTTTTTGTTCCATTTCTTTTAGGAAATTTACAGTGGATTTTGATGTGTGACTGCTAGCTTTGTCCTGATGGAGTCTTACAGATTGATGGCGTGTGGGTAAAGCGATGGTATTTCATTCGGAAAAATTGGCGATAAAATATGTTCCTGATAGTATTTGGAGTTAATCTTGACATTTTTTTGCACTCTCTTTATTTTTAACTTGCCATTATAAGAAAAACCAGCAACAATCATGAATCCCTTAGAAAAACTTTCTTTCGATTCTTTGAACCATGTACTTAAATTTTTTTCTCCACTTTTATGATAATAAATGGCTTTTTTTTTGTTACAATCATTTAAATACACCCATGCTTCATCTATTGTGACAATTGTTTTCCATTTTTCTTTGGATAAGTGTTTCTCATATAGAATTCTGCAGCGCGTCCAGCGTTGAGCGATATGCTTTGGAAGAAGACGATGCACATTGCGTTTCTTCGCTTAAGATTTAAATCAACGTTTATCATTTTTTTTACTGTGGACACCGAGCATTTTAATGATTTTGCAACTGTTCTTTGACTAGGGGGATTTTCTTTTAACATTAAACAACGTACCTTTGCAATAGTGGAAGATGTCCGTTTTTTCCTTGGATACTTGTTTGGAATTTTTGTCCCACTTGAGGCTCCAATTTAACGTTTTTTTTTCCTTTCTTGTTGATGATATTACCTATCGACGCTTTAGATATCACAAAACCATGACTCTCACATCGTTTTTGGATAACGGAGTACGCATATTTCTCTTCGGAAAGAGCGTAAATGTAGCCTTCGAACCACTGCTTTGTTAAATTCGCCATTTTTAATAAAAACAAAACTTTCAAGCCACAGACGATAATTTTGACTTTTAAAAACATAGTTCAACTGCAATTACTTCTTTTGCAGCAAACGATGTTTTATTACCGCTTACCAAAATCGTCTAAAAAAAGTGCGAACAGCCTCTGTACAACCCAGTCGCCCTTCCTTCGAGACAGACAACTCTCATGGACTTTGCTCTGTTCAAGCAAATAGTTCTAAACTGTAGTTCTTGCAAGCTGTAATTGCATAAGGAAGTAATTACTTCACTCATTTAAATGTAAAATCTGATAATCCAGCAATTTTATCAAAATTATTCTTTCCAATTTTGACTATTACGACCAGCGCGGAGTCTAGTTAATGATCTAAGAAGATGTACTGTTCCTACTCTGAGCATTAACAGTAATATTCCGAGAAAATTATTCAGATTTGGTTGCCTGTATATCTAAAGATCAGGCTTACCTTAGTTTATCTGTCATCAGAATTAAATGATAGACACGTTTCACCATTAAATTCAACTCTGATGGCAGTTGCTACTATTATTACTAATATCTGCAATTAATATACGGTTACAAATGCCTGAATATATAGATAGATACATATATCCAGGTCTCAGCGCTTGCTTATGGCATGACCATTCTATGATTTAGCTTTGTTCAGTTCTTTTTGCAGTGAAGTCCATTCCGCATTTGAATCGAAGCTAAAAAAATGGCGTCATCCGCTCTTTTAATATTTGGGCAAAGTTTCCGTTTTATTTGCAATAGCAACCGTAACTACGAACTGGTTCTTGGAGCCCTCGAAAATCTGACTCCTCATAATACGCAAAATATGATAGACTCATCTCTAATTCCATATCTATAGTGTATCATCTGCTAGACTCATCTAAAGTTGCTTTACGGAGCCTTCTTTTGATAGGTATATAGCCTTCTGTGCTTTGTCTGATCAATAACAAATAACCTATATGTATGTAAGAAAATGCATATTTAAAGCAAAAATTGCATTTGCAAGAACCCCTTAACTCTCTATTTTAACTTGGATATTTCCCTTGTCCATTCTAAGTATGATATCTATTAATAAATCTCTCTAAAATGCGTCATTTCAAAATTAATCTCATGTTATTTGAGTGTTACATAACGCTAGCGACGTTGATAATTTAATAAATACTAAAATGATCAGTATCAGAATTTTTAATAGCCAGTAGGAAACTTTGACAAACGTAACCTTTTTTTCTCTCCCGGGTTTTGATTTTGAAATCGTCTACGAACTGCTAATGCTCGCTGATTAGAACATAGTTCAAAATTATAAACGGTACTTATGCAGTTCTTCAAGAAAAAGCACGTATTACGCCAGGATATTTGTGGTTGCTAATATCAATTATAATAAAAAGAAATATTGAATTCGGCCATGACTGCAATTACTTCTTTGTACTCAAACACACCATCGGCCACCCAATCGGTATAGCGTTTAGCATCGCTGACTGTCGAGCCGAAGGGCCCGGGTTCCAATCCCGGAGAAGGCATGGATGTTTATAAATGTATAGTGTCGGTGCAGCATTCTAAAAATGCGGCGAGCCGAAGATCCTCTCATGTGGTTTGGTGGAAGGGGAGAAGGGGAGACCCTCAGCCCCTCGGGGGGGTCTTGCTCTACATCAAAATTGGGAACGGAATTGAGCTAAATCGCGCTGTCACCTGTAGAGGTTCTCAAGCTGTTGCCAACAACAGGCGTATCTTGTGCACTCCTTGCCACGAGGAATTTCGTGAGCTTGGGCTGATGTTACTATCATAAAAGTAAGTATAAGGTAACAACAACAACATACCATCGTCTTTATCTTCTTCACCTTCCAAATCATCACATGTATACAGAAGTAACCAATTAACCTTACATGCACGTATGAATCTAATTACATGTTGCGCTATTGTAAAAGTTACGGTCACAAAAAACCGAATCGTGAGCTTTAAATTAAAATGTGGCATTGTTATTAAGCTGTTAGTTTATATAAGCATAAATAAATGACACTAGTACTTTCACAGTGGAAGTAAACAGAGAATTTAGATTTGTTAGGATTTGCTTCTGAAGTAGAGTCTGGCTTATCCGACATAAACGGGCAAGCAGAACATCGGATAAGCCAACCTGTCGCATAATACGGAGGTCGGTGTCAAAATAATACGCCGAGTAACGACTATTGGAGGCGTTAAAGCATTAAAAATGAGCATAGTATTCGTAAATTTTGCAGAACTAGTTTTGAAAGTTTAAATATAGAACCTTCTTCATCAGCTGCAGAAGTGCTTTGGATAAATGCTTCAGCTAAATGCTTTACTTAACGTATATTTTATACTTATTGCAAAGCGAATATGACAGTTTCAGTTCAAAGATTTTTAATTTCTTTTTTCATTATTCACAGTAAGTTAGTAAATTATGAATGTGCATACATATTGTTATGTGCGTACAGGTTCGTAATGGATTGAACGCATGCAAAATCGATGATATTTTGGTAAAATTTATTTCCCCAAAAGACTTTCTAGAACTTTCTGGAACTCTGAACTGATGCCCTCTCCAGTCTTATGTAGCTTCCACCTCTCCGCCTAGATATTTTCCAGTATTTTCGATTTCTCAAAATTCCTGGAAGTCACATGTAATTAGAGTTACATAAGCATTGGACCAGTTCTAGTTACACAAGGATGGAACCAAAATGCCGCCAAATGATTTCCAAGCTTGGCGACCTTCTCGGCAAATTCGGGTGACAAAAATTAGTCGCGAAAATTATCGCCAGCTTTAGCCATTACCTGAATTTTAAATGCACTTATAACTGTAACCCTATTTTTCCGGTGATGCTTTGCTCTCTTGATTTCTTTCATGTTACATTATACAAGCAATGCTACAATTTAAATATTATTTCGCTAAAATTATTTGCATGTATATAAAATTCTTAACAATATTATTTTGTATGTATTAAATGCATAAATTAAAGGAAATAAACAATTAAATAAGTTTATAATTTTTCTCTTATTGGTGATTAAGCATTTTGATTGATTGAGGCAATTATAGTGCATATTAAAATATGTTAAAGAAATTAAGGCAATATATTAAAGGAAGATAAATCCAGGTTTAAAATGCCAGGAGAATTTTTTCATTAAATCAAGAAAATAAATTTGTCTGGTAGTTTTGGGAAATTTGTGCTTTCTTAGCGAAAACCCTTGCCGGTCAGAGGGTTAAGTGCGGCTAAGCCTATTTTTGTTACCATAGCAGCCATATATGTTTACATTTGTAACTGAGGAGAATAGTTTATTAAGTCAGTGTCTTTTTGCCTAGTGGGAGCAAAAGTAAAAATTCAGATTTGTGCACCGAAAAATCTGCCTTTTTGCCTGCTGCTGGCCGAATTACTTGCTTTTGCGCAGAAACACTAATTTTAATTGTAAAAATTATTTTTTTTTTGTTGTTATATGTTTTTTATATTTTTCAATTTTCAGTGAAAGTGTTTTGAGGTTTTATGCATTTTTGCCTTGCCGCGAAGTGAATTAATTAACTGAATTAATTGAATTAATTGAATAATACATCTCTAATGGATTTGCGGGAAATATATTTAAATGAAATGCAGCAAAAAATACGTATAATTTAATATTCCGTGCAGGGAATTCATGTGGTGCCCGCATCAGATTTTTTGCTATGGTATGTCGTAAGCAAGACTAATGTGTAAGAATTTATTTTCAATATGCGGGACATGTTTAGCATCAAAAATGTAATTATCAATTTTTACGGAATGATTTTTAATAAAATACATTTCATTCCTAATTTGAAAGAAATTTGTAAAGCGACAAGGAATTTAAACTTGGTGTTTTTTCATAATCATTATTAAAGCCTCGTGTAGTTTCCTGAACTTATATCTTATGTCGCAAACACAGCAACTGTTACAAATACAGGTAACTTTAATCCCTCAGGCAACACCTCATCCCTTGCCAAATTTCATTTTATACGTCAGAGGTCAAGCTAAATTTTTAGACTGTTTGCTTCTGCATATGTTAGCACATTTCGAACGAGAGTCTGCTACCCTTGTACATCAAACTCTCCTTGAAACTGATGAATCTGTTGCGTGCTGGAAATAGTGATTTAATAGCAACGTGGGCGGCTTATCATCATGTACGTCAATGAACGTGATAAAAGGCAATGTTACCTCTTTATCGATTGTGAAATCCATTAGGCTTCTGTCGAACAAACTCATCAAGCCATCATCGGGTTGGTTCTATTAGAGCAGTATTTGCATGGTTTCTTTTCCTTCTTAACGGTACTTCTCGCCGTGAAAGTCTTTAGTGCTGGCAACGGAAAATTACTTTTCCCCCCGCTAGCAAAGTTAATTATCTTGAGCGACAGCTCTGAGACAGTCGTTCTATTTGCTGCTGGTATAATACAACTGTACACGTGGAGTTGTATTTGACGAAGACTGGAAGTGTTTGCTGTTAATCTTTCTGTTATTTATGAGTGTATATGCTTGTATTATGGGTTATTTGAAATTTATTTCAAAATTTTTGTTTCAGTCTCAGTTACTGACTTTAAACGTACCTATTTTGAACACAAAATGGAACTTTTTCTGAAATGACGTAACGAATGTTTTTAGTGGTTCGATGTTCAACGATTTTCTTAAGTGGTTCGATTTCAAACTATTTTTCTAAAATAACGTTTTTCGGTAAAATTATTGCTTTTCAGACTTAACCAAATTAGGAGTTAATATTACTTGGAATCGTTCGAAAACATTTTAATTGTAAGTATTTTCAACCATTTTGTCGGAAATCACAATAAAGAGAAAAATAGATGAAGTAAAAGATGCAGTATTCTCGACTCAGGTGAACTACGATCTGCGAACCATGATCAAAAACAAAAGAAACTGATACCGTTTATAAAAAGCAGCAGCGCATAAAAAAACAAATACAAATACTTTTATTATATTACACAGTTATTATATTAAACTTGCAACATTACCAGAAGAATGCATTTATGAGGTCCTAAAGAGGACCTGTCATATGCTTCGATGGTCGCCATTACACTTCAAGCACATTAAAAAGGCAAGTGAAGCGGTCGTATTTCGCATCTGTCAGTTGAAGCAGTCCTATTTCACATTTGCCAATAGTTATAATTTTACTACTATAATCAAATACAAAACGACACTGATAGCAATCTGTATTTTCGTTCTCACAAACACTGTTCTGATGTCTCCAACACCCACAGAAATATGTCCCCATTGGTGACAGTTCGCCATTACAATTCGGTAGGGTGATAGGGCAGTATTGCAAATGCTATTCTTTTCATTTTCCTCACAGTTATTTGTTTTAGACGACTCCCGTAGGCATTCTATCATCTTAGTGTTGGCACTATAGCTGTACATCAACAAAGTTCATCTGATGATTTACCGGGCAGATGGATGTTTCACATGATTCGTAATGTTGCGTTTCTACGGGTTCGTGGATTTGGAGTGATTGACGACAACACTTGATGAAGCATCAAAACGTAATTTATTTAGCCAGTATTTCTCTGGAGAATTCCAAAATCATGTTTACAATCGTCGAAAAACTACGACAAACACGCTGAAACAATCAGCAACACAGCCTTCAGGCTATCAGGCTATAACGGTGAAGACAGCTTCACGGCAAAGCACTAGAGTTTAGCTCTCGACTCAGTTCGGTCATTCTCGGAACTCAACATACTTTCGAGACTCCGCACGCTACAACTCGCGATGCACTCGATAGCCTCAACGATGCACGCTCTTGATGCACCAACTCATGATACGCTCCACGACCATTTCCACAGTAAACTGCAAATCCGCGTACAGGCAGGGGTTATACAGCTTTTGGCCTGCCTTTTTGTCAGAACATTTTAGAATTCGTTCTAGAATGTTCTTTATCCGTTTACGGCATATCGCCGATTTTGTCGCCAAGTGGGCGATTTCGCGCCAAATTTGGCCACCCTGCCTTTCCTTGTCATTTTCTGGCAACCCTAAATCTGCTTTGTGGGGGAAGCTGTCTTACCGCTGCTGGATGTATCGTAACAATATTCATAGGCAAAGGGACATACAGAGCCACCTGTTCTTATAGATACTAGCCAGTAGGTCACCTGTTACAAGAATGCCAAAGATCTTTTTCTCTTTATTTTAATATTTTGCTTTCGATAGGTAGACGTACAGTTGGCATTATTTTATTACTATGGGTTTTTATTTACTTCAAATAATGAAAACAAAAAATATTACTAGATTTAGAGGGGAACAAAAGCATGCATTCACAGGAAAGGATTCTGCTACAAATCGGCCCCACTAGTGGCCAAGTGTTTAAGTTCACTAAATACTGGTACTTCGACCTGCTTTGGGTTCCAACTCAGGCGAACAGGTTGGTAGCATGGTTGATTTTCGTGCCTTCCTTCATGTGTAACGTAAAGAAGAGCCAGTTTTCCTCAGAAAGTCATCCACGAAAATATTTCTTCTCTCAGGCAGATCTTCCTCGTAGCTTTGCATGTTCAAATAATCCCGGTGATCTGCTACAAATCGCTTATCTTTGAAAATTATTACTGTTCTGTGCCATTTTACCGGAAGTACGTCGTTTAAAACGATTTGATATGCAGGAAATTCTATTTAAATCCCTTACGTCTGACAGAATGGCCTAGAATATTTTTGCTTCTTAAAAATATTATTTTATCACATTTCTTCGAAATGCATTGAAGTATTTTATAAAATAAGCGTAAATTTAAGGTTAAACATTGATTTTCCGTTGGAAAGTCCGCCACCAAGGCATCGCTTTCCTTAAAAAAAGGTGCTCTCGCGTGCTTTACCATATTTGACTAAACAACATTAAGTTTGAACATTGCTAAAGTTGAAGAATTATAATTGAATTACCAGTTACAAATGATAAAAATGTAAGCGAATGAGCAGAAAGAGGCTTGCTTCAAAAGAAGTTTGAAATTTTTTGTCAATTAGGTCCCAAGGTTTGGAGAAGTTATTTCAACAGAACATTTAATTTCAGCAAAACATTCTACTATTTCGAAACATTTACATTTTTGACTGCTTTGCGGTAAGAAGACAGCAGCAGCTTGGCCGAAGTGTTGGAATGAAGTGCTTTATTTTCAAGATGAAATCTTAATTTAGACTGAGTTCGTTTTGGTTCTCAGTGTATTTTGATTAGATAATTAAGACTGCTGTAAAATTATTATTAGTTGTGTGTGTTTTAGTTCTATTTGCCTAATCAATGGTATGTAAAGATTCATATGACATGGATTAGTCAGAGAGAAATTATTATTTTTAGAATACAGAAAGTGAGTATTGAGAGGCTTGCTAATTTAAATTATAATTTATCTTTTACATACTTTTTATCTTACATATTATGCCAAGCGTATAATGTAAAGGAATTTTTATGACAAAAGAGTGAATACTAAAAGCTTGTCACCTTTTTTAAGGAGCGGAGGCTTTTACGTATAATTGTATTTGGACATCCCATTACGTTGATTTGCATTATAGAGGATTTGCCCATTTTTGTCAAAGTTTATTATTATTGTATTTTGTTTGTTCTGTATAACAATTATTCCATTTCTCTACGATACGAAACTCTATTTTTGTTCCGTTACAAATAAGTATGTACTAAATGTAATGAGGCATCATAACTATGTTTTTGGAAACAATTTTATATTGATAATGAACTGAGATTTTACAACAAGCTGTGAAAATTTTTGAGGTGATATCAAAATAGCTTTTCAAGAACTTTATACATCTTGAACATGAAGAGATCCTTGAATACAAAAACTTTTTTTGTCTTTTCAGGAACTCTAAAGATTTTTCAATCTGAACTTTTTATTTATATCATTTCGTTTTCATATTCCTAGATTGCATTTTTTACATGTTTTTATATATTCTGATTTTGAAATTATATTTCTTTTACATTTTTGTATATCTAAATCTGAGAAAGTTTGTAAACTAAATGACGGAGCATAGTGAAACATCAAGGCTGTGTCTATGAACCTTTTCATTTAATTTCTTGTATCAACTGTACACATTATATAAAATTTCTTTGTTACTACTCTAATCGTTTGTTAAAAAGATTTTTCTGTCATTAAGCCTTTTTCTCTTTGAAGGTGAGGATATTGGAATATAAAAAATCCACCCTCTTAATTCCGCTTATGTAAGATTAAAAATATTTGTACTTTTCCATTTCGTCGGCGCAAATCTCGCCGAATAGATTTTATTGGCGACAACACACAGTATACACATAAAACAAATGTTCACAAATGTTAGTTCTAAGACTTTTTTGCTTTAGAGGCATAAATATTTTAATATCATTTAATTTTTTTTCAAAAGGGGCTTTTGTTTTCCTTCTCCAAATAAATTCCACGAGATAACTTTTCAGATGATGAAGTGCTGTTCCAGTGTTTTTCTTATTTCGCCATTTTGCGCTACCCCATAGTCTTTCTATTTTTTATACGTGCATTCCAGTTTCCGGATCGACAAAATTGTATTTATAGTTCGCTTTGAAATGTTCGAAACTGTCCTCTTCCTGTTTTTCAGTGCAGTATGAATTCCACGAATCCGAATGTATTATAGTTCCTTTTTCGATATTTTCCTTAATTGCTTCTATTATAATGCTCATGGATCGGTTAGGCAGCTTAACAAGGAAACATTCGATTGTTTCAAAACAAGCTCCACGAAAGATCCACTACTGTCGTAGAATCCGTCCTGCATTGTTTTTATGCTTCTTTAACATATTTTCATGCTCTTCGGCGATCATACTAGGTCCTCCTATTTTGCGTTGTTTACGTTTAAGCAAAGAATCCACACAAACCTCGCGCATGTAGTTATTCCAGTCCACAATTCTTCAGTGACCGATTTTCAATTTACTGATTTTCACATTATTTAACTCAAGTTAATTCTTCGCTCCAACCATAAATAAAACTCCTACACTTCAAGAAATTCAACTTCGATGACTCAAACCATGTGCCCTTCCGGATTGCCTAAAATTGAAAGGTTGCAATGTCACTGAATTTCGTCTCCGAAATGTAATTTCATACAATTATTACCATAAGTAGCAATTTTAGACAAAACACCTTTCGCTTGAAAGAATTTGATAGATTCTGGGCAAATCCCAAATTTCCATTGGTTTTTTTTTCATCAATTTTTGCCGTATTAGGGAAAAGTGATAAAAAATGGCCGTAACTTTTTTTGAAAATGTGGCGGTGAAAGGTTACCAGCCGAGATGTACCGTTTGGCGTCGTTGTATAATTTTTGGCGACTTTATCGCCTGCGCCGGCGAAATGGGAAAATACCAAAATATGTAAATCAAAATTATAATTTAAAGTAGCAGTAGCCTCTTAATTCCCTCTCTCTGTTCTAAAAATAGTAACGCCTTTTTCTGCGCTGTGTATGACGTAAGTAATGCGGAAACTAAACCGAAACTTTGACGTATTCGGAACTTGAACTCAAAATTTTAAGAACTGAAACCTTTCTCCTGGTAAGCTTCCATATTGGATAACTGCGCACATTTGCTTCAACTCTCTTCCCATAAAGACGCTACTTCGCTCTTTTAGCCTCTGCTATCTATTTATTGTACATTGTTCTAAAATAAGTACGAAATTGTGGGGCGCACAGCGCACTTGCAATGATGATCTGCAATGAAACGTCATATTTGTCCCAAAAATTAATTAACAGGGAATAAAAGTGGTGTTTATGGCTACGTCTGTCTTCGAGTGTCATCTTTCTAATTACGGAGTAAAGCCTCTCCAAGTTACTCCAACGCAAAGAACCATCTCCAATCCAATGCAGTTTTCTCCAAAGTCATCCTAAAAAATTTGATGTAAAACATGATGATAGAGTAGCTGCATATAAATAGATATACCTACAATCATGGCCGGTTGAACACGTGTTCCTTCTTGTAGTAGATTACACAGCTAAATTGGCCTAAAACGATGTTGAATAATTACATGTTCTTTTTTTCACATATCAATAGAGCAATGTAACTGGAGTTTGAAAGAGAAGCGGCAGATATGACGTCAGCAGTACAGAAACAAACGAGGGAAGATAACGGCAAAAATACTGAAGTTGTCGTTCTACTTTTCCGGTTGGTTGGTTAAAAAGCTATAGTTTACTAATTTAGTATTACTATTGTGTAAAAGACTTTAATTTTGGTCTTTTTCCGCTATGTTAATTACATGCGTTAAGGGTGGGGGTGTATTTGTGAATCATTTGACAATGATTAATTAATTTTGAAATGACACAGCCGAAAAAAAACATGTTTCTTTTTTAAAATAGAAACAGGAAATAAATTAAAAAGGAGACTTAAATTAGTTTACGCATACTAAACTCAGAACTTTACTTTCTAAACATATATACAAGAATAATTAATAATTTTAAGACGATGTGATATAGATGAAAGATATATAAAATATTTGCCCTTCTTCTTGGCATGCCTTCGTGGTGTAGTGGTCAGCAGGCTCGGCGCGTATTCGAGAGGTCAGTGGTTCGAGTCCCGCCGAGGGTATTGCTCATTTTTCATCCTTCCTGCTTCGAAACAGCCTAATGTCTCAACAGATAAACTCTGATGTATTGATGCTTTCTCTTTGCTAATAAGCTATAGTACTTCTTGAAACCTTCTCTTTATTTTGGACACAGGGTAACTTTGAGTCTGACTAAAAAATTATGTTGGTACTTCAAAAAAAGCGAAAAATATTTCATTGCAAATACATTCATGATGCATTTGACGCAGTTAAAGTACGTAAAGCATAACGCATTAGCCTGTAGTAGTGGAAGATGCATGCCCTGATTCTCTAACATAAGATTCCCTGATTCTTTGACGTAAGTTTAAGCAGTTTGAGATTTTGCCAGCGAATTTGGTTTTCTTAACTTGCTAAACGATATTACTACCGAAAACATCATTAATGGATGGCCACTTTGGCATTTCTTGACACTGCTTCTAAACGTTTTGTATATTTCACTGGAGTAAAGATCAAATGTCGATGGTTGTTATACAACTGTTAAAAATTGTTTTCATTGCGTTAAATATTTACACAAAGGGAACTGCCAATGAATAATTAACATCAAATTTCACTTGAAATGGGACAGTGTACGGTAAGCTTGCTGAGACACCCCCCACCTGCTTGATCACGAAGTGATCTTATGATTATAAAGGGGTGCCCCATTCACACCACAAACGAGGGCAGCCAGCGACCCGGAGCGCTCCCCCAAACCATAAAAATAAATACGCCAAAAAAAGGAGACTCAAAAATCAAAATTCCAAAAAAAAATACTTAATATTAACAATTTAAAGTTTAATGTTCCGAGAAACCAAGTCCGGAATTCCGAGTAACTAAAAAAGTTATTATAAAGAAACCGAGGAAAATAATAAAAATACATCCAGCATGGTTGTCATTCTATTTAGACCATAGTGATTTCTTTTCTCTTCTTTTAATAAAAGCTGGATTGACGACACAACAGGAAAGAAGAAAACCAAACAAAACTAAATCATAAAAAATATGTTATTAAAATCAAACTTAAAATAAGGAAGAGAAACATATATAAAACACATATAAGACAACACAAAAACACAAACAATTATTCACGAACACACCGAAACGACGGAAGGGTAAAACACCAATAAACTCATCTCCTCAAAACATTGCTAAACTCAATACACAAATACAAAAACATATTTAAAATCAAAACTCCAAAACACTCAAGACTCAATACAATACAATAAAACTCACATGTACAAATAAAATTCAGCTCAATGAAAAATTCCAATTATATGTCTGTTATTATTAATATAGGCCATCAGTTCTCTTGCATATGATTTCAAATTTTTAATATCCAGTTCTAATTGATTAACACCTATTCTACAATATCCATGTCTAATAGAGTCCGTCGCTGAACAGTCCAACACGAAGTGTTTGGCATCACCTATAATATTGCATACTGAACACAAATCATTATCCTGTAAACAAAATCTATTCAATTAATATGGAAATCGGCCATGGCCAGTAATAACCTGATTTAAATCTATAGCATCGTATAAGACAGTTTTATTAGTAATTTCCAGATTAATTAAAAGTTCTCCTTTTCTGGGTGAACATTGCCACATAGATCTCCATATGTCTATATAATACTTTCTCATCATTGTAATAGCAATCTGTCTAGAACCAGTTATTTCAACCTTAGGCACGTTAGATGCCATACATGCCTCTTTGGCCAGGCTGTCGGCCCTCTCATTACCGATAAATCCCACATGGGCTTTGACCCAATGACAAACAATCTTTGCATTAATAGACTGCAGTAGAAACGTAATCTCCATAATAACACAGTTAACATTATCGGGGCGAGAGAGAGACTGGAACAGTGAGAGGCAATCAGTATACAAATTTATAGTAATACATATATTTAGATTGCATTTAATCCACCTCAGTGCTTTCAACACAGCAACACACTCAGCTTGGAAAACTGAATTATATGAATTTAACTTATAAATGCCATAATCTATCTCAGTGGCATAAAAATGAACAACAAAAGCCGCTCCAGTACAACCCCCAAGCCCCGATCCATCAGTATGTATGTCATATAGCCTAATTTTGGGAATATCTTTATCAAAAATAAAACTCATTCTGTCCACAGGATGTAATAAATGTAAATTAAATTTTTCAAAAACATATTTGATAACAATATTTGAATCAAAACACAAAAAATCAACATTACCAGTACGCAAAAGAAATTTCTTATAATAAAACTCATAATAAACTGAGAGGGGAGGCAGCCCGGCCAACACACAAACCAACTCAGTCGATACCGTTCTAAAGCAACGAGTAATGGCTAAGCCCATGCTCTCTGTATAGGATCCAATTTCATCGGGAGCCTCACCAGCTCCCCCGCTCTGGACCCCCAGGCACCTATTCCATAAGTCATTATGGGAAGAGCAACAGCATTATATAAAACTAAAAGGATGCTGGATCATCTATTTAGAGCATCACCTGTGAGGTTCTTTCTATAAGTGAGCAACATCCGTTCTACGCTGGACATTTTAAAAATGTTTTACAAAGGTAAGTTTACAATCTAATGTCACACCCATATACTTCATATTATCTGTAAATTTGATTCTTCTATTGCGATAACGAATCTGAGGAGATCTCACCATGCGTCCTCCCCTCCGAAAGAACACAGCCTGAATCTTATCCATATTAAATTTTAATTTCTCACAATTACTCCAATCGTCAAGTATAACACAGGTTTCATCGAATAACCTTTCAAGTTTTTCCAGTGAATCTTCTCTAAAAAGGGCAACAACGTCGTCCGCATAGTCTAACATTTTCTGAGAACACACGTTGAAGTAATTTATCCATGATAACATTCCAGAACGGGGGAGCACTGCAGGAACCCTGTGGGCAGCCTTTACCAATTTTGAAGGTGGTAAGAGCCATAACCTTCTAAAAAACAATTAAAATAAACTCTTCTATTATTAAAGTAATCTAAAATCAAATAAAAAATATTCCTGGGAACATAAAGATCTTGGAGACTCTTAAGCAAAGATTTCCAATCTACATTATCGAAGGCAGAGGCGATATCAAAGGAAACGAGAAGGACATGTTGATCTGTTCTATGTTTTCTAATATAAGAGACGACTTGAAAGAGAGCATCATCAGTGCTTTTACCGGGGACGAAACCATACTGATCATTATGAAAAGGGTTAATAAAGATATAGTGCATTATTCTATTAGTGTTCAGCTTATCCAGTATTTTACCGAAAACCTTTAATAAAGCAATTGGTTTCGATTTTCCCTCGGTCTTGGGTATGAGAATAATTTTACTTATTTTCCAAGTCTCCGGAAAGGTGGCAAACTTTAAACACAAATTATATAAAACACAAAAAAATTCTGGATATAAATCAAATAACATCTTGACAATTGCTTTATATATGCCATCTCTACCGGGAGCCGCTCTTTTTCGAAGCCGTCGATTCACACCATCAATTTCATCATGTGTAAAATCAAGGTCATGATCTTTTAATTTTGAATCATCAATATCTGTAATATATCCAACAAAAAATCATTATCTAGATCAAAATAGGTCTTGATATGTGCTTTATTTACCTCCTCGAAGCCCCCAATAACATCATCCGGTCTCTTGACTACAAATTTATGTCTTCCTTTCCCAGCAGCAGTTTTATAAAATCCATCAAAATAATTAGTGCAACCTAAAAAATACTTAATTCTGCTATTATTTTGGGCCTTCCTAATAGAACGTTTATAGATAGCAAGCTCCCTCTTATATCTAACTTTCCTCTTTATTCTTAAATCATCATCAATATTCACAACCTGTGAACTTTTCCTGGAAACCCTTACTCTTCTCTTCTGTCTTTCGAGACCAACATCCCACCAGATAATCTTCTTATCAGTCTTTTTCTTTACCTTTAATCTACCTGCTAATTAAGCAGGTCTCAATTTCAATCACTACAC
This sequence comes from Stegodyphus mimosarum, assembly GCA_000611955.2. Taxonomy (NCBI): domain Eukaryota; kingdom Metazoa; phylum Arthropoda; class Arachnida; order Araneae; family Eresidae; genus Stegodyphus; species Stegodyphus mimosarum. Next base: position 75,122 of record KK121840.1, read on the forward strand.
CTTCTATGTCTTCATTACGATTGACATTTTTTAATCTCTCAGTAAAATTCTCAATAACAACTCTGATCTTCTTACATAGTTTATAATACTTCTACTTACAAATTTCTCACTCCCATGTTGGAGACAAAAACCGTCAATACCAAAAAGAATATACGTATAGTCACTAAGTGATTCAGCATCGCTAATTTCATACTTATAATCATTGATATCAAGTGAGCCTGAACCTAAAACTAAATCAGTCCAACCTTGCCCGACTGAAGAAAGGAAAGTGGGAGTCAAATCTTGAACATTAAAAAGCACCAAATCCTTAGATGTAACGAAATCAAACAGTTAAACCCCTCGTGCATCTGTAAAACCAGCCCCCCAACTAAAATGTTTACAATTAAAATCGCCAAAATCCAAAAATTTATCATAAATATCTAACACACCTTCCAATCTATGTAAATTAATCGCCAGATCTTCGGCAGGGACAGTGTACGGTATATAATAATAATATTTCATGTAGCAGTTTAATGAAAGTGGTTCTCATTCTTGTTCATCTCACATCGGAGGAAATCTAAAGTACAACCGAGCAGCCATGCTCTGCCACCGGAAATCGAACCCATAATTCATAGTGTTTGGTCATATTAAAACTATTGTGGATGGAGCGGCGAATGGAGAAGAGGAACGTGATTTTATAAGTTGGATGAGGAAAAAGGATGAAAATAGTGTTTAAATCTACAAAGTGGTCATAAAAAACTTCCCTAATGTGTGAACCTCTGGCGGCTATTCTACACAGCCAATCGAAATGAAATTTCAGATATTGTTATTTGAAGATATGCGGTAGAGATTACAAGAATTTAAAACAATAGAGCTCTCATGGTTACGATTATAATTTCGAAATTTCCTAATGGCAACACCCACTATTATCCTGCGCAAATTGATCGCAGTTATGATCAGCGCAGTTGAAAAACCACAAATGGCATTAGAACGATACACGTATGACGAAAATTGCTTGTATAAAACATCTCTAAAGAAGAGTATTGTAAAAAACTAGTGACGATACAAGAGAGGAGGGAGGAAACAAAAACTTTTGTTGGAAATTTTCAAAGTTTTCAATTTGCTCGCCTTGGCAGACGATAACGCATCGCATGAGGGAAGTTCTTAACAACAACGACGAACGTAATATTGCTGTAGGAATCTGTATAACTTCATGTTTCGTGGTATCTTTCAGTTCGTATGTACGCAATTTCGTATGTACGCTTTAGATTTCAGATAATCCCAGAACCAGAAACCCATCGGAGTTTAGTCGGGGAGAGTGATGGCTGCGAAACTGCAAAGTCACGGGAGATGACTCTAACTTGAAACGTTGGACTCGTTGAAAACTTGTAATTCCAATTAAAGTTCTTGTCCCTTTCCTCTTTTGGGCTCTCATTAGTTCTTTACAATGCTAATCTTTGCGAATATTTAACGCCTGCAATTTTTGTCATACTTATATCGTTCCAACGCCATTTATGGTTTTTAAATGCGCTGATCAGTTTGCGCAGGGAAAAAGCGGCTGTGACGATTCGAAAATATCGACATTTTTTCACTGTAACTGTAACTGAGAGAGCTCTATTTTTTAAATCATCATCATCATAATCTCAAACGCATACCTTCAAAAATAACAATATCTGAAATTTCATTTCGATTAGCTAAGTAGAAAGACTGCTGAGATATCGCATATTAAAGAAGTGTTTTATGACCACCCTGTATATACTAGAAGAGCCTTTTTTTTCCCTTCCTGTTTTTGCAGCGGCTTTCTGTTTATTACCTTATAAGGTATTTCTCCCACCTTCTCCGCATGCCTTCGTGGTGTAGTGGTCAGCACGCTCGACGCGTAACCGAGAGGTTCGTGGTTCGATTCCTGGCGAAGGCGTTGCTCATTTTTCATCACTCCTGCTTTCAAATTAACCTAATTAACCTAATGTCTCTACACTGGCGCCCGAACTAAAAAAAAGTGGTGGGTAATGTTTCTCCACCACCAGGATTTGGCGATTGAGTCCCCTAATCCCCAGTCGCCCTTTAAAAGGGGGAGTATATAAGGTATTTCTCCCGTGTTCTTCGCGTGCCTTCGTGGTGTAGTGGTCAGCACCCTCGAACCGAGAGGTCCGTGGTTCGATTCCTCGCGAAGGCGTTGGTCATTTTTTATCACTTTATTTTTATAGGCAAATTTTTAAAAAAAAATTTTATAGGCAAATGTTTCGAGTTATAAATAACTGCAGTGCTGATATTTATAGAAAGTGATTTTTTAGCAGCAGCTTATGTTATGGTTCATGAATTGTGGGTTCCGCTGCTTTGTTTTTCTCTTTTCCGCGATAAAAATGTGCATATAATAATTTTGAGTTAACTGTTTTCATAGCAAAGATATTCAAAATGCACAACCTGAATTTTAATTTGTCTTGTTTCGAATCGTGAAGTTGGATGTTAAATGTAAGAATGAGTGCGAACATAGCTTTAAAACTACTATTCCAGGTCTTACTGTATTACGGTTTTGTGCCTTTGAATAAAAATTCCGAATTCTAAGAGAGGCAAACATTTTAAAATTTAAACAAAGTAAATAATTTGCTATAAATGCGAGTTACAATGCAGTATAAAGGCGTGATTGTTATTCCCAGTCATAAAAGGAGAATAAAAAATAAAAATAAGAATATGCATTAAATTTTGAATCGGAACAAAGAAAATAGTATTATGATATTTATAATTGTAATAGTTGTAAATTAAAAATCGTACTTTTTAACATGAACCATTAATGTTATTCTAATATTCAACCGATTTCATTTAACATTTGTGTAAAGATGGGAAATATCGCGGTTTCCCGATGGCAATTAAAGACGTCGTGAAACCGGATAGTAAATAATATAAATAACAAAATTGTGCCTTTGTAAACTGTTTCGAACGTATAATCAGTTTGGAATTACTTTTGTGAAACATTTCTACTAAAGTTTCATTTTAGTTTAAAAGGTATTTAATATTTCCAATGAAAATGATGAATGTATTGTGATATGCATAATATTCTGTAAGTTAAATCACATTTGTTAAAAAGTGCTGCTTCATTTTCTGAGAGCTTGTACCAAAATTTACTAAGTGTAATCGTTAAATTAGTGCAGTACTAATTTCAGAGTTCGAGTTCTGATTTCAGTTTGTATATTGACTTCAAAATTCAAAGATTTTTAAAATATTAACATATTCCCCCACCCTCGAAATAGTCTTTTTTATTGTAGTAAAAAATACGATTATTTTCTTTTTAAACAGAAGCGATTTCGAGGTATTTTGTATCCTGGCATAATACAATGTGTTCTTACATTTCCTTGCAAGCCGCGGACGGAAGCGATCCCTTAAAGTAAATCAACAGCAACGTCTGTTCTGTATTAAATAACTGTACAAGTTCCGCGTGGCGTTGATTCCCGCTGAAATAATGTCGTAACAGATTTATTTACCACCATTTTGACTTTGTCATGTGACTTTGTGTTTTAGTCTTTTTAAAAATTTTATGATAACCGTTTTTTAGGTGTAATACTGTAATTAGAAGTTTTGGTACAGTTTTTCTTTTTCCTTTTTTTTAATTACTATTCGCGAAAATATGAGCATATTACAATAATTAATTTTTTGGAGGCACTGCAGATGGGAGTGTTGCCTTTAAGTAATTTTTAACATTAATTACTGCAGGTAGTGGTGGTATATTTTACAGTTGTGTTCAGTATAGGAATTTTTAATTACTAAAATATTATATTAGAATATATTTCTGCTCCCCAGAAATAACAAGTGTACTGATTTTCAGTATGCAATTTCTGGTTGCTGTATACATTCGATACTGCTTGACCGTTAACAAGAAGAATGTTAAAAAATTGTGACGGGAGGCTGTCTGTTTCAAACGGCCGTTGGGATTTGACTGACTGTTTTTTTTTTTTTTCGTGACATTGGACTATTAAAAAAACTGTTACAAAATGTAAGTAATATTTATTCATGATTGTGTACAACTTCGCTTCGTTTGCATCTAAATTTGGAATTTTAATTTTTAAGTGAACTTATCTGGAAACAGTATGCAAAATAATACTTATCAAGACTTCCGTATGGAAATGTAAAATCTTCATTTGTAAGTAAATATTTCGAAGCGAATACGCAAAAATAATATTTCGAAACTCTCAATTCGTTCAAGAATTATATTCTGCGATGTGAAATGCAGTCGTTGTTTCTGTATTATTTTCTGAAAAGTGAAATTCGTCTAAGAATGTTTTAATACATTTGCTAGTTTTACACACAAACACATACACAAAATGACAGAGAGAGAGATAAAGAAGTGGGGATAAAAAGAAGTATAATAAAATTATAAAAAGGAAACATTTTGAGGAAAAAAAACTGATGTCACATTTTTAAAATCTCTGTGTGTGTTAATAGGGCTACTTGCTTTCATTATAAAAGCATAATGTTACGGATTTCGTATTTATTTAGCCATTTATTTAGAACTAGCCGCTATGCGGCCAGCCTTCGTCTGGCTTTTAAACGTACCGAAAAAATGCCTAAAAGACACCCCTGGGATCTATGGTCGCGTAAGTTCTTCCAACTTTTTTCTCTTTGTTAAGATTCCAACCCTCCTTTGTATACAGCCCTGATGAGCAGATCTCCAGAAAAACATATACATCTTGAATTTTTAGCAAATTAATTGCATGAGATGTGCATTAAACATTTGTTAAAGCATAATTTATATCCCCGTTCTTAAGCACCACCATGACAACATAAAAATTATATAAAAATTCTACAATAAAATTAAAAGTTTTTAAACATTTTCTTACTCTATAATTTGAATGATCCTTTTTCTGAAATTTTGAAATGTTATGATACTTTAGGTAATCTTCTGAGGAAATGTGTCAGCAGTCACATTGCAGCCACACTTGTATAAAATATTACAATGAAATAAGCAGTATCCCTTGATACAAATGTTGATTATCCTAATAAAGTAATTAAAAAAGAAACAACGGTTGCAAAAAGAAACAACTTTTTTTATTTCTTAAAGTTTTCAGTCTCTTAAAAACAGTAACATAAGAAATACGATGAAAAATTGTTGCCAAACCGAAATTTTTAAAAGAATGAAACCATTCAAAATGATGCAATTTCATCAAAAATCTGCCAACAACAATAAGAAAGGAAAATTGTTGCCAAAACTACATTTTAAAATATGAGATGTGAGAAGTGTATTCGGAAGTTTCATTTAAAAAATTTTAAAAAAATACAAAATATTATTATTTTTCCAAAATTCTTTTTTTAAAAGGAGTCAAAAGGATTAAAGTTCAACGTGTCCAAAAATCAAAGGAAAATAAACAGCACATTTTTTAAAACAAGTTTTTTTTTAAAAAAATTCCGCTGAAAAGGTGTTAAGCTCACCTTCCTAAATAAATTCCTATTTAATCGATTTATTGAAATACGAAATGTATTTTAAGTTCGTAAAATAGCTAAGTGTCTACGCTTCACGACGATGTAAAAATGAAATGTATAGAGTGAAATCTCGCTTTCCTGTAGCCCATTATATCTCAAAATGACACGATTTTATCACAAAACATAAAATCAAAAAAATTCTAATTCGAATTTCGAAAAAATCGCTTCGAGGTGCACTGGCTCTTGTATAGATACACCAGTGTACCAAATTTCGTGACCCTGGGTCTATTAGCCTACTCGCAACACGAACGAAAAACACACACACAGACTCTTTGTTTTATTATATGTAGACATTGTAATTAAAATTGTTTTATTTTCTCGTGCAACGCAGACGATTTTTGAAGAGAAAACTACGTCGGAAAAGTAAAAATAAAATAGCGCGTGCATTTAATATTTAATAAATAAATATCTCGCATTTGCTGTTGCCATCGAGGAAAATCGAGATATTTATAGATCTCACCAGAATATTCTAGAGAATAATTAAAAAGCCAAATTTAAACACCTCAGCTCAGTTGCAGTTGTAGCTGTTTTAAGCGAACTGTTTGTTTACCTTAATGCTGTAGCGAATTCGCAGTGAGATTGGATTAACTTTCTCTGTTTCGAATTCTGTTTAACGTTTGAGATATTGTGATGTTGTACGAATAAGTCTGAGGAAATATTTCAGTATTTTGTTCTATTTCTTGTGAAAAGAATATTTTTTTTAAACTTTTTAACGACTTTTGCATTCAGCCCATTACGAACCCGTACGCATGCAACGGTACGAAACATATATATAGGACGATGGTACGAAAAATAACATATAGGACGGTGGTACGATAATTAACATAATTCAATAAGCATGTGGTAGCATTTCGTGTAAGTGTAAACGAGTTGCCAAAAATTTTTATTAATGACTCATTTTAAAATTCTATTAATTTCGGTGAACATGAAATTCACAAACTGTTCAACCATTCACGACCGCATTCAACAAGCATCAGAGCCGGAGCCGCCCACCAGACGAGTATGCGCGGGAGTGGGGATATATGGCCACTCACTATGCATGCGCACAGAGTATGACGTCATCAAAATTTCCTCTAATTTGTCACTCAGCTGTGGCTGAACTTAGAATTCCAAAATTCTTTTCGTATTTTGTAGTGTACAACTTTGTCTATCAAGCAACGAAACATAAGCAAAACTCTCTGTGTTGTGTAGTTGCAAAGATCTAAGGCTTTACGTAGCCTGCATAAGCGTCATAATTTTTCCTTTCAACATACCACCACGGAAGAACATTAAATACATTTAACCAAGCAAACTCATAACAATGAGTTCTAGCAGCGCTTGGCATCCTATCAATTAATATTTAGTGTCTCTGTCATCATAAACTGCTTTTCGTGTCTTGGAAAAACATCGTCTATTCTTGGAATATGCCTCTGGATGTGTCTTCTACTCTCCTCTAGCCGAGATGTCTGTTTACTTTCTTTGGACGCGAGCATTAATCATCGACAGTTGTTGAATCAGCTATTTCCGGGAATCGACCGAAACGATTCTTCCAATTCTAACGGACAGGGCACTGAAACTGAGTTATGATTTTCCATGCTGAGTGCACTAATGGTGATTTATGAACCTTTCCAACAACGTATTTATGATTAAGCTTAACAAAAGCTGTGTCTTGACACTGTGCGTATCATTCATGGAAAACTGAATAATTTAGCATGTACTTCCGTCACAGGTTCATTTACGGACGTCCGGGATTAATTTCTTTCGTACTGTTAGGCTTAATGATGCGAATTATTAAATGCATTGGGGATTATGAATGTTGCAATTTTTATAGTGTATTATTTCGGTACTTTTTTTGACGACAATGGGAATGTCAGTTTTCTAACTCCCTTCTTATTATATTTCTCCAATATCACCCCCTCCAGCAAATCGGTAAAATAAATGTGGACGTAAATGAATACGAGTGTGTGTTTGTGCTATAAATACGCAAAATCGTTCAAAAGCGTTTCTGGATTTTCTTCGAAAAAAAGTTTTTAATGCTGAGCTAACGTACACTGCACGCACACAAAACGTGGACAGTTCTATATCTCCCGTTCTACTGGACCGATTGACGAGATTTAACTTGCGTTTTTCATGTCTCGAAAGCGCGATATAGGATATGTATTAGATTTATATATAGTATTGCTCTAATATAGGTATTTTGACACAAAATCGGACTTTTTCTGAAATGAGATGCCAATTTTTTTCCATATTTCTGTTCTAAGACTCAAATTATGCCAAACTGCCAAGTTTTGTAAAAATTGCGCGAATAGTTTTTAAAAGATTAGCTCTCAAAATTTTAGCTCCTCAATGTTAATTGAATTTCTTATATATTTATTAATATATCTTTTTTATTAAACTTCCATCCTCTGAAAGGAGATGTATTTCTAAGCATACAAGCAAAAAAGTAGAATATTTTATTCAAAATTTCCTAAGATATACGGGAATTTACATTTTAGCGCGTTTTGAAATTTGGCCTATTGATTAGAAGCGATAATAACGAAAATGTGGTTTACGCACTCTTTAAAATTTTTTGAAAGCATGAACGAGACGTTCTTCCCGCTCGTGGACAATGAAAGGAAGGAAAGGGAAATAGGTTGCTATAAATTAGGTTACAGCCGAAAACATCGCGGGCGAAAATGTCGCGGAGAAAACAACTCAAGGAGAAAACGTCGCGGTACAAAACATCGTGGGAGTTAAAAAAGCGAAGAGAAGACATCGTGTTAAAAAATATCGTCGTCAAAATAAAGCGGTTCAAAATCTTTGCAATTTAAAAGCATCGTCGTCGAAAATATCGTGGTAAAAATTAAAGTACCTACAAATCATCGCATGACGATAACATCACACATAGAGTCTTTCAGGTTTTAAAAGTTGCATTTTCTCATAATGATTTGGAAGTGCAAGAAGGAAAGAGGAAAACAGGGTGAAAATGTTAACAGCATTTCCAGAATAAAAGGAAGCAAAGCACGATGTAATTTTCACTAAAACGATAACAGATTAGCAAATGTGAAAGAAAATAATTTGATAATTAACTAAGCAATTTGTGTCGAGGTAAGCTTATGGCAGTTATTTGTCTTCCTTTTTCTAAACATTTTTAGACTGTATTTTTCATGCAAAATTATCAGTAAAACTTTATAAAAAAGATTAATTTATTAGTGACCTTTGTTAATTAAGTAAGTAAACGTAAAATTCTATTAAGTGCTTAAGTTGTATTAATTTTCTACTCATTTTCAGTTTTTAAATAAGTTTCCTTATTACTTTTTCAACAAAAACTTTATTAAGTTCATTCAAAAATATGAAACATAGAAGTAAAAATACCAATCTTTCCTTCCTGCGAGTTCAAATAATTATGCAAAAATGCACTTACAACTTTTAAAACCTGAAAAACGCATCGATGATTTGTAGGTACTTTAATTTTTACCATGGTATTTTCGACGACTATGCTTTTAATTTGCGAAGTTTTTGAATCGCTTTATTTTTTACCATGATATTTTCGAAGGCGATGTTTTTAAACTGCAAAGTTTTTTAACCGCTTTATTTTTGACCACGATGTTTTAGAACTGCGATGTTTTCTCTTTGCTTTTTTTTTCTCCCACGATGTTTTGTACCACGACGTTTTCGCCTTGCGTAGTTTTCTCCGCGACGTTTTCGTTCGCGATGTTTTCGGCGGACACCATAAATTAAGAAGCTCTCAAAGGGAATTTATTCTTGCCCCAAACTGAAAAAAATCCGCCAAGATAAATTTTTAAATTTCTTCAAAAATTTCTCACCAAAAATTACACAATTTAATATCTAGGCATAATTTTAGTCGTAGAATCGAAATATGGACAAAATTAATATGTTATTTCAGAAAAAACTCCGATTTGTGTCAAAATACCTAGGACAATGCTATATGTAAGTCTAATATATATCCTAAGGCGCGCTTTCGAGACATGAAAAACGCAATTCGAATTTCTTCAATAGGGCAGGTAGAACAGGAGATATAGAAGTGTCCTTTTTTTTCCGCCGTATACATCGTATATTCTTCAAACTATTTATTTTTGACAATAAAGCCGTTTGAAACAATTCTAAGAACTAATTCTTTATTAGTTATCTTGATTCGTTTACCAAGAGATATTTCACTGCATTTCTGAATTGTCGTTCTTTCATCTGCAATTTCACGTATTGAAGGAAAGGGGTGAAAATAGATGGCATCATATTCTGAAACATAAAACCATATTTAAAACAACTCATAATTATCTTTATACAATGATGCATTTTATCAGTATTGGAAGCCCGAATTTGGAATTCTTTTTATTGCCTATTTCATATTTTGTAAACCTTTTAACGAATTTTTTATAACGATTTCTAAGCGAGCAGTGGCAACACTGTACGAAAGAAAATATTTTTATCTCCAATAGACTGTCTATTCGTGTTAACTGTGTTACGTGGCCTGTGGGTTCGTGGCCAGAAGTCCTATCCTATATTAATAAATATAAATAGACTAACGTATAAGTAGCGTATCTGTAAGTGTAAGTAGTAGCTTAGATAAGAAAATAAGTCCAGTATAGGAGTATGACGAATAATTTCCATCGGGAGAAAAAGTGGAATCGACGAATGAAATACTGTGGATCACGTGGGAGCCAGAGTCGGGAAAGCTAGTGATCGGCTAAAGAGAGGTTAGCACCAGAGCAAAGAAAAACCCACCGGCTTTCTTTGTAAAAATGGGGCAGACGAAACAGCAGTTTATAAGTACAGCTGCGATTATCCATGTTTAAGAGGTCTTAATTAAATACAGATATAGAAACATTCTGAGTAGGTACAATATTGTTGAAAATTTTTTTCTCAGGTTTTGCCATGAATTGAGCAGTTGGTTTAATACCGAGACCCTCGTGAATTTTGATTCTAAATTTATACTGTTTTTAACTATTTTAGTCCAAAGGGACTACGAAACGTGTGAGTGTAAATAAAAAAGCGGCCCTTTGGGCGTAATATAAAATCTGAAAGCTTTTAGATTTTTTTAATTAATATTTTTTTATTATGTACATTTTTCATTTTGTGCTTTAATAGTTTCCTGAAGTCGTTTATAATAAGACGCTTTGTATATTTCTTTCATTTCACCTTTCATAACGTTGCTTATTTTGTATTTATAAATGTTGCTATCAAAACTTTTTAAAAAGTAACATACAGTCTTGGTTTTCTTTAGTTAAATTCAGTCAGGTGAGAGTTTATAAGTAATTGTATAAGTGTAATGGAATATGCACTGATGGTTACTGTTAAGTTTAAATAATCGGACAATAGTATACAATGTTTCAAATATACTAAAGCGAAATTCTCTCTGAAGTACTTCTAATTATTATATTTTATTCCGTAAAATGGTATTATAATAGGTGAAACTAAAATATTCGTTTCTTGTATCCTTTTTTCAGCATCCAGCTGCTTGTGTCAGTCATGGAGAGATGTAGCAAGCCGACGTGGTCAGAGTCTGACAGCAGCTGATGTGCACAGGTAAGAAGAAAATGCTGACAGTTTGAATACGATTGAATCTGACAAGAGGCACTTTTTCAGTGTTACAAATGTTCTGTTTCATGGATTTTTAAAGGATTTAAACTATACCTAAACCTAAACGTTTTTATTGCTTTTTAGAAATGGATAACTACTAAATAACAATGTTTAGATTTAAAAAATAAGTATTCTGCATTGAAGTTTAAATAAACTGACATATATTTAATGTTTCTATTTTTAGTACTATTTATTTTGGAACGAACTTCAAGTATAATTTGAGTATACGCGCATCCTCTTTGAAATAAAGTAAAAATGTCAACTTTTTTAAGTCTACTAGAAATCGGTAAACGGGCACAAAAATAATATACGGGTACCTAAAATACACTCCAACGTGTGATTGGAACGTGCTCAAAACGTGTGATTGGATTTTAAATGGTCTTACTTGTTAAATTTAGGAGCTGAGAGTGACAGGAAACACATGGAATGAAAGGCAAATATCTCCTAGTTTTATTTGAACCTGTTCTGTGTGATTTTCTTTACACATGCCATACGTCAGTGCTCCGCAACCTTTTCTCACCTGCGACGCACAAAAAATCTTTTTGGAATTTCGTGGCACACCAAAAGCTAATGTATATATGCATTGATTTATACACAAAATTTACAATAAATTTTTGTTTTTAATTTGAAAAATATACAATTATAAAACCGTAACATATTTATTTATATGCAATCATAATAATTATCATAATAATCGAAATTTTTTTAAAAAATTAAAAAACAAAAATTCTTCAATTTGAGTGGTTTATTTCAAATTTTAAAAAAAAGTTTTAGATCTATTATTTTTAATTAAAATGGTCTGAAACCAATATATTTCGTTTAAATTTATGTTAAAAGTTATATATTTTTGAGTTCCGAGTTATCAAGGAAGTGCCGAAAAAATTCAAATGCTGACACACTTACAATCACACACACAACCACACAACAGTGAAACATATAAAAGCATTTAAAATAGACATTATTAAGGAAAAAAATTGTCATTGTGTATTAAATACATGATAAAAAATTGCAAAATGTCAAATACATGTATTTGATTGCGGCACACCTATATTCTACTCATGGCACACCAGTGTGCCGCGGCGCACAGACTGCGGAGCACTGCCATACGTACTCAAGCATGTCTTATTTAATGTCCAGGTTTTATTGACATATACGTTTTATGGGATTTACTTGGCTCACCAATGATTGACATTTAAACGTTTTGACCTGGTAGTTTGAAAAGCTTCTATTTCGGCGAATGAGCTGGTAGGTGATTATTTCGTGTAACATCCTCTGTCTAGGCAGGTAGCTGTCATTTGCTTTTTCAAACAAACACATATGCATTCCTATAGTTCCTATAGTATATTCCTATAAAGATAATATAAAAGACTAACCAAATTCTTGCCATAAATTCGCTCAGCAAATCCTAGTTACTACAAAGGTTATACTTATGTTCTATTGTTTGTGAATTCTTTTGGTTACTCAAATAATGTAATACACTTAAAAGCAAACTATTAAAGTTTTACTTATATCCTGTTCTAAATTCCTTCAGTTATACATTGAATAGCCAAAACATTATGACCACCAGCTCAATAACGCGTTGCGTAACCTTTGGCCCGCCCGCAAAACAGCTGCAACTCGCCTTAGCGTCGATACCACAAGTTCTTGGTAGATGACTGAAGACAGGTCATACCAAATGTCTAAGCAGCGGTCACGCAAAGTCGAGATATTCTGTCATAGTGGTGTTTGAGCTGCCGCTGCATGACATCCCAAATGCGCTCTATTGGGTTAAGATCCGGCGAATAAGGTATCCAACACATTAACTGGAATTCATCTTTATGCTTCTTGAACCATCTTTATACTTCTTGAGCCGATTTTGCTGTACCAAGCGAGACAGTCTCCGCCATCCTTTTTATTTGACGACGCATGGACATCCAACAACTTGGCGTCTACTGCTAGTTTCACTGTTACACTTTGCATATATACTAACAACAGCAAATCGTGAAGAGCCTAACAATTTTGGAGATTTCCGAGTCTTCGGCCCGTTACAATCTGACCTCTATCGAATTCGCTTCGGTCATCAGCCTCTCCCATCCTTCTCAGAAGTAAGCGCAAGAATGACTCTTTACCAGGTTCCGCTTGTCGCCGCGATTAACATGCTAAATGCATGTTGTTTTCCGGCTGTATGTGTGTGGTTGCCTGAGTTGTCTCTTGAAGTAGAGTGATTATTTGATCAATGAGTCCAGGACGACAGCTAGGATGGATGGAGGGTGAGTAATTAATGCATAAAACAGTCTTATAACAGTCCTAATAGCTATGACTCCTTACCTTCTCCAGCTGCAATTAAATACAATTCCCACTAAATCTAGTGCCCTCCACGTCATGCAGACGAGTTCATTGAAAAATGTGGGGATGGCCATATTGTTTTGGCTCGTCATTGCACAATTAATGTAAATACGGTAATCAGAGCTGAGATCATAAGCGGATGAATGTTATCAGGCAGTTTTATGGACAAAGATATCACTTTAGAAGAAATTAAATCTTTTATATACTTCCAAAAGCAAAAGTCACGTGGTTATAATATAGCGCTGCCTAGGAACACAAATGGAGAACTGTGTGTCATCGGATTCTCAAACTGATCTCTACATATAATAAAACAAAGAGTCTGTGTGTATGTGTGTGTGTGTATCTTAAACGGTTAAAGTTTTTTTTAATTAAATTTTTTATTTTATAGCGATATTACACTTCATTTTGTTTTCTACTTTTTTTAAAATTCTAATGCACTTATTTTGCAAAGCTTTTATCCAGGATAAGCTGGTTATTTTGTACAACGTTTCAGAGCTTATCCTCCTATTTATTTGTGTTCTCAAAATTTATCTGCCGTTTTCAAATTCGTTTTTCTCTGTGGAAGAGGGATATACTTGAAATGGTATTTTCTCTCTGAGAAGCTTGCAAGCATTCATGTGGATGAAGCATTTAGAGTTGGAATGCGTTAAGTTTAAAAATATAGAACCTTACGAAATGTGCAGATATTTATTCTTTACAAAAATATTCCATATAATGCAGTCCTTTACAAATATATAACTATTTACATGTAAAACATTACTCATTTCGTATTCCTTCTACTTTATTTTGAATACACCCTCAGTGCAACGAAGTTTCGAAAGTAAAAGCCTACATATCTTTAGGGAAAGCAGCGGATTGCATTATATTTCTGATGCAAATTAAATGCACCTTCAGAAGAACTGGTTTAGGAGAATTTCTTTCAGTATATATCTAGTCTGCTTTATCGCGTCGCCTTTCTTATTTCGCTTTTATTCATAATATTTCGTTATGATTCACTTTAGTTCATAGCTAGGGAAATGTTTACAACTTTTCATAATTTTGCTTCCATTTTACATCCAGTAATATCCGGCATAACTGAATTTCAGTCTGCCTAATAAAATTTGCAGAAATGCTGAAGTTTTCTATTTCTTTTGGAGAAAATAACTCCAAAAGTCGCAAAAACATTATATTGAAAAATGGCAAAATTGAAGTTAAAATTTATTTGAATATTCCCGGTGAAAAAAATGGAAAAGGTCGAGCTAAAAATGGGAAAGGTTGCCGATATTTTATTTTTAATTGCGCTGTTATTAAACAATGACAAATGCCAGAAGCCATAATGCTTCAGCCCATCTTCAAATGCTCTGTACCAGTAACTGGTTCAAAATGCCAATCAGATATAAAATAGTGCTTTGTATACAAAGGCTGTTCGCACATTTTTTAGACGATGTGTATTGTATTCACAAAACTAAATTACATAAAATTCTTGTGTTTTAAATGTTCTATTTGACATCCCTTATTCTTAACTATCTTTCGGCACCGCAATTTCCAAGACAATAATGTCTTTTGAAGTGTTTCCCGAACAGCTTTCCAGAGTCCTGTTAGGGTTTTGGGACAACGTTTGGATAATGCAGTTTTTAAAAGTCCGAAAGCACAAACATTCATAGGTGACACATCGGGAGATTTAGTAGGGATATCGTTGAAGGGTATGGCCTTGGTACCAGTTTTTTGTTCCATTTCTTTTAGGAAATTTACAGTGGATTTTGATGTGTGACTGCTAGCTTTGTCCTGATTTAGTCTCACAGATTGATGGCGTGTGGGTAAAGCGATGGTATTTCATTCAGAAAAATTGGCGATAAAATATGTTCCTGATAGTATTTGGAGTTAATCTTGACATTTTTTTGCACTCTCTTTATTTTTAACTTGCCATTATAAGAAAAACCAGCAACAATCATGAGTCCCTTAGAAAAACTTTCTTTCCATTCTTTGAACCATGTACGTAAATTTTTTTCTCCTTTTTTATGATAATAAATGGCTCTTTTTTTTTGTTACAATCATTTAAATACACCCATGCTTCATCTATTATGACAATTGTTTTCCATTTTTCTTTGGATATGTGTTTCTCATATAGAATTCTGCAGCGTGCCCTGCGTTGAGCGATATGCTTTGAAAGAAGATGATGCACATTGCCTTTTTTCGCTTTCTTAAGATTTAAACCAACGTTTATCATTTTGTTTACAGTGGACACCGAGTATTTTAATGATTTTGCAACTGTTCTTTGACTAGGGGGTTTTTCTTTTAATATTAAACAACGTACCTTTGCAATAGTCGAAAATGTCCGTTTTTTCCTTGGATACTTGTTTGGAATTTTTGTCCCACTCGAGGCTCCAATTTCACGTTTTTTTTTCCTTTCTTGTTGACAATATTACCTATCGACGCTTTAGATATAACAAAACCATGACTCTCACATCGTTTTTGGATAACGGAGTCTACATATTTCTCTTCGAAAAGAGCATAAATGCAGCCTTCGAACTACTGCTTTGTTAAATTCGCCATCTCTACATATAATAAAACAAAGAGTCTGTGTGTGTGTGTGTGTGTGTGTGTGTGTGTGTGTGTGTGTGTG
>KK121840.1:93836-133186 GCA_000611955.2 Stegodyphus mimosarum
GCCTATGAAATCTGGTACACAGGATGCATCTAGACGAGAGCCAGTGCACATCGATGTTTCAAAATTCGAATGAGTTTTTTTTTTAATGAAATAGTATCAAATTGATGATTTTCTCTCATTATATGAGCAACAATGGCACGCAGCCATTGTTGCTGATATCAGCACTATTGCCACCCGGAAAAATGAGGGCGATAATTCTGTGCAGTTTTTAAATTTAATGTTTCTGTTGGATACTGGATGTTTGTCTAGAGAAGGCAGCAGGAAGTTGGTTAATTTATTTATTAGGATAATTAATATTTGTATTAACGGATATTGCTTATTTCATTGTATGCTTTTTTATATGTAATGCATTTTTAACTGAATTTTTTTTCCGTTGTTGTTTGTTTCTTTTTCGATAAAATTGTTCTGCAGAGTAAAATTCTGCGCAGTTTTCAAATTTAATGTTTGGTGTTCTCTTTAAGCATTTTTCCGGTACACTGAAAAGCCAGACGAAGGCTGGCCGCGCAGCGGCTAGTCTAATATAAATATCCTTTTAAGAAAATTTCTTTCTGAATATGACTTTTGGTAACATTCCAAAAAATGAGACATTTCGTATCGATATGTGGTGTATGCGAGAAAAATGGAGCAGAATTTATTTACTTATATTGATTCTAGATACGCGCTTCCAGTTACAAAGATTCTCAAAGTAAAGTGTAAAAATTTATGAAAACAGTTTCAACTGTAAGAATGAAATATAGAGTGCACATGTACTTTTATTCAGGTCATCAAATAGAGCAAAATGTTTAGTTAGTAGAATCTTCGTTATGATTTCATAAATTAATTACAAAATTTTAAGTGCAAAATTTGTGGAAATGTCTGTAATTAAATTCATGAGGCCAACTACGAAATTAGTAATGAGTACTGTATTGCTCAGAACAGAATCAATAATCGGTAAAAACTAGCAAGTTCTATTGCTTCTTCTTAAATCTATGCGTAAAATATTGAGATTTCCTTTGTAATACGTGTTGAAATGTTCTCTACCCTCGTAAATGTTATATTCTGGTTTATCTGCGAATTTGCTAGCTAATGAATGGTTTGGCTTGGTTTGGTTTAGGTAGTTACGCAAAGCCTCGAGGGCTATCTGCCTGAGGGGAGGGATGCCTTCGTGGAGAGCTTTCTAAGGGAAACTAGCACATATACACGTTACACATGTGGAAAATCACAAAAACGCCCATGCAGCGAGCCCGTTCGCAGAATTCGAACTTCGGACCGAACTACCAGTGTTCAGGGACTTTACCGCTTGGCCGCTAACGGCCTATTACTAAGGTATTGATATGGAACTTGCTGTATTTAACTTACAAAAAGCATGATGAATATTTTACTAACTTTTCGTTATTTTTCTAAAGTAGCCATAAAAGAACATATCAAATTTTTCTATCCTTATTGTCCACAAGCCTATAATTATTTTTATACCTTTTAGTTTGATAAACTTTGTATAGGATTTTTCTGTTTAAAGTCAATATTTAGGGAAATACAGTTTCTGCCTATGTTATGCAATAAATTGTATATCAAATTAATACACGTTCAAACGTGTATCAATTAGAAGTGTATTAAGTAGTAGCTTTATTAATAAAGTTTGGCCCATCTGAAAATCGATCAATCCTTTTGAACAGTTTTGTGCAATTAATATTTGTAGACGCTTTCTTGTTTCATAACGTTATGTGAGAAATCGAAATTTCTTTTGTATTGTCAGAAACAGTTTAAATAATCTGTTGTTTTATCTGCTTTCAATACTTGGATTGAGAAGCTAAGCTATACCTAACTCACTATCTGCCAGTTTTGGCTAAAACAGAAGCTCTAAATGGAGAGAAATAGCACAAAAGGCACCAGTATTTACTACACTCATGTCCATAAATTAAGGATAATGCAAAATCAGGCAAAGGAAGAGTTAGAAGCAAAACAAATTTGACTTATTTGTAAAGCTTATTTATTAAACAAAAGGTAAAGAGCAAAAAAAGGTGCTATATGTTTGATATTATTAAAAAAATAGCTATTTTTTCTCCCTGGAGCAAATTACAAAAACAAATATTTACAAAAAACCAGTATTACATGGTTGGTATGATTGTTAATACATTGTGTGTCTCCCAGACGATGCAATACAGTCCGTACAACGCCTAGGCATGCTGAGTATCAAATTATCGATCTGATCTTGGGGGATATTACACCACTCAAAAATCAATGCTCTCCGAAGTTCCGGCAGACATGTAGGAGGAGGTTGACGGGCTGCAGCTCGTCGGCCGAGCATGTCCCACACGTGCTCTACTGGATTCAAGTTCGGTGAGAATGCTGGCCAGTCCATACGGGTGATATCCTCCTATTGAAGGCATTCGCTTACGATGTTTGCACGGTGAGGACGGGCGTTGTCATCCATAAACACAAATTGTGCGCCCATGGCGCCCCGAAACAAACGTACATGTTATTCCAGAATGACGTCCCGATAGATTTGGCTTGTCATGGTTCCAATTTGAACATGCAGGTCAGTTCTGGAACCCAGAATAATTCCACCCCAAACGAGCACTCTTGCACCTCCGTAACGGTGTCGTTCAATGATGTTTTCTTGGTGGTAACGGGTACCTGGAGCTCTCCGTATGAAACTCCGGCGAGAATCAGATTGCAAGCTAAACCTGGACTCGCCGGAAAACATCACACAAACCCACTGTTGCGGTGTCCACAATGCGTGCTCTCTACTCCAGGCTAATCGCAGGCGACAGTGAGTTGCAGTAAGTGGAACGCATCTGACAGGTCTACGAGCATATAGACCAATCTGCCCTAAGCGTCTGTACACGGTCTGCCTTGACATTGTCGTACCAGTGGCTGAAGAGAGCTGACGAGACAGGTCTGAGCCTGTGCTCCGCCTGTTTCTTTTGGCAGTAACTGCCAAATACCGGTCCTCATTCGGCGTTGTAACTCTGGGGCGACCTGTGCTGTAACGTCTACTCACATTACCATCATCTTAGAATTGTTGACAAAGCCTGAAGATGTTCTGATACTTCCAGTTGGGTACGCCCACATTCCAGACGGCCGATAATTCTACCACGTAAAAAATCATCCAAATGCGTCCTTTGTGTCATAGCTATTCGGTTATTGCACTGAAATGTTTTTAAAGCGCTTGCGAACAATTTTACTTCTTTGCCTGTATTCCTTATATATCACTCTCTTACACTCTCGTCATTGTGACGTACCATCGGTGTCATCTGGTTACTTCCTTAAATTTGCATATGATTCTTGAAGATGTGTGTAGTGATTTTACTGGTGATATATTTATTTTAGAGTTCGATTTCCACGTGACTCCGAATTATCCTTAATTTATGGACATGAGTGTAGAATGGGCAATTCAAAGATAGTGGAAATCCGAAATCCGAATGACAAGTTTCCTTTGAGAATATCTGGACTCGGAATGCTGCTTATAAAATTTCATAACATATACTTCTTGCAGTATGTATAGGCATCGGATTTCAGTTTAAAGAAATTGTTGATGTTTTAACTCAAAATCTTGCCCGGAAATTGCTGATATGACTAGTAGTTAAAATAATGTGCCACTCCGTTTCAATTTAGCCTTTGATTTCCGCAACAGAATAGTCATCTAACTGCGCGAGTACAGATACTGAAGATCATGGGAATTCCAACTTTATTCTCATCTTAAATATTAAATGAATTTATGTACTTCAATTATGAGGATGAGTTGGAAAAGGAGAATAAAGGATACCAAACCGTAAAACAAAACTGGGAACTCAAACGATTTTGCACAAAATCTTTTTATTCAACATTTCTGCATAATCTCCGTCAACGTTGACGTATTTCTTTACATAGTCGAATCTCTATTTTTATACTCGCAACCAAAGCGATGTTGTCGGAATTATGCATAAAATTATAGGTTAATGAATATAATTTTAGTAATATATGCTTTATTCCTTTGCATTTAGGATTTTTTAATGCGCTTAGCTTCAGCCGTCATCAAAAATGGATCTGTATTTGCGAAAACGTGCTGCTTGAATGCAAAGTAAAAGAGTTCAGCTCGAAATCGTGCCAATGGAGCGCGAAAGAAAGTACTTGGAGCGGAATTTTGAACCATAAGTACACAACGTTTACATTAGGGTTCCTGTTTGCATCATTAGGAGGTGTATCTTATGTTTTATGCGCTTCGTGGATGTTTACTTTACTTTAATATTATATTTATTTTCTGGTGCGTTGATAAAACAAGAAATACAGTTTTAAATGTGCTCTTTTGCCGTTATTGGTAAGTGCCTACCATTTGGGGGGCGGGAGAAGAATGTATTCTCTAAAGAAAATTGGAGCCATTCACGAAAGCTTAATATGTTAACTTTCGTGAAAGGTTCAAACAATACATCTCCGTTGTCATTTTTAAAAGATTTTGCTTTAATACTCGTCATTGTAACCAAATGAAGGAGAAAACCAGTATAAAATTTTAAATTAGAGAAAAAAACAAACGTAATTTGAAAGACCCTCATTTTCAGGAGCCAAAAACCGGTTGGAGCAAACATTTTTTTTAGCTCAAAGGAGCAATTTGCCTAGAAGGGCTATTAATTTCGTTTTGGGATTTTGCATCGATTCACAATAAACGGCGAATCACTTTCTAAATTGTTGCCACCAAATATTAGAGCCTTGTATTATATTTAAAGAAATTAAATAATGAAGAATCTGTATAAATGTATGTATGTTTCTCGCATTGTGCTGAAACAACGGTAGCTAAATTTGAATAAAATTGCAATTTTGAATAACGTACGTTTCCACCCAAATATGCGCATCTGGAAGACAGAATTTGGAAATTATTTTATTATCTATTTCATGTTTTGTAAAACTTTAATGAATTTTTGATGAAGAAACTCAAGCGCTTTAAAAGCGAGCAATGGCATCACTCCAGGTGGGTAAGAAAACCTTTTTATCCAAAGCGCGCGTAACTGTGTATCGGAAATTCTAAAGACATACGCATTTAAAAATAATTTTGCGATATTGCTGTTGAACTGAATTTTATGGTTTAAGTGCGAAGGACATGATATTTAATAAATAAAGTTTTTTTTTTTTTTTTTTTAGATAGAAATTTGTGTCTAATCCTCGCGAAGTCGATACAGTCTTGTTCAAAACTTATGCCAAAAAAGTTGCTTTTTTGCCTATTTAAAAATTTAAGATTCTTATTGTCTCTTATGTTTTTATGCAGTAGAACTCCAGGTAATTACGACTAATGAAACGGCAACTGATCCGGATAAAGAGAAAATCTGGATATTGGACTACCTTCTTTGGCTCATGTAGGTCAAACAGTACAAAACGGTCATTTGGAGGATACAAAACTTAATTACACTCTTTTGCAAAAAAGTCGAAGCACCATGAAGAAAGTGGTTATTCTTATGAAATTGAATTTGTGTATAGCTCATACACAGGTAATAACATGATTAAATCAAGGTCATAGTACCTGCTCACGGCTCACAATCACACATTGAGTGTTCAAATTAGTAGTTGATCGAACCACCCCTGGCGGCAATGCATGCTTCATTTCGTCGAAGCAAGGAGTGCATCCTGCGACACATTCTGTCAGGCAGTCATCAGTTGTCGCTCCAGTTCTGTGATATTTTGTGGTGCCCGAATCTGGCAGCCTACCATGTCCCAGACAAGTTCAATTGGTGAAAGTTACGGTGACCTTGCTGGCCAAGGAAGAGTATCAACCACACGGAGGAAGTCCAGAGATATGCGAGCGGTATGTGGCCTGGCATATCTTTTTGGAGAATAACCCCAGGATGACGTGCCATAAAGGTTAATGCAACCGGCCGCAGGATGGTATTAACATATCGTTGAGCTGTTAAAGATGCACGGAGGAGGACTGAAGATGACTTTCTGTCATAGGAAATAGCGCTGCAGACCATCACACCAGAGGTTATGGCTGTATGCCTTTGTAAAACAAAGGCTGATTGGTACCGCTGGCCCCGTCCTTTCCAGACACGAACACAGTGGTTATCTGCTTCAAGAGTGAAACGTGATTCATCGCTGAACACTATACGATGCCAGTGTGATGGCACCCATGATGATCGGCTGCGACACCACTCCAGACGACTCCGCCTATGTTGTGGGGTCAAAGGCAAGCGTCTTAAAAGCCTCTGTGAATGTAACCCTGCCTCAGACAACGTCCGTGAGATGGTAGAAGGTACCACGGGAATTATAGACGTGGTTGTAATGCGTTGAATAGTCGAAAAGGATACCGTTGGGGCGGTTCGGGCCTGGCGAGCAATCATCCTATCTTGTCTCGTATTTGTGCTCCCTGGCCTTTCAGAGCCTTCATTTCGTCGGCAATTTCTTTGTAGCAACCATTGTTGCCAACATCTTTGCACAACAGTGTCTGTACGCTGCAGGTGGCGGCCTATTGCTCGGTATGACCACCCAACTTCGCGCAACCCTACAATGCGACCACGTTCCAAGTCGTTTAGTTGTCTGTAAGGTTTTCGATATCGCCGTAATGAAATCTTTAGTTGCTTCTTTAGGGAATTACAGGGGCAGCAACGAAAAAAACAAATTTTCCGCCTCTGTTACTGGTTTTATACTTTGAGAATTGCGCACTAGAAATGCGCGCTATGATCGCAATTCCTGTTCATTTACCTTGAAACTTTGATCATTTACATGTTTGATCAAGGTATTTTTGCATGTCAAATTTCGTCACGATCGTAAGAGTTCTTCTTGGTTCTTTGATTTTTTTTGCAAAAGAGTGTATTTCGAAAGAACTGAATAATGCTGTTGCTCTTATTATTATTGTTTAAGCACAAAACAATTTTTGAATTAAATCAAACGTTGAAATAATTTTTATTTATATACGATCTAAAACTACTATAAAATCATAATCATTTAAAATTATTGGTGGAATAATATACAAAATCTTATTATTTATTTGAATAAAATAAAATACATAATCTTGCTGAGTCAGTAGGTTTTAGTGATGCAGGAACATGACAAAGTGCAATACTCTCGCCGGTATTCGAAATTCCGACCTTTCGAATATGCGTCGGACATGCTTCCAGCTGCACCACGAAGGCGCGCGGAAAGGAGGGACAGAGTACCTTGACCCAGTCACGAAATCCGAATGACGAATTATCGTCCATCATCCTTGTTACTTCGAGCGCCATTTGTAGAGTCATTTAGAATTTTTCGAAGCAAGGATATCGAAAAAATCCGCAATGCCATCTCCGGGATTCGAACTAAAACGTCTCGGACATGCTTCCAGTTTTAATTCGAAGGCACGCGGAAGAAAAGGAGGGACAAAATACTTTATAAAACTTGTTTCTGATTAAATTTAAATGATAAGCGCTTTTCATGATTAAGCAAGAGCAATGAAGAACATTAGACCTGAGTACAATATATAATTATTATAAATTATTAGGTTTATGAGCTACATTTTTTTCTAAATGATATGTCACGGCATGTTATTAAAATATATGTATTTGCCAAATGGTATGCGTATTGAGATGTTATTGAATTAAGAGAGGTGAATATATACAACATGCTCAATGACGTACAACTATCATTACATTATTTTGTAAAATTTCTTTCCCCTTTCTTTGCATGCCTTCGTGGTGTAGTGGCCAGCACGGTGAGTACGTATTCCAAAGGTCCGTAGTTCGATTCCCGGCAAGGGCATTGTTCATTTTTCATCTCTCTTGCATCCAAATAAGTAACTTAATGACTCTACAAATGGCGCCCGAACTAAAAATGGTGGTGGATGATGATTCTCCACTACCAATATTTGGCGATTATGTCTCCTAAACCACAGCGGCCCTTTAAAAGGAGGAGTATATAAGGTATTTCTTTCCCCTTCTTCGCATGCCTTCGTGGTGTAGTGGTCAGCACACTGGGCTCGTATTCCAGAAGTCCGTTTTTCGATTCCCGGTGAGGGCGTTGTTCATTTTTTCATCTCTGCTGCTTCCAAATAAATAACCTAATGACTGTACAACACTATACCTTTTTATATCAATTAAACAAGTGAAAATTTAAAAACCTGAAGAACAATTAGCAGAAGGTTTAAATTTACAAGTTTTTGAAAGAACGAAATCGTTCCGGATAACCGGAGTCACAATTAGTCAAGATACCTGAACTTACATATTCGTGAGAATGTAAAGGAGATATTCCTTTGAACAGTTCCTTTTGGCATTTCTCGTTGTCATAGTAACGCTTCTGATTGACAGTTTCTTACCGTGATAGGAAGTTGATCAGATGACCTCGGAAATTTATTATCTATTTTATATCCAGATGTTGGGTGATAAACCTCTACCTGAAACGTAAAGCAGCTGTGAATATTTCTCCTGCTGAGTTTATTTTAGGTGATTTGGGTTGAAGTACGTCACAGGGCAGTTCTGTATCACCCGTTTTACTGGGCCGATTGACGACATTAAACTTGCGTTTTTCATTTTTCGAAAGTGCAACGTAATGATGTATGTTAGATTTATAACCATCATTGTTCTAACGTAGGTATTCTGACGCAAAATTGGATATTTTCAGAAAAAACATACCAATTTTTTTCCATATTTCGATTCTACGACTCAAATTCTGCCAAAGTGCCAAGTTTTGTAAAAATCACAAGCGTAGTTTTTACAGATAATTAGCTCTCAAAATTTTAGCTCCTCAGTGTTAATTGAATTTGGTATGTATATATTAATATCTCTTCATTTATTAAACTTACTTCAGTCCTTCTTCAAGAATTCCAAATTTAGGTTCAATCCAAATTAAATTCGCAGATATTTTATTATTTATTTTTAAAATTTGTGTTTTTAGTAATTTTGATAAATTTTTGGAAAACATTTTTGAATTATAGCCTATGAAACTTTTACCATCACCTTAGGTAGATGTATTTCAAAGCATACCTGCAAAAATTTAGAATTTTTTATTCAAAATTTCCAAAAGACTACGTAAATTTATACAATTGGCGTGTTTTGAAATTTGGCATATTTGTTATAAACGATAATAACGCCAAATGGGGTTTATGCACTTCGTTAAAATTATTTGAGAGGATGAACGATGCACCATATTTTCTGTTCGTGCACAATCAAACATGGGAAAGGAAAACAGGTTACTATAAATTAAGAATTTATCCAAATGAATTATTCTTGGTGCACACTGGGAAAAATACGTCAAGTTCAAGTTTTAAATTTCTCGAAATTTAATATTTAGGCATAATTTGAGCGAAATATGGAAAAACATCGTTAAGTCTCTTCAGAAAAAGTCTGATTTTGTGTTAAAATGCCTATGTTAGAACAATGCTATACGTATATAATTCTAATTTACATCCCAAGTCGTGCTTTCGAGACATGAAAAACCCATATAGAAGTTCGTCAATCGGCCCGATAGAACAAAAGATATAAAACTGTTCCTTTTTTTTTGTGTGTGTGCAGTGTGTGTCTATGAGCTCGAAAAAAACAGGCAATCACTTGGAATAAAATGTTTAGTTAAAGTTTAAAAGTAGACATCTGCCATGAAAACTCTTCTTTATAAGTGCGTATCTCGCGAGAAATGTCTAGTTAAACTTTGAAATTCCTTTTTGAAAAACAGTGTGAAATGAGTTATGGCTGAATAAGAAGAATTCAAGGAATTTACTTTAAAAGCAAACAATCTGTATAAAATAGGGTGGAGTTTGAATGAGAGCTCGTTTCCACGTTTGCATCTTTTTATTATTATTGAAAGAAATGAAAACATTACAGTATCACCAACTTTTATATCATGAATAGTATCTCCATTATAAAGCAAACGATCCGTCTATAAAGTTGCATTAATTTTAAAGGCTGACTGGGCCTACTAGACTGCTATGCGAATTTTCGTCCGGTTGTATTTTAAAAGGTTACAATGCAAACTGGTGACAAGAAAGCAACTAAAATACATTCTGTCACAAAAAAATATGTGCACCCAGAAGAAATCTAGCCACAATCACGAAACTCGGCAGGAAAGTAGACTATTAAGAGATATGCAAATGGTTTAAATTTTGACGCCAACGAGACAAGGGTAAAGCGCTCTGTGCGCATATGAGTTGCTCAGCTGGGAGAGTTTAAAAGCATGATTTCCATCCGTGATCCATTTTTTCTGAGCGTTCTGACATATTACATGCCTACGTTTGGATGAATTTGAATGTGTAATTCCCAAATACCTTTTTTTGCGCCTACTGTCTCAAGATGCTGGCTGCTACGTCTATTACAAGGGTCACCTCTCTTTGCTGCCATTCATCTTCGGCCTACACCAGTCATGAGCCTTTATTGTCATGCATCCTCTCTGACACCACCTCACCGAGCCGGAACAAGTTGTGTAAATATAAACAGTAATCTGGGCATATAGTGCAACATGGAAGCTGGAAATGATCCATTCACAGTCCAGAACTGCTATAGCCAGGCGTCACTTGGACACCACCTAAGAGAACCGGATCACGTTATACACATTAGTATGGTATTCCGGCATACAACTAGGATGATAGAACTAAGAACTAAGAACTAGGATGATGCACGAGCCGCAAGGCT
The DNA here is from genome assembly GCA_000611955.2 of Stegodyphus mimosarum. NCBI lineage: Eukaryota > Metazoa > Arthropoda > Arachnida > Araneae > Eresidae > Stegodyphus > Stegodyphus mimosarum. Next base: position 104,369 of record KK121840.1, read on the forward strand.
ATTCAAACGAATCTGTGGATGGGGCATATAGTAAGCCGCAGAGAAGCAGGTTGGTTGAACAGGCGTATGGGCCGCCACCTCGGTCGGAGCGATATGGTAATTGGTCGCTGTTGGCGACAATGGATCCCGAAAGGGATAGTGTACCGTCGCGGAGGGTCAGGTCATCCCAGAAACATAAATGAGAGCAAGAATCGAACAATCACAAGAGCGGCCACTTTCGCACCAACAACGTCGCTAGCATCGATTCGACGCCATTTACGGCTTTCCAGGCATCCGATGGTTTCAAGGGATGGTATCATCTGAACACATATGCTTACGATGTTATCATCATGCGATGTTTTGCAGATGGTGACGTTTTATGTTTTACCACGCTGTTTTCTATGACGATGTTTTAACCTTCCAGCACACGCGTTTGCGCAACATTTACGTCAAATTCGGTTTTTAATGCACAATTTTCGCATATCGAAACTGAGAGGTCTGAAGTTCATTTCTGTTCCTCTTTTCTACCCTTCCCCACATCATAGAAAGTGCCGAAGTCATTTTACTTTTTTTTACTGGGCTTTTGTGCTACGTGGCAGCTTTTTCGTAAAAATTACGACACTCACGTGGTCGTGGGTGAAAATTCGGAAAATAATTTTGTTTCTCAAATATTTTGTAATTTTGTGTTATTAATTGCATTGTATCATTTTTATTTGTATACATTCATCTTTGTAATTCTTATATCGGTTTTCATGGCAAAAAAAATATGTGCAACCAGCTGATTTTGCTCGCAATGTTCAAGAATTATCTGATGAAGAAAAGAAAGGCAAGGAAACCTTTGAATATGAGAACAATAGCGATTTGAGCGTGGAAAATATAGAGATAAATAATATCAGCAGTGAATCTGAACAATATATTTTGGATGATGATGATAATAATAGCTATATAGAAAAAAGGAATGATGATGATTTGATCTATATTGCTAGGGATAAATCTAAGTGGGGAGAACAGAAGTATGCAAATTGCTCAAAGACGAGAAAGATGGATATTGTGAAAGTGTCACCAGGCCTAAAACACCATGCCAAGGATCTAGAGGATGAAATTGGATCATTTTTTAAAGTCATTGATATAAATATGCTTGATGAAATTTTGGAATGCACAAATCAATATATAAGTTTGCTTGAAAATAATTTACTTATATTTGAATATGATATCATTTGTATTTTCCAATAATAAGGTTACTGTTTTATTTCTTAACAAATTTACTATCAATATTCACTCATTTCTGCCGTTTTTGGTGACGAAAACGGTAAAATAACGGATGTCGTAAAAATACGACGCGCGCGTCCTCATGTAAAATTGCAAAGCGCGCGTGCTGGAAGGCTAAAACTGCGAAGTTTTTGAGCCGCATTATTTTCTATCGTGATGTATCAGAACTACGCTGTTTCTTCCATGCTTTCCTTTCTCCCTTGATGTTTTTTTTTCTCCGTGTGTTGTTTTCTTCGCGACGTTTCCGTCCGCAATGTTTTCGGCGAACGCCGCGAACCCAAGTTTAGGAAGAAAGAGAGAGTTTGTGAAATTCATGCCCAAACGACGATGATCCTGTTTCTTTCGGCTAGAGTGTTAATTGTAGGTGACCTAATTCTTCACATGTAGTTGTATGAGAAAATGCGTTAATTTATACTAAACCAATTTTTTAAGACGGAGTAATAAAATTAATTATTTTTGACATTTTAAGAAATTCTACTCATTTTAGATATGATGAAGAGTGCACGTGAAATCATTGAGACTTACTCGATTTTATAGCCTTAAACTGATACATAAGAATTAGAAAATGGTAAAATTCTTTAAGCGTTTAATGTGTTCCCTTAAGATACATCAGAAGGGCAACTGCTATTATGCCTTAAAAGACATTTATATCTGCTAATGATTTATTCATATGGTGACAGCCGGATCATTATAATATCAAATTTGACCAGAGATTTAAAACAAAATCAAGTTTTTGCTTGTAAATAAATGTACACTCACGTTTGTGAAAATTGCAACACCAAGAAGGAATCGTCATAATTGAATGCAATTTAATACACAGTTGAGTGGTAGTGGTACAAATAAATGATTAAATGTTCAAAGCAAACAAACAAGAACAAGAGATCAGAATCAGTATTTTGTGTGGCCACCACGCGCCGCAATAAGTGCTGCTACACGACGTGGCATGGAGTCAAACAAAGTTTGAATGTCTGACTGAGGAAGAGCATTCCATATCGTTTGTACGCGTACCCAAAGTTCGTCTGCAGACGCAACAGGACGAGGATCACGAGCAAGACGCCGACCAATGACATCCCACACATGTTCAATTGGCGACATATCCGGGGAACACGCAGGCCAAGGAAGAAGCTGTACCTGCTGCGCTGCAAAGAAGGATTTAACAATCCGAGCAGTATGAGGGCGGGCATTGTCCTGTTGAAATACAGCGCCTGGCAAGCTTTGAAGGAAGGGAACAGCTTCGGGCTGTAGAACTTCACGGATATACCGGTTGCTGTTCAGATTGCCCACAATTCGTAGCAATTGAGATCGTCTATGATATGCTATGGCGCCCCAGACCATAACTCCGGGTGTTCGTCCACTGTGGCGTTCGATAATGCACTCCGGAAGGTGGCGTTCACCGGCATAGCGTCTGACACGAATGCGGCCATCATGGTACCACAAATTAAAGCGGGATTCGTCAGAAAACACGACATGCTGCCAATCAGCACGCCAGTCTCTATGCTGATTGGCCCATTGTAGCCGCAGGCGGCGATGGTCGTGCGTTAGGGGGATCCTGTATAAAGGAGTCCGTGCGCGCAGTCCACACTGCAGCAGACGTCTACGAATTGATGAAGCACACAATGAAACACCTGTAGCTATTGACCACAGTGCTGCCAATTGTCTAGAGGAAGCTGTACGGTCCGTCCGCGCCATGCGGACCAGGTGTCTATCATCGCGAGCTGACGTCACATTTCGGGGTCCACTCCCGGATTTCCGAGTTGTCCGACACTCGTCCGTCCACTGCTTCCAAACGCGCATCACTGTGCTGCTGTTACGCTGCACACGAGAGGCTACTGCACGATACGACAATCCAGCTTCACGAAGGCCGATGATTCTCCCTCGTTCAAACTCTGTAAGTTGTTCAAATCTCGCTCTCTTTCGTCGACGAGGCATAAGTACAGATTGAGTTAACGTTTACCACTAGCAGATAACCACCGATAACCATACACGCCTCGCTACAGCCGTCTATTTATTCGGATCCATCAGCCGTTCAGAGGGCGCTGCTCAGCATACGCATGCGCTACGGATTTGCAATTCTAATCATTTGCATATCATGTGCTACTTTGCATTTCCTGAAAATTTCAGCTCACTCGCGTAAGTCCTTCATGGTGTTGCAATTTTCACAAACGTGAGTGTAGTTATTCGGTGATCGTAAATCATGTCCTTCATTTCTGTAATGGAACTTTAATAAAAACGTGTTATAAACCATGAGAAGTGCTTCAGGCAATTTTTAACAAATACATCAAAATTGCGCAAGAAAGAAAATGTATTATTCATTAGGAAACGTATCTCTTCCTTTATGGCCACCTTTGTTATCTTATCGCGCAAACACCGACCCACTAACTTTATTAATTACACTAAGTGGATCATCATCCACCATATTATTACTTTCATCTGCCAACAGCTGCTTATTTCGTACACCAGCATTTTGCCCTCTTTTAGTGCAAGAGAAACCCTATCAAGCAAGGTGGCCTATTGCTTTAGGAATCCTGGAATACTTATTTTTGATATAAATACTCATTCTAAAGGCCAAATGAAATTGATTGTCTTGTAAATTTATTGTACGAAATTTACAAGCTCAAAGCGTTTCGTGAGTACTTAGTTTTCTAGATCTTCCAACTGTTCAGATCGCTTTCTTTTTTAAATGCCATTTAAGCTTTATTTAAAGAAGAATCTTGTTTATAGCTATGACTGAATTGTAATGACTAATTATTTCTTTAGTTTTAAATGATTTAAATAACACACACGCAAAAAAAAATAAAATAATAAAATAAAAATCTGAAAGCTTTCAGATTTTATATTACGCCCAAAGGGGCGTTAGTTTAACGTTTTGTGAGTTACCTTTATTTATTAAATATCATGTTCTTCGCTATTAAACCATAAAGTTTACTTCAACTGCAATGTCACAAAATATTTAAAAGAGCATATTTTTAGAATTTCCGATACACAGTCTCGCGCGCTGGAGATAATGTTTTTCCCGTACAGTGTTGTCATTGCTCGCTTTGAAATCGATGAATTTCTTAATCAAAAACTCATAAATGCTTTACAATATGAAATGGATAATGACACAAATTCCAAATTCGGGCTTCCAGATGTCCACATTCGTGTAGAGAAGTATATTCAAAATTTGATGGCTCTAGGTACCGTTGTTTTATCACAATGCGAGAAACATACATATATTTATACAGATTCTTCGTTATTTAACTTCTTTAAATATAATACAGGGCTTTAAATATAATACTTGGAGGCAACACTTTGAAAAGTTATTAGCCGTTTCAAGTGTTTCGACGTAAAATGACATTAAATCATTTGATATAAGTAAATATGTATGATTTGGCAGGCATGTAAGGTTTTACTTTAATTTTCTAATAGTTAAGACAGACTATACGTATTCATTTTTCTATCTACGCTTTCCTACCATATTTGGTTTGGTTTATGTGATTACGGCAAAGCCTCGAAGGCTATTTGTATAAGTGGAAGGATGCCTTCGTGGAGGATTTTCTAAGGAAAACTGGCTCGTGTACACGTTGCACATGGGGAAAACCACTCTCCTAGCGGAATGAGGTTTCAGTTTCACACTTTATGCACACTAGCGGAGAAACTACTATTTAAACTGAGGTCTGAGGTACTCTAGTTAGATAGAGACAGACAGAGAACTAAAGAGAGAGCGTGTCCTGCCTTTCGGCCACGCTTTTGCTACGAGTTAAAGCTTGTTAGTTTACGGCCGTGTTTATTACGTGTGTATTAGGCTACGCCGATGATGTTTAGGTAAGAGCCAACTACGCGATAACAACTCTATGCAGCTTAAGCTGTTTATTCTACTAAGCAGCAGTTTAATTTTATTTTTACTCTTTTAAGTTCATGCCCAAGTGTTGGCTTCCTGTTTGTCCAAAGTGGCAGTCTGTGAATATCTTGAATTCAAATAATAGTGTATTTTAACCCTTCTTCGGAGTTGTTGTTTACGTAACAAGAACATAGCGAATCGTCGCTACACAGTTCTACTAGATTCTAGCAGTTAAAGCGCTACAGATAATACATAATTTTTCTATGACAAGCTATCGCATATCATTTTGTTAGCATGTAATTTATCAATATTAATAGGAAAGCAATAATGCAGTGTATATAGAGTTGCTGTTTTCTTTATTTCCTCTGCGAATCACCAAAATAAACGATGCTTCTTTTCTGAAAACAGACTAAAGTGTTTAGTGGTGTTTTATCTATTCTCTCACGCATAATAAGTTTCCTTAACAGCACTGCATGGACCTCTCATGTACTTACTATTAGATGTTTTAATAGATTTTTTTTTTCGGAGAAGGTATACGTGTGGGAGAATCTGTCCCCTGTGAGAGAAATTATATTATATTTTCTTGAGTATTAAATGTAATTTTGGGAGGGAAAGCTAAAATAATATGCCATCAAAATTGAAGCCCGTTGTTACGATAATAGAAGAAAACGTTAAAATCGTTGTAAGCCTAAACTAAAACTACCCTGTTTATTTTACAGTTATTTGGCCTGCAGGAAAAAGTATCTATTTATTTCGATTATCCGGATGGGTATGACACAGCTTATTCCGGATGATTTGAAGAAATCTGTTTTACTCTTCTTCATTACTGAATTTTTTTATTCAAGCTTAGATGTCAGGACTGAGTGTTCGGTGCATGTTCTTGGCAAACATCTTCATGAACGTAACTAAGTCCTGATCTTGAACAGGGAGCTGAATGCAGCTATGTTCTGTGGTAGAATATTGTGATTAAGTGGTAGAAGAACTGCACTTTAAAGGGATTTAAAATCCTCTTTTATTAAACCATAATTATTTACAGCCACTTCCCAACTCGGGAGGGATACAGAAAATAATGACCGCCACTTGGGTCTAAACTGAACAATCAGATAAACTTAAACTAAAGCTAAATAGAAATTAAGTAGTCGTTGCTCACAGAGCTATAACGCGAGGTTGGCCTCTAAACTAAATGGTGCGTAGCAAGATTTAACTAATACTGACACACTTAGAATTTCTTCAATGAGCAATAGCGTAACAGCGCTACGGCTTAGAATTTAAATGCTAGCTAGTCAGGCGAACGTCGAATAGAGTAACAGTGGTCTGAGACTAAAAGCTCTCTCACACTGAGAGGTTCCTACCTCTCGCTTAAATATAACTTGGCTCCACTTCAAATTAGCATAAAGCTGAAACGCGCGCTTATTCTAACGGGAAGTTGAAATGAGAAGAGATAGAAAAGTTAAATTAAAATAAAACTTTCTTAGCTTAACTAAAACCTTACATAGTGACTGTGGCGCCATTAAATGCAAAGTATAAGCTTATTGAAAAACATATTGTTAAGAAAAGGTAGTAAGAAAGAGAAAAAAATAAAAAATATGCGTTTCTTAAGAATAGAAGAGAAAATCAAAATCGCTGAAACAACCTTGTATTTGGCGTACATCAATTGATTTCGAGGGCAGCTACAGGTCCCTCCTCATCAGGAGAACGAAATTTCTAGAAAGGGAAAGCAACCTCAGTAACGGCTTTTTATACCCTCGGGTAGTACCATGTGCGAAGAAGCAACGTCATCTATCGGCAAAAACAATAACCAAGAATTATGTTAATAGAATTTTAAAAGCGTTAGGAAGGATTGGATTGGACTTTTGGATAATTTTTGCAGATCCAACGTCAAAATTAGGATTAAATTTCCAACTATGATGCGCTATTGAAGACTCGTTAATTTCGCCCTTTCGGACAGAAGATTCATGTTCCTTGATATGAAATTTTAACGCTCTTTTTGTTTGGCCAATATATCTCAAGCCACACTGACACGATATACGATAAATTCCCCAAGAATTAAAGTCAGAAACGCAATCTTTTAGAGTCGAACCGTGAATTTTATTGATAGGGGAGAAAATGATTTGAAAATTGATAATATTTGAGACGTTTCTTAAGATTTGAAATTTTTTTAAGATTTTCTTATTCCTTAGATCTGAGGGTAGTGATAGGTGAGAGAAGTAAAAGTAATTAATAGGAATTTTTTTGCAATGGCGGGCACTTGCCTCTAACGATATCGGCCACTCCTAAGGCCAGAAATGGTGGCCATTTTATTGTGGAGGAACCCAATCGGCGGTTACTGCTACCTCCTGTGAAGGACCAGACAATTTTACATCCATGCCCTCTCCTGGATTCCATCCCGGGCATTTCGGTATCGCAGTCAGGCTGCCCTAACCACTATAACCGTCTGGGCGGCTTTTAATAGGTGTGAGGCACTGGCGCCCTCTATAAAGAACGAGGACGACAACGCCAGCGAAATGCAAAGAAAAAAAGAAAACGATTACGAGTATTATATTGCAATTTAAAATAGATCACGTGCTTAGTGATTTAAATAACAAGCAAAAAAAAAGTCTTTAGAGCAGTTTTTGTTAGTTGCATGAACTATGTAGTTATGCTAGATGACTCCGAATGAAAACGTATACAAAGAAGTAGTTTATTTGATTAGTGACGCCGAATAATAAAAGAAGAGAACCCACAATCATCGGTTACGACAATAGGAAAACAGTTTTCGCTTTTTGAAGTAGAATTTATGACCTTTAATATTAGAAAATAATTACATTAATATGAATGTTATTTAGACTTTACTATTTTCTTCAATGGAGGGGTTTAATTACGTTGCGATATAATGCTGGTGTTTGGCAAAAAACAAAAAAATAGCTGAAGGGTGTATTCATTGTAGATAAGCTAAATAAATACCAAAGATAGGTAAACACCCAAAATTTTGTCTAGAAATTGATTTTAGGTTTTTCTTTCAATAGTTAGCTATAACCGTCCTTTTTTACTTCCTTGTACGAAGGATGAAAAGCAAGTACTGTAATCGCGAAAAATTTAGGTTATCGTATTTCAACGAATATATCCATATTGACAGCTATCGAATGCAATTTAACGATTAGCCTCAGAACGTTGGCATTTTGTATATAAGACTACTATAACATGTAGATGTGCACCTCCCTTTTTGGGTGCAATCGGCCGCACCAACAGTAATATATATATCCACTCTGTACCTCGGCTTAGCTCAGATATTTTATTCTTATATGTTGGTAAATCGTGCATTTTTTGCTTTGAAAATGATTGAATTATGTTGTTCTTATCTTCCGGTTAAGGTTTTTATGCCTTTAGTAAATCTGCATGCAATATTTGTAGAATGATCAAGAATTTAAAAGTTGTTAAAGCACGGCTAAGCCTAATTATTTTTACCATAGCAGCTATATTTGCTTACATTTGAAACTTAGCAGAATAGTGGATTTGTTGCCAATCTAGTGAAGTTAAGCTTCACAACAACAAAGATAATGCCTTCTTTTATTATTGCGAATTAAATCATGTTTAATCCATTCTTGAATTTATTCGAGGAAATAAGTTTTTAAGATTTACTTTGTAATTTTATAGATAATTTGAGTTTTCATATATTGTTGCCTTGTCGCAAAGTGAGATCTGAATTAATTGAATGAGAAATACTGAATCGTCGGTGAAAAACAGTTTTTTTTTTTTTTTTTTTTTTTTTTATACGTCACTTCAGGGAATTTTTTTCTGGCATTTGAATATGACATGTGGCAACGATTAGATAATTCTTCAGATATTATAACTTTTTGGGCATTATGAGTTATAAACGAATGAAATGTAAATCGCTGAAGTGAACTTAGAGCCAGAGTGCCGCTATAGTAGACAAATATGGTGAATTTTTAGAGTGCATTTATTCTGTTGTGGTTTTTGCGCTATCGACGAAGTAGATTACATTCAATCCAATAAGTTTAAATGAAATGCAAGAAAAATACATATAATTTAATGTTCCGTGCAAGGAAGTCATGTTGTGAACACACGAGATTTTTTTAAAACCGTAAACCGTTTTCAAATTCTTCAGCTCTTAGCGAAGTTGTAGGTATTTTTCTGAAACGCAGCATTCCTGAAGAGGGCTTGGAAGAAAATTCAAAAACTAGCATTCATATTTTATTTTTCTAATTTGCTGTACATTAGTTAGTTATATTTTGTCACAAAATTTTATTTTCAACTTTTATTTGAAGGCATTAGTTAATTTTTAATCCAATTACTCTGATTTTATCCTATTATTTTTAAATATATCATTAGGCGGTGTTAAACGAGACATCTGTCTTTCAGAAACTGATAAGCGTAAAATGATATTTTTAATTCTTTGAAATTATAAAAATATGAAATAAAGAGATTTTTGCTGATTAAAAATACAATCTTGTTTGGCGTCTTTTTATTTTTAGTTTTTTCCCTACTTAATTATTTTTTTGAAGTATTTGATATAAAAAACGAAGAACTATTCGTATGAAAAATTTAAAAGCTTATCAATTTGATGAAATGGTAGTTCTTAATGAAAAAGAAAAAAAAAGTTACTCTTAACATATTAGTAATACAGTGAACCCACCATCCCGCGACTCCTTCCATTGAAAATCACCTCCAAAAAACCGCCATTATCTCTTAGAATATGAATAAACATCTATTATATTAATTACAGCAGCAATTTTTAAGCTGACCGTTCTCTAACAAAAAGGAAAGCATCAAATATTTTTTTTCAGTTTGATTAAATTCGTAATCAATTTTCGGCGATACCAAAATATCAAATTTCACTGTCGAAATATAATGCTTTATGTAGTATTATTAATAAATGAAAAACACATATTTCTGGTTTTTATTGTAGCAACAGAATGATTTCACATAACGAAGTACGAGTATTTAATAATCAATTCAATTTGATTGCTTTCTTTATTTCTTTAATTAAATACGCTAAATCGCAGGGTTGGTATCCATTCAGCATCGTGTCGGTTATCACATAGGTTTGTCTCGAATTATGGTTTTGGTTTAGAGGGATGCCTTCGTGGAAGACTTACTAAGGGAAACTGACTCGTAAGCGAAATATAAATGTTTTGATATTAAAACATTGAACAGAAAAAGGAGATAAAGGAAAAAACATTTCACCTCTACATTTTTATTTGTAAATGAATGAGTATACGTGTCAGTTATTATCTGGTTCTAACGAAAGTTTTCCGCTAGAAAAGGTTCTTAATAATGTTAGATAAAAACACAAAAGCAGTTTAGTTCGGGTAGTAACCGCCACCCAAATCTATGATTTTCTGCCAACGTTTTAGTAGTTTTTCCAAGCCTTCGAACTAGAAACTTTCTGGCCGCCAGTCCTAAAGCAGAATAATCTCATTTCGGACGTTCTGTGCAGAATGAAAGATAGCACCAGCAAGATGTATCTGCAGGTGTGAAAAAAGGTAGAAGTCCGAAGGAGCGATGTCGGGGCCATATGGTGCGTGTAGCAAAAGATCCCATTCGAGTCCGTACAGAGTCCAGCCATTGAATGCAGACACACATGTATTATCGTGATGGAACATTACCTTTTTGCCCTGGAATTCCGTTCGGCGTTTTTCTCTGATAGCAGCGCCAATACGGACTAGCATCTGGCTGCACACCTTACTATCGAGGGTTTTACATTTCCAGCTACTTTTTGTGGATAATACCATGGCAATCCCACCAGACACAAAGCATGATCTTTTTGTTAGTCAAATTGCTCCTTGCGACTCTGCCGACGGGGGTCACCGGTCGCAGACCAACCCCACTCTTAGACCTGTGTTGTTGAAGAAAATCCACTTTTTATCACAAGTGACGATTCGGTCCAGAGTTTTGTCCTTGCGTTGATATTCGAGCAGATTAGTGCAGGCTCGAACACGTCTGTCCTTATCTGCTTGAGTCAGCTCTTGCGGCACCCAGCGATTGAACTTGTAAGTCAAGTTTAGGCGATGTATAACGTGACTAATGGACATGGCACTAACGTCTACCCTTTTGCAAGATATCGAGTTCTCTGTCTGTTCTCGCCGGCGGGCCTCATCAACATCAGTAAGCTGGCTGCTTGAACGCTGTGCTTCTTGAATGTCACAATCCCAGTTTTGAGCTTTCGGTACCAAGCCTTCACTTTCTCATATGATACAACATTAGTACTTAAAGCTGCACACATGATTTGATGACATTCTGTAGCTGACGTTTTGCAGCAGAACTGAGAGTAAATGCAGTTCTAATCTGATAGCATGATAGTTCCATTTCAGACACCTTATACTTAATGATAACGATATGTTTATTACAGATTTCGCAACATAGTGTTCTAAAGCAAGTCTCTTTCTTTTAAATGCCGAAAATCATTTGACAAGATATAATTAAATACGCCAAAGATAACTGTTTGCGCGGACGATATTTGCGGTGGCGGAAAACGTTCTTTGAAACCCGGTATTTAATGACTGCAGGAGGAACAGATTCCGTTTTTTTTTTGGCATATTTGAAATCTTTTTTAATAATTTTAACTGTATTTTTTAAAATTTCTACCATGGAGGAGTGTGGCCACATCCCATCACGCCCTGCAAACAATTGGGTTATCGCAAAAGATATTCACAACGCCCGCATTAAGCCTCCCTCCACCAAAAAAAAAAAGAATCTTTTTGACCTGTGGTTAAAAGTATTTAGATCATTTTATTACATTTTTACATGGTGTACTTTTACGTATTCATTGTCTGTGTGAGCGTGTGTTTTTGTATTTATAAATCAGTGTCAAAATGACGTCAGAAGTAGTTCATTTTGTGTTTCGACAATATTGCTGGCAGTTTCGTTAATTTCGAAACTGACATTTCAGTGTTACCTATAGTCACTTTTTTTAAAGGTTTGTAAATTTTAAGTGATTAGCATTGGTTTAAATCGCCTGCAAGTAAAATTTATTGTAAATTTTTCAATTATAACAGTTCAGAATTTTCGGATGAACTGTTATAATTAAAATACTTCAGATTAGTTCATCAGCTAATTTTGAATCCAGAAACGCAAGGGTTTTTAAGTGGAAAGGGCAATGTAATTGAGTCTGATGTGTCCTTCTCTTAATAACGTTACATCAGATTTAATTCAATTCCTCTTCTTTATTTACTTTTCTGGTATTGATTTTCATATGTTTTTTCAGGTACTTATTTTTAGATTTTAATTTCACATTTTTTTAATTTATAGGATATTTTGAAATTTATTGGTATTGAATAGGGTCTTAGTCACTTCGTTTTGGGTCGTTGTAAAAAATGGGTTCTGAATTTCTTTCTTCTTGTCTATACATATGGAAGATATAAAAAATACGATATCTACTTTGACAATAATTGCGACCCCAAAATTAGCGTTTCTAGATCTTATGCTGTCCCCCTAAATTCATCTGTTCTCCCAAATTTGAGATCTTTCCATGTTACATAACGTTCAGTGCAGATGCCTCTTGCCAATCACATAATTGTAAACCAAAACTTTTCTAACTCGAACTGAAGCTTTCTGACTCCCTTCCTTCTTCCTTTGAACTGCTGCGTCCTCTTTCGCGTAAACATTCATCCTGGCAAGACGCTTCTCATCCATGGTACTCCCGCTTACTTGCTTAAGATAACGTCATACTTTAAATCTCATATACACGGAAATTATTGTATTCAACTATGATTTAAAAGTTATCTTATCTGCAAAAAAAATTATCTGATGTGCGTAAAAATAAAGATTGTGATTCTTCAAGCTCAGTTGTCTTAAATGCGCTATACTGCCTGTCCACCCAGCCCTGTCTTCAGCCACTACGGTCTTCTAAGCCATGACGAATATCGAAGGATGCTAAAAAGTACTGGATCCCTTCATCGTACGCCTTAAAACATGACATATATATATATATATATAATATCCCGAATCAAAATGTATATGTATATTGATTCGGGATATTTTAACAGCTTGCGTTTGATTGTTACGTTATTACTACCCCATCATGAGCAACACAATCATATAGGCTTCTGGCAAAGCATTTATATCTGATCGTTTTACGGTGTCAGGGAGAAAAAAAATCTTATGTGTACACCACATGACTTCCTTGTACGGAATATTAAATTATACGCATTTTGAATTTCGTTTAAACGTATTGGATTGAATTAAATCTACTTCGTCGATAGTGCATAAGCTACAATAGAATAAATGCGATCTTTAAAATTCACTATATTTGTTTACCATAGCGACACTCTGGCGCTAGGTTCACTTAGCAACGTTACATCTCATTCATTTTATAAGCCAGAATGCACAAAAATTATGTATATCATCTGAAGAATTATCTAATCGCTGCCACATATTCTATTCAAATACTATGATAAATCTAAAACGATGTAGAAAAGAAATTAAACAAACAAAAGAAAGAAAGAAACAGAACAGTTTTTCACAGACGATTTAGTATTTCTCTTTCAATTAATTCAGTTCTCACTTCGCGACAAGGCAAAAATTCTTAAAAACTCAAAATATCTATATTAAAAATTAAAAAATATATCTTAAACACTTGTGTCTTCCAATAAACTCTAGAATGGATTAAGTAAGATTGAATTCACAATAATAAAAGAAGGCGTTATCCTTGTTGTTGCGAAGCCTAGTTTCTCTGGACTGGCAACAAATCCACTATTCTCCTAAGATCCAATTGTAAACAAATATGGCTCCCATATGAAAAATGACTAGGCTTAGCCGCACTTAAAAAACATTTAAATTGTTACTAATTCTACAAATCTTACATGCAGATTTACTAAAAGCATAAACACCTTAACCGGAAGATAAGAACAACATAATTCAATCATTTTTAAAGAAAAAAATGCGCAATTTACGAACATATAAGAATAAAAAACTGAGCTCACTGAGCCGAGTAACAGAGTGTATATATATTTATATACTTTTGATTCACCGATTGTAACCAAAATACGAGGTGCACATCTACATGTTATAGCAGTCCTATATACAAATTTTCAACATTCTGAGGCTGCTCGTTTTTGAGTTATGCGAGATACATACGTACATACGTAGGTACGTACGTACGCACGCACAGACGCCACGAAAGAATCTCTTCAGAATCCATTTTAATTCAGTTTTATAATTTTTTGGGGGAAGAAGAGTCCTTTGTTTTGTCCTTACCATCAGATATCACGCAAAAACATCGTTAAATTGCATTCGATAGCAGTCAAAATGGGTTTAATTTGGAATTTGGAATTTCTTTGGAATATTATACCCGAAATTTTCGCGATTGCGATACTTCCTTCGTACAATTAAGTAAAAAGCGATTGATATTAGCTTACCAGCAGCAGAGCGATGAAATAGCTAAATACTGTTGGCTCGCCTTGAGTTCGATTCCAGGCAAACCGGCTGGCTGCGTGGTCGCTTTCATGTTTTCCATGCCATGTGTAACATACATGCAAGCCAATTTCCATTAGAAAGTTCTTTCCGAAGGCATCCTTTTCCTTAGGCAGATAGGCCCTTGCTTAATAAAAATAAAGCAAACTAAATTAAGTATTTAGTGAAATGAACAGAGATACGTTATTGCGATCTTCGTGCTGTGTTTCCAAGTAGTCTTTTTTATTAAGCTTAAGCATTTTTAAAAGCTCTTCAAAGTTACATTCGTCAGTACTTAGACACTATGAACTATAATGAATAATTAAAATCTTTAATCCTCAGTATAAAGTGTATTTATAACGTAAACAAAATTAGAATTATATGAAAATACGTATTCATTTTCTAGTCATCCTTTTTATGCAAGGAAGAAGCATATTTGTTTTAAAATGAATAAAAAATGAATAATAATGAAACCTATATCATGCTTTCTTTAAAAACACGTTTTCTTGGATTACTTGGAAAAAGAAACTGCCGAGGAACTGATATTTTTCATATTTTATATCGAAATCTATTTTGAGATACAGTAGAACGTGAATTGGTTTTACATCCACGCATTCTGAAATTTCGTCAATCATAAGTAGCGGGTTTCCTTAAGTTTACGCGTGATGGGCAATCGGTTTTATATATTTATCGCTCTTATTTGGGGACTTTGGCAAAAATACTTGTTAAGTTAAAATGCATAAATGCTGCATTTTAATATAAATTTCAGGTTTTTTTTTACATTTTTAGCAGATGCAAATTTTATAGCGTGTTCTGAATTTTTAAGCTTAAACGTTCTAATAAATTTATATGGATTCTTAAAGTAGTTTCTTGATTTTTTTTCATAAGATTGCTTACTTTTTTGAATTTTTATATTTGAAAGGTTTCTAAACATTTTATGTGTTTGTGATCATAGTATTGTAGGGTGTAAGCTAATTAACCTATTAGCTTATTATTTTATCTGGACTGTGACATTTACTTTCGTCAGTTGATACCAGAATGCAAATTTAGATACGTGTATATAAGGACAGAGTTTTTGAAGGTTACTCAGAGAGCTCTTGGAGTGATGCTGATCTTTGTGATATTATCTCGGCCAGAATTACTTCAGACCGGTGTTCGTCTTTTTCCTAGCTGTGTTTGCTCGCGCTTGTAGAACTCTGAGTAAAAGTTGGATAGGAAGTTGACTCGTGAATTTTTAAATAAATTACTTTAAATTTTAATTTGCATTTTATGTTGACTTAAAGCCTTCAGGAAGCGGAGAATGAATTATAAGCAGGAGTTTTGTGAAACTTAAAGAGGTTTAAAGAAACTTTAACAAAACGTTTCTTTGAACCTTCACCTGTGTACATTTTTCTTTTCGAAGAAGGGCCGCTAAGTTGCCTAAGAGTTTTGCAAAGCACCCATGTTCAGTTAAATATGTAATTGGTTCCATATAGTATTCAGTCATTTTTTGGAATGTTAGAAAAATTAGTCGCAAATTAAGGTACCTGGACGTTGTGTGCGCGAACAGGGCGGAATGTGTAAGCGGAAACAGGGGAGGGTAAAATGTGTGTGTTAAGCTTTTGTGTTGAAACTGGCTTGGCGGTTTACGTACAAGATTGTGTTTACTCAGCTGATAGCATTCATTTTATTTCGTCACGTGTGTCTTTAACATCACTGACCAGATAGTAACAGAAGCAGTCTGAAACAAATAGATAAAAAATACACAGTTGTAATCAGGACGGCGTATCACGTTCAGTACTCGTGGTTACGCCTCTTTTCTAGCGAATCCAGACACTCGAGTAAGTTTCAAGCGCTTTAAAACTGCTGGCTATTATCTTAGTGCTGCAGATCTCCGAAGGACGTTTTTGCATTTATTATTTATAGAGATACTTATGCGTATGCGCTGTATAGGATGAAACGATTGCGAATATTGAAAAACAATGCAAACGAAATTAGCTGCTATTACCATTATACGGAAAAAATGTAAGGTAACATATGCACCTCGTGATTTCCCGGGAAGAAAAATATTGGATTGTAACAAAACTTATAGTATTTTGTAGTACAACTAGTGGCAGATCTGAAGGTGCCGCAAGTCTTTGAGTTTCTTTAGAAATTAATAATGGTGCTTAACGGAGACAGCAGAACCTCTCAAATAGCCCTGAATTCGAATCGCAGGTAAGGGTTGGCTTTTGATTTTCGTGTTTATGTGAAGTAGGTGTATTTAATATTTGTTATGTCGGAAGTTCTTTGTATAGTTCTTAGCGGAAAAAGATGAGTATGAAAACCTCGTATGCCATTCCTTTAAGTGTCCTTCTTACCTAGTAACATTCAAGATATTATTAAATAAAACTCATTATTATCTGGCAAACTATTTGTACAATTTTATGTAATATATGGAGTCGGAAGCAGCTTTTATTAAAGAATAGTATGCAGATATCGATAAAAATTATCTGTTACCTATGAGTTACATTTATTACATATAATGACCTTAATTAGAAATATTGTTACGAATTTTGTATTTAGTTAGATATTTTAATGAATTATAATTAAAATTGTTTTATTTCCCCGTGCAATGCAGCGCGTGACAAATTTTAAAAGAAGGCTATGCTGGAAAAGTAAAAATACAAGAGCACGTGCATTTAACATTGAATAAAAGTTTATCACCATAGCTGATATTTAATTTGAATAAATGTAATTGACTACTATGTTAACTGTAACTGTAATTCTACTATCTTTGCTTTCCAGAAATTGCTAGGACTGTCTCGCGCGGCCGATTTAAAAAGCTATAAAGGCCGGAGAAAAGCATCTCAGCTCAGTTACTGTTTTAGTGAACAGTTGTTGATGAGATCGGATTAGCTTTCTCTGCGCTGTGGATTGCGTTCTATTTAACGTTTTAGTAGTGTAAAATATAGCTACTGCGTGATATTGTGATACTTTATGGATAACTTTGACAAAAAATCGCGCGTTTTGTTATATTTCATGTGATAAGAATAAATTTTATCGACTTTTTATCGGACTTTTACATTCAATCTATTACGAACCCGTATGCACGCAACAATATTATTAAGATTAAAATAAGGCTATAAATTATTAAGAATGACATATTTTAAGAAGAAGCCCTTTAAGTTATTTGATATGTCTTTTTGTCCTTCTCCTTTAAGTTATAAATAACTTAAAGGAGAAGGTCCACCGATGGGTGAGCGGTAAAATCGCCGAGCGTAGGTAGTTCGACCAGGGTATGAATCCCAGAGGACGGGCAGGTTGCATATGCGTTATCATAGTTTTTCGCGTGAGTGACGTGGATACGAGCCCGTTCTCCTTAAAAAGTCCTCCACAAAGGCAGCCCTCCTCTTAAGTTGATAGCCCTCACGTGCTTTGCCATAATAAACTAAGCCAAAGCTAAAAGAGAACATGTTATGCAATCTAATTATCATAAATGGTAGCAAATACACGAGCTATTGGTATCCGCTGAAAACATCGCGGCAAGAACATCACGGACGAAAACGTCGCGGAGAAAACAACGCTAGGCGAAAACGTCGTAGTACAAAACATTGTGGGAGTAAAGAAATTAAAGAGGAAACATCGTGGTACAAAATATCGTGGCCGAAAGTAAAGCGATTCAAAAACTTCCCAGTTTAAAAACATCGTCGTCGAAAATATCGTGATAAAAAATAACATGTGCGTTTTTCAGGTTTTAAAAGTCGTAAGTACATTTTCGTATAATGTTCTGGAAATACAAGAAGGAAAGAGGGTTATTTTTACTTCTATATTTCATACCTTTGAATTAACTAATAAATTTCTGCTGGAAAAGTAAGAAGAAAACTTAAGCATTGAAAAATTGAAAATGGGTAGAAAATTAATGCAACTTTATAGCACTTAATAGAATTTTGAAATTACATATTTAATCAACAAAAAGTATTAATAAATTAATCTTTTTTATAAAGTTTTACTCATAATTTTTTATGAAAAATACAGTCTAAAAATGTTTAGAAAAAGGGAGATAAATAACTGCATGAGTTTACCTCTATATAAATTACTTAATTAATTATCAAATTATTTTCGTTCATGTTTGTTAATCTGTTATTCTTTTAGTGAAAATTATATCTTGTTTTGTTTCCGTTTATTCTTAATGTGTCGTTAACATTTTCACCCGCTTTTCTTATTCAGCTCTAAAATCATTATGCGAAAATGCATTTACAATTTTTAAAAACTGAAAAGCGTATGTGTGCGATGTTATCGTCATGCGATGATTTGTAGGTACTTTATTTTTTACTGCGATATTTTCGACGATGATGTTTTTAAACTGCGAAGTTTTTGAACCGCTTTATTTTCGACCACGGTTTTTTGTACCACGATGTTTGGTATTGCGTTGTTTTCTATTTACTTTTTTTTTCTCCCACGGTGTTTTGCACCACGACATTTTTGTCTTGCATTGTTTTCTCCGCGACGTTTTCGTCCGCGATATTTTCTGCTCTAACCGAGCTATTTGTCTTTGAACCTATAATTTCCCGAGATATGCATCACATATAGGATAACCGCGGAATATTTTCTAAACAGTGTTTAAAGTGACGTTTGGATGTTCGGAACTTGGAGAATGGTTTTTTGGTAAGACAGCAGTTTTGGCTGAACAAGGGATTAAGCAATTACGGCTAATGCTATAATCCATGGTTTCTGAAACTGTGGTAGAATTATGACTAATGATACATTACATTAATTTTAGTGGTGCAAATTTTACTTCAGTCCCTTTAAGGTGTATTGATTTGTAATCAGGAAATGCTTTTATGTGGTGCGAAATTTAAAAAACTGGAGAACCCCTATTAATTTAGAAGTCAAACAACAAAAATCAGCGTTTTCAAATTTTCACGGGACTAGTTTCGATGGTTTTACAGGATTCCTTGCCAGTGTGGTTTAATTTACATTGGCCAAACTAAGAGAGCCTTAAAATTTCGCGTTAAGGAACATGAGGCATATGTTAGAAAAAAGGGAACACAGAAGTCTTCTGTTGCTCAACATTGTTGGTCCGAAAATCACACTTTCAATTTTTCTGCTGCCAAAATTATTCAAAAAGCATCTTCCATTGGTGAATTGGATTTTCTAGACGCATTTCACATTCAAAAAAATCTTTCTGTTTTAGTTAACGACCCTAATTCCAGTCCTTCTTTGCCTTCAACCTTTAAAGAAATTATGTTTTAGTTCTGGATTCATCAACAGATAGCGCCAGTAGCTTGTCTCCTGTCCAGTCATTCTTATCTTATCTTATCTAATCATTATATCTTATCTCGTTCATTTGCGCTTTTGCAGCTGAGTAGGTTCGGTAAAAATCATCGAAATTAGTCCTGTGAAAATTTGAAAATATAACGCTGATTTTTGTTATTTGACTTCTAAATTAATATTTGTTGGGCGTGTTATTTTATTTTAATTGGAGAACCCCTGATTTAAACAATAGGGAAATATCCTTCCTGTGTTTGATCATTTGAAAGTCTAGACGTTTCAGCGTCTTGGTCTTTTACGTTGTCAAGCCATTTATCATCCAAATGAGATCTTTTGATTTATAATCTACCCAATTTGGAAAATTTCCAGTTCTTAGTCGTGACATGGGATAAGGTATTGAGTTTAAAAATCAGAGTATCGTGTATCTTAATAAATTGAGAGCTTTTAAAGTAAGTCTTATTAATTTGTAATTTCATCAAAATATATCTAAAGACGTAATTTATAACTGATTCAATTCATGTGATTTATAATATGTCTAACTGATAATCATTATAAACAACTGCAGAATTACAGAGACTGTTCACACATTTTTCAGACGATTTGCACTGTATTTACGGAAACGTTTTACCTAACATTTTTGTGTTTCAAATGTCCAATTAGATACCCCTTATTCTTCACTATTTTTCTACTCCGTAATTTCCAAGAAAATAAAGCCTTTTTTAGTACTGAAAGAGGTATTTTATGATCATTCCTCTTGAACAATTTTCCAAAGTCCAAGGAGGATTGTAGGTCGACGTTTGGACAATTCGCTTTTTAAAAGTCCAAAAAGCGCAAAAATCCATGGATGATACATCAATAGGTTTAGTACGAATCTGAGTGAAGGATATGGCCTTGACACACGTTTCTTGTTCCATTTTTTCCGAGAAATGAACAGTGCGTTTTGACGTGCGGCTGCTTGCTTTGTCTTAATGCAGTTCCACTGATTGATGGCACTGTGGGTAAAGAGAATGTATTTCATATTTGAAAACTGGGTATCAAATATGCTCCTGAATATGTTCCTTATAATATGTGGTGTTGATTAGCGGAAATAACAGCAACCATTTTCTTCACTCTCTTTAATTTTTACTTCCTTGTACGAAGTAAAGGACGTATTGTAATCCCGAAAGTTTTCGGGTATCATATTTCAACAAAAATATCCATTTTGACAACTATCGAATGCAATTTAACGATGTTTTTGCGTAACATCTGTACTTAAAGACAGAATAAAGGCCTCTTTTCCCCAAACGAATTGTAAAACTGATTTCAAATGGATTCAGAAGTGATTTTTTCGTGACGTCTGTACGTACGTACGTATGTATGTATTTTGCATAATTCAAAAACGTTAAAATTTTGTGTATAAGACTGCTATAACATGTAGTTATGCACCTCCCTCTCTGGTTGCAATCAGGCGCACCAAAAGTAGTCGTATATATATGTATACCCACTCTGTTACACTGCTTCGTAAGCTCCTGGATATCCTGGCAACACGCGGGCTGGATCTATGTAATGCCACTTAATTGCTCCTTTTTTCGCACTCGCACAGGACGTCCCCATAACAATATGGATTATTTTTAAAACATCATATCCAGTATTATTCCTTTACATTCTTTGCGAACTACAACGTATTCTAGCCAAGCGGGCAGTGTAGGACTACAACTGAATAACTATTCAATACGACGACAAATTTTTGGCGCCCCTTTCTTCCATTACCCGTTACCTGCAGTTGATCCTTGAGTTCTTTACAGGTCGCAGTCCGACTTTGCTCAGTTCCGCTCCTGTTTTGAAGGACAGCATCCCAGAAAACAGGTCCAAGGATCTCCGAATGAGTGCCCCGCCGCTCAGGTACTATGCATTTATAAACATCCATGCCTTCTCCGGGATTCAAACTTGCGCCCTTCGATGCGACAATCAGCGTCACTAACAACGTTTCCCTGTGGGCGACAATTTATTTGGTAATAGTTCATAACAAAAACAGCATGAGATGTTGTTCCTCAGAGTTGAACATAGAACGATATATGCAGGAGAAATACCTCATAGACTCCGCCTTTTAAAGGGCGACTGGAGATTAGAGGACCCAGTCGCCAGATCCTGGTGGTGGAGAATCATCATCCACCACCTTTTTTAGTTCAAGCGTCACTATAGAGATATTAGGTACTTATTTAGAGCAGGAGAGATGAAAAATAAGCAGTGTCGTCGCCGGGACTCGAACCTCCTGAAAACGCGCCGAGTGTGCTGGCCATTACACCACGAAGGCATGCTACGAATGCGGTAGGTCATCGCTTGTTATAAGAGGCATCCGACCCTAGAGTCTTTACCTCTCTATATTTATCTCCGCTGGGAGGTCCTGAATCGAAAGTTAAGAATCCAAAATTATTGGAGCATTCCTATGCACTGTCTGTGCTGTTGACTTCCATAAAGGCATAGTAGTGGTAGCAATTAATATCAGTAAGAATATCTTGGCATTTCTTCCCCTCAGGGGCTCACTTTTGTGAGTACGGGTGTGGCAATCCCGAGGTGCCCTAGCCATTCAGGGGATCATCTTCTTGGTGAGACGGGTGTCACAATCCTGGAGCCCCAGTGATCTATCCTCTTTCCCGTCTCCTCTGCTCTGAGCTGAAGCTTTCTTCCTTTCTTTCTCCCTTGTGGTTCTCATCTTCGGAGGTTGGGGCTCGTTATGAGAGACTGGAACAGCCCTTGTCTCTGGTTCTTGAGTGACGAGAAAACTGCCCACGTGTTTGCCGTGCGTGGAGACCCGTGTCACTGGAAAAGAGGGTCCTGGTAGTTGAGGGGCGAGGTACTGTCCCCAACACACTGCTTTGGCCTCCGCTTCAGTTAAACGGGAGGCACTTTGTCGTCCTCACAGGTGTCAACCGGCTGGTCACTAGTCCTTAGTGTCAGTGGCTTGGGGACAAGCTCTCGGGAGTACCCGCTTTCGGGAAAGCCGACTGTGGGACTTCAGTCTGCGTATAGGTCCGGCTAGCCCTGGCGTAGAAATCTGCGTCCCCTTGTTGGGCTCCATGGTGGGTGGGGCGGTCGGACCCGAATCTTTTTCCATTTCAATATGAATGCTATGATACCTTCTTGCTCCAACAATGTATCCGATACTCCGACTGTGACCAAAAGACTAAGAAGTGACATAGAAAGCACTGTATCAGATCTATCTTGTCCACGTTTCTTAATTATTACCAGCTCCGAAGAATTGAAAAAAATGTCACCCTTTGTAATAAACAAACATCTTTTGTCTTCTGTAGGAGAACTGAAAAATATTAAGAGACTTCGATCTGGAGACCTTTTGATTGAAACTGCGTCCGGAAAACAATCTGAAAATCTTTTGAAACTAACCAAATTAGGACAAGCAAACATTGAAGTTAAACCACATAATACTCTGAACTCGTCCCGAGGAGTAATCTCTGAAATAGACTTACTATCAGTAACTGAAGAGGAATTCGTTAAAGAGTTGGCAGATCAAAACGTGTGCGGTGCTCGTAGGATCAAAATACGGAAAGACGGTCAACTCATTCCCACTAAACATGTCATACTTACTTTCAAGTCTCCTAACTTGCCGAAAAACATCAAAGCTGGATACCTAAACTGTTCAGTCAGGCCGTATATACCGAATCCAATGCGTTGCTTCCAATGTCAGCGCTTTGGACATGGAAAGACCTCTTGTCGCGGCAGCCTCACGTGTGCTCGATGTTCCATCGTAGGACATGCCAGTGAAGGCTGCTCTGCTGCCCTCTTATGTATAAATTGTAAAGGCGAACACCCAGCCTTTTCAAGATCATGTCCGAAATGGCAGACAGAAAAACAAATTCAAAACATTAAAGTTACACAAAAGATATCATTTGCAGAAGCTAGAAGACTTGTTCTCTCTAACCAGCCAAAACTTAATAAATCTTACGCATCTGCAACTAAATCATTCAGATCAATATCAACGCAAACTACAGTTACCGCACAGAAAAAAGAACTAGCAGTGACAGTAGATCCTAGAAACCAAAAATCAGGGAAAAAACCTGATGCTGAAACTAGTGCACCGGTGACTACATCCAAGGGAAAACAGGATGTCCAACAGAACAAACAAAGAGATGATATCAAGGAGAAAAATAAGCAAAAACCCAGGACCCCCAGTCAAAGTTCTATCGCAAGCATGAGTTCAGGACGCCTAGATGACTCAGATGAAATGGATGTTGAAGAAGGGTTATCCCTCCCGAAACACCTTCTGCCTCGAAAATCAAAAAAACAACACCGCCAAAACAGGCATCCATAATGGGTACATTTATTTCGTGGAATTGCCGGGGTTTCCGTCAAAACCTGGATAATATCAAGGATATAATCAACATCTACCAACCTGCCTGCTTTGCACTTCAAGAGACCTTGTTAAAACCAAGCAGCCATGCTAAGATACGGAGATACACCACAGTAAGAAGGGACAACCCATCTGGGGATCGTGCCTGTGGTGGTGTGGGCCTTACCATCTCCCACAATCACCCGTACACTGTTCTTCCTTTGACGACCTCCCTTCAAGCTGTGGGGATTCAGATTAATTTACGTTCTTCAATCTCAGTATGCACTATCTATTTACCCCCACATGAGCATGTAGATCAGCGAGATCTAGACAATATAACAGAGCAGCTCCCAGAACCTTTTCTGCTTTTAGGTGACTTCAATGCACATAGTACCTTATGGGGAAGCAGAGACACTAATTCAAGGGGCCGGCAGATCGAACAGCTAATGGAGGATCATTCTATCTGTCTGCTTAATAACGGAGAAAACACCTACTTTCATCAGCCGACTGGAACATTTCATGCAATTGATCTGGTGCTCTGTTCTCCATCTCTACTCCCCCTTTGCTCCTTCAGTGTAGGGGAGAATCTTTACGATAGTGACCATTTCCCAGTGATTGTAAATATCGCAGGAAAGTCTGTGATCTCAAGACAACCCCGCTTACTTTATGATAAAGCTGATTGGGATCTTTTTGTCTCTTGCGCTGTGCTGACAGAAGAAATGGTCAATGATGTGGACATTAATACAGCAGTAAAAATGATCTCCCATACTATTGTACAAGCAGCTGAACTTTGTATTCCAAAGTCCTCGACAAAGTTCCCAAAGTTCCCTAAACCCTGGTGGAACAGTGATTGCCATAAAACTATGAGAGAGCAAAAGAAAGCCTGGCGTATCTTTCGCCGATACCCAACACTGGCAAACCTTCTGGCCTTTAAAAAAGCTAAGGCGAATGCTAGGAAAGTGAGACGGCAAAGTCAGAGAAAATCATGGGCAGCCTACGTGTCTACTATTACCTCCTCAATGTCTAGCAAACAGGTTTGGGAAAGAGTCCGCAAAGCCTCTGGACTTTACAATGATTATCCCCTCTCTGCTCTAGAAAAAGATGGAAAGTTGATAAGCACTAGAGAAGAAATCGCCGATGCTTTAGGTGATACTTTTGCTGCTGTATCTGACAGTAACAATTACTCAAAAGAATTTCTGCCCACAAAGACGCGCTTGGAAAAGACCCAAATCGACTTCTCCCATCCTAATGCACAATCCTATAATAAAGATCTCACCATGTTTGAATTAAGAAGTGTAATATCTCGCACTGATAAGACCTGCCCTGGCCCTGATGGCATAAGTTATTTGATGATAAAGCATCTGTCCTATGAATCTCTACTGGTCCTTCTCGCTCTGTATAATAAGATATGGAAGGAACAACTTTATCCTACCGCCTGGTGCAGGGCCTTTGTAATCCCTATAGCAAAACCCGGCAAAGATCCGAAAAATCCTTTAAATTACCGCCCCATTGCCCTCACTAGCTGCCTTTGTAAAATCATGGAAAAAATGGTAAATCACCGTCTCACCTACTATCTGGAGACTAACCACTGCCTATCGCCCCACCAAAGTGGTTTCCGTAAGGGAAGATCTTCACTGGACAATGTCCTGTTTTTAGAAACTGCAATACGCAATGCATTTGTAAAAAGAAACCATCTGGTTTCAATCTTTTTTGACATGGAGAAGGCATATGACAGAACTTGGCGGCATGGAATTCTTCATGACCTCCACAGCACAGGGTTGAGAGGTAACTTACCTATCTTTATTCAAAACTTTCTGAAACACCGCTCTTTCCAGGTCAAGATTGGCCCGGTGCTTTCTCAAACCTTTATACAACAAGAAGGTGTACCCCAAGGTTCAGTGCTTAGTGTTACTCTTTTCAGCCTAAAAATTAATTCCATTTTAAAAGAACTTCCTCCCACAGTGCGTGGTTCCCTATATGTTGATGACCTGATGATCTACTGTCACGGTCAAGATATGAGATACATTGAGAGACAACTCCAAATTGCTCTTAACAGAATTGTAAAGTGGTCCAACAGCAATGGGTTCAAATTTTCCAACCAGAAGACCGTCTGCGTGCACTTCTGCCGCAAAAGAAATCTACATCCTGATCCAGAGCTGCATCTTGACGGCTCTCCGATCCGCGTTGAGCCAGAAGCAAAATTCTTGGGTGTTATCTTTGACAGAAAGCTCAACTTCCTTCCACATATCTTAAATCTAAAGAAAAAATGTGCTAAAGCTCTCAACATTCTGAAAGTCCTGGCCAATACTTCATGGGGAGCAGAACGTTGTTCTATGCTCCGCATTTATAGAGCTTTAATCCGTTCCAAACTTGACTATGGCTGTGTTATCTATGGATCAGCAAGACCTTCTGCGCTACTGAAATTAGATCCAGTCCATCACCAAGCGCTACGGATTTGCTGCGGAGCTTTCAGAACATCTCCAGTACAAAGCTTATACGCCATCTGTTTCGAACCATCTCTGAAATTCAGACGCAAGCAGTTGTCCATAGATCTTCACTATAAAATAATGTCGCATGCCGAACATCCTGCACGATTCATGACATCTGATCAGTACTGGCGTAACTACCATGCACGCCCTTCATGTATCCCTCCTTTTGATCTCCGCATTCACTCACTCATTGAAGAATTCAACCTAAAAGATCTGATTCCCAAAAGTTCTACCTTTTTCGGTATTGCTCCCTGGCAAGAAGTGAATATTCACCTACTCAACATCTTTGGAGAACTTAAGAAGAGCAGTACCAACGACGTCCAATACCAACAAATTTTCCTGGACCATAGAAACAGCTATTCTAACTATAAAGCAATTTTCACTGATGGCTCAAAGAATCACGATCATGTCGGGGCAGCTTTTGTTTGCGATAAAGTAATCAGGAGTAGTAAACTTCATAAGGCTGCATCTGTCTTTACTGCAGAAACATTTGCCATTTTGAACTCCTTAATCTTTATCTCCAAGCAGAACAGCAGAAAATTCATCATCTACTCTGACTCACTGAGCGCCCTTGAATCAATTAATGCAAACACTGACCACCCTATGATCTTGGAAATTTTAAAGACTCACCTCCATTTGAGAAATGCAGGATATTCTGTAATGTACTGCTGGGTGCCTGGACATGCTGGCATCAAAGGCAATGAACTCGCTGATATCGCTGCAAAATCTGCTGATACTCCCTTCGATAATGATGTCCCTTTTACAGACATACAGAAGTACATCAGAACAAAGATCTTGTCCAGGTGGCAAGAACTCTGGGAATGCCAGACTCTGAACAAATTAAGGCAGGTAAAACCCAATCTGGAGTATTGGGAATCAAAAGGGAATCGAAAGGAGGATGTACTGTTGACTCGCCTACGAATTGGACACTGCAGGCTGACTCATCAGTATCTCTTGAAGGGAGATAATGAGCCTATCTGTGGCACCTGCAACGTTCCTACTTCAGTGAATCACATCTTAACCTACTGTCCTGCTTTTAGTCAGAAACGTGAATTACATTTTAACTCAACGAATTTTAACTTAACAGATCTCATTGGAAGAAACCCTCACGTCAACCTCATAAGTTTTTTAAAGGACATCTCCTTTTACCATATGATTTAAAGTTTTTCCTTTTAACGTACTCTACCTGCTGTCCTGCTTTTAGTCAGAAACGTGAATTACATTTTAACTCTACGAATTTTAACTCAACAGATCTCATTGGAAGAAACCCTCATCAACATCATAAGTTTTTAAAGGACATCTCCTTTTACCATATGATTTAAAGTTTTTCCTTTTAACGTACTCTACCTGTTGCCAGAGCTTTTCTCAAAGTCATTTCTGGATGCCTTCATCAGCATTCCAGGTTCATTTCAACAATTCATCTGATACAATGTGTTTGTACTTTTGAACTTTATTCATCATTCGTCTGGCGCATAATAATCTTCAAGGTTTTGTGCCATTAAAAATACCAACCAACCAACCAACCAACCAACCAACCAACTTGGCATTTCTTTATAATATGGCATGTCGAAGCGCTACGGGTTGTAGCATTACCCTTGACGTCTCGTCTCTAGCTGAGTATTGTAGGAGTGACGTAGTGTTCGAACACGGGAGAAATACCTTGTAAGGTCACGTGAGTGAATGAAAGCTAGAAATAGGTGCATTGTATATAAAGCTTAGTTATTGGCTAAGAACAAATGAAGTACGAAAATAAGGTACGAAAGTAGGCTTTGCAAAAGAGAAGGAAACTTCTTTTCAGGTAATCATATAAGTTGGAAAATTGAAATCCGAAACATTAAGTAGCGAATATTAGACTGGAAACTCCAGCCAATTTCGAACCATCGATGAGCTGTTAGACAGGCATCGTAACTACTAGATACGTTTTAACCTCTCTTTTCTTTTAAGAGGAAATAAAATTGCAAAGTGGGGCGAAATATATAAATTCTTATGCTGATTAATTCTGCATGCATTATAGTGCATTTTAAAACTTCGTTTTTCACATTTATCCTTTTTATAAATTTGTCAGTTTCTCTCCCCTCCCCCCATGAATATGTATTCTTGTATCTGCGTCTGTTGCTTATTCTAGTACCAGTATCAGTAGGCCGCCCAACCTGGACCGTGGTAACCGACCCTAACTGCCGTACCGAAGGGCCCGGGTTCGAATCTAGGAAAAGGCATGGATGTTCGTAAATGTATAGGGTCTGTGCGGCATGGGGGCACTTTAAATATGCGGCGAGCCGAAAGTCCTCTCTAGAGGTTGGTAGTAGGGATAGGGG
>KK121840.1:135401-161623 GCA_000611955.2 Stegodyphus mimosarum
GAATAACCTTTTGATTTCCTCATACCCTTTATTTACTATTGATAAAAATTACTGTAGTGTGAAATGTCTTCACTCGTATATTTGAAATGCCTTGGTGATATCCAGCTTCTCATTATTTAATATACTGCATTGTAATAAAAATATATATTTTAACTAGCAGATATTAGAAATCTCTTTTTTTTTTATTGGAAGTGTTTTTCTGTAATGGAAAATTTTACTAACAGAAGCTCCTACTGGAATATAGAAATTCAGAGAATCAGTGTATTAAAATGCAAACATTGGATAGCTCATAAAATTTCAGCTAACCCATTAACTCCCAAAAGAAAAAATAATTGAGAAATTAACATGAAACTTGTTTTATGCATTATTTTCTACCTAAATAATTCTGTTTCATTTCGTTGTGTTACATAAAAATAAAGATTTAATTTTTCAAGTCTTCCAAAAATGCAGCATTAGCACAATCAATAGGTATTTATTCACTGCAAATCTGTGGAACATTTTACACCCTATATTACACTGTGTATGTTGCTATATCCATCTTATTTTTTTTTTATTTATTAAGACTTTTCTGAGTCATATGCTCTAATTTATCAGCTTTACTAGTGTTCACAGTTTATAATTACAGGATCATACGTCTTTAATCTACAATTTAAATTTAGTTTGCTTACGATTGCTGTAAATGTTTATGATTTCAGTGGCATATTGTAATCCCTAGCAGAAAAGTTTTCTTGAGATTCCATATTTTTTATTTTATTTTATTTATTTATTTTTTTGTATCAATAACACATTACAATAAAAACAGCTCCCACCATTGGATTCATATAATTTCTATTTTCTAAGAAGCAATAAATTTTATCCTGCAACATACACATCTACTGCCTATGTTCTTATAATTTGCTATCATTGACTGTGGAACTGCGATGAGTTTTCACAATTCTGTATTTTTTCAATAAAGATGTAAACATGAAAAACTAAATTTGTTGTTTTTTGGTAAATAAATTTTTCGTACTCTTAAACTAGAACATCTATAAAAATACTTCAGTTGATAAACAAATGCACAAATTTTTTGCTTGAGTTTTATACTGATGGTAGTAAATGAGAATGTTGTCTTATTTGCTTCATTGATTATTCCAAAGGATAGAAACAGTATCTTCTTGAGAGAAAGAACACTTTCATGAAGTATATTTAAAACAAAATGACTCCTGTTCATGTAACATATGAAAAAATTCCTATGAAGCTAGCCTGTCCACTAGGGTTCAAACTACCATTGCTCCACAGTCTTATCTACTCGGCTGCTGATGAATACTAAGATAGATAAAAGAAATCATAATTTTTCTCTGTGTGAAAGCTTTTTGCCCATTTTATCGAAGGTTTCTCACTTTATTCTGTTGCTGAAGTTTTGGATAAAGTTACCATTATATGATGTATCATCATTATTTCTTCATACAAAACTGATTTGGCAACTACTTTTTTTTTTATTTTGAATAATTATTCATAGTGGCGTAATAACTGTATAAAAAGGACTCTGTTTATAATTGTTATTCTCCAATTAATAAATTAACATCATTCATCCAATTAATAAACATCATTCAGTTTATTATACCATTGTTTATAGGAGTATGTATGTAAAAGAGTCAAAGTTGGCTTTATGACAAACGAGTGGGTATCTGACTATATGTGCGCATTTAGTTGCATAATTAACATTCATTTATTGCTTTACATTGGCTTACACTAATGTTGTGTTTTCACAATATCTAACATGTTAAACAACAAGTCTATTTTACTAGGTTTCCAATGGCCAATGCAATATTTAATGTGTTAATGCATTACTGATGAAATGTTACATGAAATAGAAACAAACAACTGAAATATTCTATCCTCAGGTTATTTTTGGGATTATGCATATGATGCCATGGGAAAAAATAATTTAAAATATAGTATTGACAAACTTAAAATTGGCATATGTTAAGAATTTAAAGATATTCATACTATGCTGCATAATCTGATGTATTTACCAATATATATTAAATTGTAATTTACTAATCTATATAAAATTTTGATTAAAATATCCAGGGGTGAGCTATGAAAATATTAACAACAAGCTCGCACTTTAGTTTATAAAAATAAAATACCAATTTATAATTAAATGTGGCCCACCAGCGGCCGAGCGGTAAAGCCGCTGAACACTGGTAGTTTGGTCCGAGGTTCGAATCCCGCGAACGGGCTGGCTGCATGGGCGTTTTCGTGGTTTTCCCCATGTGTAATGTGTATACGAGCCAGTTTCCCTTAGAAAGTCCTCCACAAAGGCATCCCTCCCTTTAGGCAGATAGCCCTCATGTGCTTTGCCATAACTAAATAACCTAACCTATAATTAAATGTTTTAATTTTTACAAAAAATAGGAAATACAAATAACTGTACATGAAAAAATTTTAAATAAAAAATACCGTCTAAAATTCATTACATGCATGATTCATGCAAGAAGTTACCATATACTGCTTTCTTCTCTCACCTCAGATGATCTTTTATAAGGTTTCAAGAACCAAACAGAGATTTTTGAAAAGCTTTTAAATTCTTCTAAAGGTTTCCCCATTTTAAGATTGTCTTTCAATCTCAAAAGCCATCTCGATGAAAACCCCCAAATAATTTATTTTTATTTCATGCTTTAATGTAAAATTTGTTAAAGTATGGTTACAACATGCAAGCCATTCGTTTTTCCTGGAATAAATAATAAGCAAACAATAAAGAACATGGGGTTTGCAATCTGGAGACAAATTTAACAAAGGGCTCATGCAAACCTCCTATAGTTCACCACTGAAGCTATCATAATGGTCTTTTTTACCTCTTTTAATATTGCAAAAATCTAATGTTACAAGTATTAAGAATAGGCTAAATAGATTTTACTTGTATATATTACACCTATATTTGAAGATATCTAGAGAAATTTTAAGACACTTTCAAATCAGAGTAAATGTCAAGCAAGTTCCTTTCCATTTTAGAACTGACAGTAATAAAAAAGCTGATTTCCTCAAAAAGAAGAAACAAACCTGATAAGAGCATTAGTTTCCACTTTGTAAAACTTTTGACAAATTTAATTTGTAGATTTTTCATGCAGAATCATTGCAAACATGTAATAAAAAAATGTCGAATGCTTTTTGTTTGAACAAATCCACCTGCGATTCCAGATTCTCAAAAACATAGTAGTTGACACAAAATTGAAAATTTTGACAGACCATGAATTTAAAGATTAAAATAAATAAAAAAGCTTAGATTGATGCAGAGTTCGAATAATTCTTATCAATTTCAAGGATTATCTAATATATGTGGTTTAAAAACCTGGAAATAAAAACCTTTTCTCAATTTTTTTTACTGAAGAAGATTGTTTCTTTACTGAGAAGTTAATTCTTAAAACTGACACAAGATTTTATGCTAAGCTGCTATTTTTGCCTTATATTAATTTTATATGTTTTTTTTTATTTAAGTATGACATACTTTTATCTGCTCTTGAATGTCAGCAATATTAATTTTTTTCAGACCACAGAGTATATCAAAATAAAGTATTTGGAAGTAGATTTAAGTTTAAAACTATAAATTCTAATAGTATTGGAAGTCACTTTACAATATGTACCTACAAATGTTTTGATACATGCATATTTGGTTATATGATACCTATCTCCATACTACTTGATAGAGTACTCTAATTGAGCTGCTTTTGTAATACCTACAAGACACAGAACAATTTCACTAGCATGATGGTCTCTAGAGCCATCGCAATTTTGTTTTGCAGATCAGGTATAGTATTACATGGTTATGACACAAATACTTTGTTCTTCAATTAATATTTTATGGCGATCATCAGACTAGATAAACTCAGTAAAATGTGTCAAAAAGTACATGCTTGGATTTAAACCTAACTATCAGCATTCAGCAGTCTTATCACTCATAGGCCTCTTTCTCAAATGATTATGAACTGCATATATATATATAATATGTAATACATTGTAAAGAAGATTTTCACATTGTACATGCCTCATGTTATGCTACTGATATTTTTTCTAAAAATCTATTTGTTACGTGGATTAATCCTTCACACACTTTTGATGTTTGTAAAAGTATTGCATATAGTCTTTTCTGACAAAACATTATTAAGGAAATCAAATATAATTTCATTACTTTAATTACACTAAGTTTCAAATATAAAAATTGGAAGGCTTTTCTAACATATTATTTACATTCTCATGTGTTGAAACTGGGAGAGAATTCCAAATGTTATTAACTAAATAAATAATTTTTAAATTATATATTAATCTTTTAAAAAATACAATATACTTCAGATTTTTAGAATCAAATTTATTCAATGTGTTAAATTTCTTTAAAACCAAATATCAAAATGCAATACATTTAAAAAAATTTTTTTTAAATCAAATTATATTTTGTTAGTATTTAGGAACTTTCTGAAAAAAATATAAGCTTGAGGGCTTTGGTTCACTAAATTTCGGTCCCTAATATTAAGAAAAAGTAAACCAATGTACTTCCACACAGTAAAAGTTGAGAAAGACTTTTACGTGTGCATTTGTTACTTGATGATCAGAAAATAAATGCTCTCTGTAATTTTCAGTGTTACAGAATGAAGTGGAACGTTCGAAGATTCATACCAGAGAATAATTTTTGGTTTTTAAGATACCACACGGTAAAAAGACGCGGGGATTCATTACTACACTTTTTTTTAGCTTAAAATTTTATTACACAGTTCACATGAGAATCCTACGAATTTTACAAATTCACTCTGTTGCCTTTCAATACAGGTTAAAGTTAAAAAATCATTACAAATCCAAACGAAAAATATACAATCAGGATATGTACGAAAAGTTTCGTACCAGCGGAAAATGACTCAAAAACAAATCCTTTAATTCTTGGCATTAAAAATTGGTCGCCAAAAACGGTCTCCGGCGGTGGCTTATTCTGATTGGTTGAATTTCTTCAGTTCCCGGCGGATTTTAGCCGCCCGTGCTTTTTCATCTCCAACTAGCGAGACTGTTGCCACTCGGAAAAATGAGGGCGAAAATGATCGTTTTTCCGAGTTTTTAATTAATACCTCTGATTTTAGCTACTTTTTTGGAAAAAAAGTGAGCGTAGACCTTTTCCAGGACATAGAAAAGAATTGTAGAAAGTTTGCCGACGACAGCTATAGTAGTTACTGAGTTATTAGAGGACGAACCAACGAACTTTCTTCTTTATATATATAGATATATATATGATGTATTACCGAATTTTATTGAAACAGTTTTCGTAGAACTCTGAGGTTTCTTAAAGTTCCCTTTTGCTTTGAAAGTACATGTATTGTGTTTAGTGTCTTAGAAAATAAAAGCTTTAGCCCCTTTTTTTATCGCTGTCCTTATGTAACGTTGTCAGTCGGTCAGTTAGAAGCTATAAATTCAGGTTTGGTTTAACCGTTGCAAATAAGCGTACGCCCAATTATGCGAACGTCATATGTATGCAAGATGTTATGTATACAAATCATGCGTACACTGTAATTATTGTTCTTTTAACATTTTTATTTTGTTTAATTTCAGTTTCGGTGCTATATACTCCGAAGGAAAAGATGCTGTATGCGTTGCCAAAAGCCCATTCAAAGAAAATGGAGCTAAGGACTTCAGCAAAATTTCTCCGGTTATTCCACAGTCGGATTCAACTCCATCTAAAAGGGAGACTGGTGAAGTACACACGCTTAGCAAGCCTCTAAGGGACCATAAAGAACCATCTCTTTCAGACCTTAGTCTTGTAGATTCTGGTGATAAAGCACTCTCTTCTCCTCCACAGGCAGCTCATGACATTTGCCAATCCATTCCTGAACCCGAGCCTTACTCTTTTTCAAATACTACATGTCTCAACGACGCACAACTGTCCAGACAACCTGCTCCTTTAATACAAGTACGAAGTTCTGATATTGCTCCTTGCCGTTCAAGGCAAATGTATAACACGTTACCTGTTATCGTTTCTTCTGAAAATTCATCCGAAGTTGCAGACTGTAAATATTCATCTTTAATGCCCAGTGAAATTCATCCTGTATCAAACACTTCTTGCAGTGCTCTTTCCAATAATGTTGTTTCATTTAACGAACTAAATGATAAAAATCCAGAAACGACTGGTAATAACTGCAGCAAATTAGCCGCAGAAGTATCGAATAATACAGGCTTACCATTTCCTATATCTAACGATGCTGCATGTGTTATTGCCACCAATGGTAAGCTTTCTTCGCACTCCAAAACTGACCACGAGCTTCTTGGAAAAGAATCATTTTCATCGAGTTCCGTGACAACAAAATGTTCTATGAATAGGCAGCCAGATGTGAATAATAAATTGACTTGGGAACCTCCGTTTTACACGAAAGGTTCTAGGAGTTCTTCTTTTGATCACACTTCTTCTTTTCACAAAGAACTGGAAGAGGTCTCTGAGAGAGATTCGTATCAAAATGTTGAAAAAACCCTCCGGAAAACTTCTTTGCCACTTAACATTTCCGAACCAGAAGTATCCGTGTCCACACCTGAACTTTGGATGATGAGTGGACCAATGAGGACTTTCGTTAGATGTGGACGAAATTCTATGCCGAGAATTACGTACAGTAAGTCTAAAGACACGCACACTGTTTCCGCCAATGGTGAGGGACGACCTATATATCCTTCTTTGCCATTCTCTCCCTTTTGTTCTCCCAGTTCTTCGCCAAGGCTTCCTAGACATCAGACAATAGAATCTAGAAAAGTATATCTGGAACCCAATTCAAGTTATGAACAACTTAACAACTATACAGTGAAAGGAAAAATCAGTCAAGTAAGTACATAAATTATCTTCTTAATTGCAGTAATCTATGAACTTAAGCTTTTTGGTCAGCTACATAAACGAAAACTAATTAGTCTTAACTTAATTGATCTACATAAGCATGAAACCTGAAGTTAAAATTACGTAGCACAACGACTTGATATCATAGGATTAGGTTCTGCTAAAATGTATAAATTTTGTTAACATGTAACTGCTAGTTATGTCACAAATATACCTGTGTAACAGTGAATCAAATTATATTTTTATTTTGCACAAAAAACACAGAATGCAATAAACTAGTACTAGTTCAGTCGTGGTATTTAGCCCGATTATTATATTGTTGCATGCGTACGGGTTCGATATGGATTGAATGCACAAGTCGTTAAAAAAGTTAACAAAAATTTATTCTTTCCACAAGAAATAAATCAAAATGCTGAAGTATTTCTTCAGAGATATTCGTACAATATCACAATATCTCAAACATTAAACAGAATTCACTTCAAAACAGATGAACTAATTCTATCTCACAGCGAATTCGTTACAAATGTTGGAGTTTTTTACTAGTTAAAGTTTTTAAGTTTTAAAGTTCAGTATTCAATAACACATGAAAGTCAAAATTAGGATAACAACTCTAAATCACATGACTATAACAAATACTGCATGGGTGTAAACAATGGTGTGACAGACATGATAAAATAACATTTAGACTGTAAAACTTGAGTGTTCAAAATTAACAATAAATAGTACCAGATAAATACTCCAACAGAAGGAATTAATATTGCGTTGTGTTTTAAATGTAATATAATATAATAACCCGTTCAAGTTTTAATTAAATCTATTGGGTCCAGTGTTCTAAGTTATAAGTGAAGACATTACAAGTTAAGTTAAATTAAATATATGATTTATTAAAAGTAAACAGATGTAGTACAAAATATACATTTGGTGGTGGAGGTGTTGTTCAAAATAAAGTAAAATTTTTCATACCGTTATTCAACAAGAAGCCAAAATTACTTTACAGTGTACATGAAGATACATGCTGCCACTTAAGATCGTACATGGAAGGAACCTTCTGCCACGTAACAGCGCAGCCATTTAAAATCTAGAAAGGAAAGAGAATGAAAGTTAGTAAAACTGAGCAGGTAATGGTAGCCTCAAAGCCTTCCTCCCCTTCTATCTGGGTTTCGTCCTCACTGCGTCGCCCTCCATAGGTAGTTTTCTCTCCTCCATTACTTCAGACATCTATTAACTGTTCGCTTAGACGGCTACTTGGGACGAGCGACTGCTTTCTGGACTCGTGACCACCTTCAGTATAATTTTCCTTCTCGCCGTCTGCAAACGTCTCCTCCCTCGTAGATCGCTGCAAGCCTTTTTCTTCTTTCCGCCAAATACTCGTTTGGCAATCTGAGATGGTACAAATCAAGCCAAGTGCACGGCAACCCAAGGGGAAAGAATGCACACAGGAAGGTGAAGCAAGGGAGATCGTAGGCCGGATTTTGGTGAATAACTGCCGATCCTCCAAGGTCATCAACCTGTCAGCAGGAGCTAGCCTTGTCCAAGGGTCCCAATCCAGCATGGTGAACGCCTGCAAGGAAGTGAATCACCCTGACCCCTCAACCTTGGCGTAGCGTAGTGGCATATAAAAATAACCGATCCAGCAGGGTGCAGATTTCTCACTTGATGACAGATATTTCCCAGACCACTGTCTGGCAGAAGGAGCCAGCGTCAAAACAAAGTCATAAATCTTGATTTCCCAAAAGGCAACGTAAAAAGGTTTTCGAAAAGAATTAAGGATTTGTTTTTAAATACTAATTAATACAAGACCGAAGAAATATGATAATCACATAGAAAAACTTTTTATGTTTTCTACAACACCAAACACGACCACCATAGTCAGAAAATAAAAATTACTTCAATAAAAATATAATAATCACATAACAAAAATTTTATGTTTTCTACAACACCAAACACGACCACCATAGTCAGAAAATATGGATCCCAACTTAGCAGAAAAAGGGGCACATTAACAAAACTTAATTAAACTTTAACACCAACTTGTGTAAGCAAAAAACTTTAAAAGTGGTTTTAAAAATTGACCTTAACAGTCAACTTAACAAGGGATTAAACATTAAGCAAACAAGTTAAGAATAAGTATTAACTAAACAAAAAATTTAAATAGTTAACCAAACTGCCTTAAGGAAAAAGAAAAAATTAATTACTCAAGCAACTTAAATCAGAGTTAACCAAAACTGTCACAAAAAAATTAAATGACAGCAATTACTTTTCAACAAGGCAAAGAAATTTAAGATGAACTACAAAATAAAAGCTAATTAATAAACTTTAAGTCTGATAACAGAATTAAGATAAATCCTTACAATTAAGACATTTTAATTCAACAACTGAAGTAGCTAAGTATGTAATACATAACACAATCACAGCATTAAGTAAACAAACAATTCGCTTAAAACAGCTGCAACTACAACAACAGCAACTGAGATGAGGTGTTTCAATTCGGCTTTTGTAAGCTTTTTAATTATCACTAGAACAATCTCGATTTTTCTGGATGGCAGCTGTAATTACGAGATATTTATTTATTAAATATTAAATGCACGCGCTCTTTTAGTTTTGTTTTCCCGACGTAGCTTCCTCTTCAAAAATCGTCTGCGTTGCACGGGAAAATAAAGCAATTTTAATTTCACTTAATAAATAGCCAAGTAAATATGAATTCCGTAACAATATTTAAAAGTATCTAATTTATCGATAAGCTGTGTTACTAATAACAAATGGAAATATTGGCGTGTTTTATGAAATACTAGCAAAATTAACGGTGCTTAATATAAGTAATGATGCCAAACAAAAACATGCGTGTAATACTGAATACAGTGTAATTTATTTTGGAGATTTCTTTCTCTTGCAGTGGGGGTATAACTAGAAACCTGAGTTGTCGCTCTTTATGGTCATCCCATCTGCTCTGGTCTTATTTTCTGAATATATTGATGGTATCTTTCTATCTCTTCATAGTTAGTTCACAGTTTCTAAGTTCTCGCAGAAAACATTCAGGTGGGAGTATAACAAGTGGATTTTCAGATATTTTCTGCATCCTAGATTTATGTTAATTATACAGGAGTACCGAAAGCAATTTTCCTTACTTTTCGGATGTATTATTGCATTTCCTAGAAATTCGTGCAGCACTTTAAAAAAAGGCCTACCGTGGCACTAGTTCTCCATCGTTATACTTCTTATGAAAATTTTTACTTTTAAATTTAGAGGCTGATAAGTAAATCACTAAACTTTGAAAACTGTCTTCTAAGGCCTGAGAAACTTTCTGCATTCCTGTCCATGGCATTAGTAAGTAGGTCGAATTATTAAATATTGTAGAGGTGACAGCATTATATTATTCCACTTTACCATTGGAATATATCTAATAACATATTCTTGGTGTAACCGATTTTCTTTCCCAATGAACTTGACCCATTTGTCATACCGTCTCA
This sequence comes from Stegodyphus mimosarum, assembly GCA_000611955.2. Lineage (NCBI taxonomy): Eukaryota > Metazoa > Arthropoda > Arachnida > Araneae > Eresidae > Stegodyphus > Stegodyphus mimosarum. The sequence goes on from KK121840.1 coordinate 145,704, forward strand.
CAAACAAACAAAAGCAATAGTACTTTGGCAATTCTGTTTTTGTCCTAATTACGTGGAATATGTTCATAATCTTCTCAAATTTGTTAGCCACATTTGTTACAAATGAATCACAGCTAATGAAAAAACTGACTTTTGTAGGTCTTTTCCATTTCTGTAGAATGTGCAACACGGATTGATGTTCTTGTATTCCGTTGTTGTGTTGTAATAATTCTTTGAGGTTTAATTCACACTAAGGATGGCCATAGCGCGACTTTCGCTGGCGAATGGTACGGCACTAATGCAAGTAACATATATGTATGAAATATTGTAAACTGAAACTACTGAATGTCCGAAAGAAAATAATTAACCTGTGTCTTTTTACGTAGCAAATTTAAACTGATTGATGTCCAACGTAATTATTTTATTTTTCGTTATTTAAAAACTTAATAATTTTACTCAAAAATATAAAAATAAATAAAAATATTGTACTTATTCTATCAAACAATTTTTAATAAAATCTTTAAAAGTTAGAATTACTTGTAAATGCTTTATGAATAGATGAATGAATGCTTGTGAATGCTTTACAAGAAGGGTCTGCCAAATCTGCGAATCATTATTAACGGTAGAAACTAAATCCGGGTGGTCTGTGAGCTGAGCAAAAAATGTGTGTAATACGTCAGAAACATTTAATATCGTACAGAATTTGATACAAGTTAATAATAATTTAGTAGTTGATTCGACGTCTGAAGTGATGAGAAATTTGTGGCAGTTGGAAGCTCTGCGAATTTGTAATACATCTAATGACAGTCACAGTTTCGAAGATGTAATCTTTATAAAATTTGAAGAATCGGTAAAATCTGAGGATAATAAACATGCAGCTTTCTTGCTGTGGAACGAACATGCAGGGGAATTACGGAGCAATTTTGAACTAGCCGGAAAACGCTTTAAGTCGCTGTGGCACAGATTTAAGACGAATACAAATTTTCATGAAAATTACAAATCTGTGATAGATCAACATTTACAAGAAGGTATCTTGCAAGAATCGGAATGTTTAAAAAACCGAAAAAAAGGACTTTTTTCTCATCAACTTCTAATCAGAGAAAACAAGGACACCACAAAAACTCGCGTTTTCTTCGACGCATCATCAGATGCTGAAGGTAAGTGTTATAGCATGATTGTTTGAATGCTGTGTTTTATCCATTTGAATTTTTCATTGTTTTTTCCATTCCATGTGAATTTCCATTTGAATTTTGTTTTACTACATTTAAAAAGATGTAAATATGAACTTGTGGCTTTTACAAAATCTACACTGGTGGATCTACACTGATCAGTAGCGAAGTTATAAGATATTTCTCCCAGCTTCTTCACATGCCTTCGTGGTGTAGTGGCCAGCACTCTGGGCGCGTATCCAGAGGTACGTGGTTCGAGTTTCGGCGAAGGTATTGCTCATTTTTCATCTCTCCTGCTTCTAAATCACCTAATGTCTCTACAAGCGCCGAACTGAAAAGGTGGTGGATGATTATTTTCCACCACCGGTATTTGGCGATTGGGTTCCCTAATCCCAATCGCCTTTTAAAAGGGGGAGTGTATAAGGTATTTCTCCCTTCTTTTGGGCATGCCTTCGCGGTGTAGTGGTCAGCAAACTCGGCGCATATCCAGAGGTCCGTGGTTCGAGTCCCGGCATTGCTCATTTTTCATCTCTCCTGCTTCTAAATCACCTACAAGGTGCTAGACACTACAAGGCTGCTAGACAGTTGTATGGCTGCAGACGTTCTCTGGCGCTTGACATGAGTCATTAGTCATTGTGGATCTCGGACGACCTTTTCCTGGTCTTCTGGACACTTCCCCCCTGTTTTTAAACTGACTTAATGAACTCGGGATTACACATAATGTTACATACAGTTGATGTTAAGTTCTCTTGCAACCTGAACTTGGCACTGCCCTGCTTCAAGCGTATCCATGATTTTCCATCTCACACCTCTGTCTAAACGGTGACATGTACTCATTTCACCTAATAAACAGCAAAGAACAGCAATATTTATCAAGAAAGAATAAAAAACCGCTACTGTGTTGCACAGTGGAATGAGCTGAGCAGCTAGATGCGGTTTTTTATACCTCCTAATACCGTAGCGACGCGTACAGGAATGTGTAAACTCATCTCAGCAACACCAGCGCCGCAGTAATATTGAAGAACAGCTAACTGTCCAGGTTTTGTGCGGTATTTTAGGAGAAATGTAAAAAAAAATGTTTTCCCTCTCTTAATTTTGTCCACCAGTACAGTTACAGCTCTCGAACTTTCCTGAAGAAACTTCCCTTGTGACTGTTACTGACATGAAGTTTGGGCTCCCTTAGTTTAGGCAAATATATGAGCATTCTACATTTTTGTGCAATATATCCATTATCTAACACTCTGTCTATGCTTTCTTCTGAGCAGTCCCTTCAATTTTATGAAATTCTTCACATTCATTGGTGTAAAAACGGCAGGAGTTTTCGCAACTCTTAATCCATGAACACGCCATTTCCGTAGGATGGGAACCAAAATCTCAGAAAACGGATTTTAATTGCGAAATTTCACAGATGTCCTCTATTTTGTCTACACTGTAATCAAATTATTTATGATTCATTTGAAAGTACATTGTCACATTATAACTGAGTTTTACTAACAATATAAGTTTTAATGTATACCTTCACTATATGCTTCACTTTCATCACTTATTCTCTCATACCGGAAGATTTATGCAGATTTGATTCGGAAGATATTTGGTATAAATTTAGAAAAAGAATTCGTAATCATAATTTAGTGTTTACATCAACTACCATCGTACTTGCTTTAACGAAAACCGCTGCTCGAGAAAGTCTAGAATCTCATAACGTAATTGGTTAGTAAGTTTGATTTGAACTAGGATTTAATGGCCTATCCACAATTTGTAGCCTCGATTAAAACGTAAAACGTCTTATCCGACATAAACGGGCAGGCAAAACATCAGGTAAGCGACATTTTCGTTAATACAGAAGTGAAAAAAAAGCCTATTTAACATCAAACTAAGTTATAACTTTACACGTTACGCGCCTAATAATCATCATTTAAAAAATTCTGATATGTACACCACATGACTTCCTTTTACGGAATATTAAATTATACACATTTTTTCCTGCATTTCATTTCAACTTATTTCCTCGCATTTCATTAGAAATATATTTCTCATTCAATTGATTCAGTTCTCATTTCGCAGCAAGGCAAAAATACGTAAAACCTCAAAATATTTTTATTAAAAATTGAAAAATATAGAAAAATATAAAACATAAATACAGTTAAAACAATTTAAAGAAAGCTTTTACAATTGAAATTAGAGTTTCTACTCAAAATTAAGCAATTCGGCAAGCGGGCAAGAAGACAGATTTTTCGGTGCACAAAACTGAAAGCTTACTTTTGGTCTTGCTCGGCAAAAAGACATTGAAGCCGTAGAAACTGACTTAATTTCTTGTGGACGCTATAATAAGTCAATATGTGGGTTAATTTAATAACTCTAATTTAATAAGAATGCATTCATAATTATTTAATTCGCAATAATAAAAGAAATAAAGACGTTATATTTATTGTTGCGCAGCTTTGTTTCTCTAGATTAGCAACAAATCCACTATTCTGCTAATTTCATATGTAAACAAATATGGCTGCTATCGTAAACAAAAACTAGGCTTAGCTGCACTTAAACAAATTTTAAATTGTTGATAACCGTACAACTATTGCATGCAGGTTAACTAAAGGCATAAAAACCTTAACTGGAAGATAACAGCAACATAATTTAAAAAAGTATATATATATATATATATACATTTGGTGAGACCGATTTCAACCTAAAGGGGAAGTGCACAACTACATATTATAGCAGTCCTATATACAAAATTTCAATGTTCTGAAAGTACTCGTTTTTTGAGTTATGCGAGATACAACCATACATATGTACGTACGTACAGACACCACGAAAAAATCTCTTCTGGATCCATTTTAAATCAGTTTTTAATTCGTTTGGGGAAAAAGAGTCCTTTATTCTATCTTTACGTACAGATGTCAAGGAAAAATATCGTTAAATTGCATTCGATAGCGGTCAAAATGAATGTTTTCGTAGAAATGTGGTACCCGGAATTTTTCGTGATTACAGTACTTCCTTTACTTCGTACAAGGAAGTAAAAACGACGAATAAGTAGCTGAAAAAAAATAACTTACTGTAACAGAATTTTCTGAAGTTAAATGCATTATGCAAGTACGTCAAAGGTTCAGCCCTCTGATGATTGAAAGAAATTTTAGATTGTAGTCTGCTTTCTCATAGAGTGCCTTACTTTTGTCTTCAAGTCTCCTCACTTTTGCAGCAGCATTATGTCGATTCTTGTAGCATCTTCTTGATGCTCAATACATTTAATTGTCATTTTTGGAGCCTTAAGGCCGTCGTTGTGTTAGATATGCAAGGCTAAACAATCGGTGCTTGATCTTGGTCTTCGATTTCGTTTTCGTATCAAAAGTGATATTTTCTGATCAGTTATTTCGCGCTGATCATCATATTTCTTCTTAGTTTCGATTTATTGCAAAGTTGTATCTTCACCTCCAGAGTTGCATTCATAATTGGGTAGAATTGTTTTTTCGGTTTTATCTATCCTTTCCACTTTCATACTTCCATCATCGCCGAGCAGCTTCTTCCAAGATTTGGCAATTTCTGTATCCCCTACATCTAGCCAGGCCCGTGCAACCCAATAAGCCACATCCTTTACATTGATATATTTCAGTTTTTTAATCATGTCTTTGCCTTCTTCAATTTCCTCTATCAGTGTGGATAGTAGCTTCCTGTAATAGCTCCTTTTTATCGTTTCCAAAACGTCCTGATCCATAGGTTGGCATATGGCGGTTACATTGGAAGGCAGAAACATTACCTTAACGTCATCGTCTTGTAGCTTCTCTGCATCAGGGTGCGTTAAAAGCTTATGTAGCAACAAAACAGCTTTTCTGAATAAATTATTTTCTTCCGAAAACGTCTCTGTTGAAGGAAGGAATTATTTAAAGAACCAATATTTGAAAATTTCCCTGCTCGTCCATGCATTTTTTACTTTGTTGTTTTACAGGAAGAGCATTTTTTGAAACCGTTTCAAAGGCTGTAGGATTTGGGGACTTGTCAGTCATTACAACATCCATTTTGAAGTTTCCTGTAGCATTTACTGCATGCTAAATTTTTCAGCTTTTTTGTGTGCTTATAGCCAGGGGCTGCCGCCTCAAGTCTAGCTGGAAGACACTTACTAGGTGATTTTTTTTGCTCCAATGGCGGGCCGGCTTGGCCATTCCTAAGGCCAGAAGTGATGGCCACTTTATTATGGAAGCACCTAATAGGTGGGGCACCTTAGCCTCCTATGAAGGGACGGACAGTTACAGGCATGCCTTCTCCGAGATTCGAACCCAAGCCTTTTGGTATCGTAGCCGGCTCCTCTAACCACTATACCGTCTGGCCGGCTTATTTTGTATTTAAGCCCTGACGCATGATAATTGAGTACGTTGGTTATCCTTTAGGCTTTCAGTTTCAAGTTATTCCAAAGTTTTATTGAATGCTTCCATTTCTTCAAAATTCTAGTATAGGTTTTTAACCTACCAATTATCTGAAGATTATCGTAGCGCTTCTTCTATCAATCGAACTAGCCGGCGCTTGCTGTGAAATCCGGGTCCTCTTCATTGAAATCATTACGAAAATTAAACGCCTTTTGCTGTAAAATAGGCCTAGAAATAGACACACCTTTTCTGTGATCTGCGTAAACCAACCAAACAAATCTTCCAAACAAAGCATGAAAACCTGTGACATTTTACACTACAAGTTTTCATGGATTTACTTTCTTTTAGTGCAGACTCCGTGACTTTCGATGCACATTATTTTTTTTATTTCTATTTCCTTCCGTTTTCTTTTCCAGTCTTCGAATGTTGCCAGTCTATTGCCAAGTCTTCAGTTACTTTCTGTATTGTCTCTTCCTTGCCCAGTTTCTTGACTGCATTTTGTTCCTTTGATTCAACAGCATTCTTTCCTCCTGTCAACATTCTTTCTGCTCTTTTCAAGATTTCCTTAAATTTAAACTTTTAAGTATCACAGCAGTGTTCCTGAGATTAGACACACCACACTCACACACTTATGCATGAAAAATAATGCAAGATGAACTGATCCGAGGCAGACATTCGACAGAGTCGGGAACAAACTGAACGGGAAAAAAATCCAGGTCTTGTTGCCGAATCTTGCCCTTTTTTACTTCCTTGTACGAAGTAAAAAGGAAGTATTGTAATCGCAAAAAATTTCGGGTATCATATTTCAACGACAATATCCATTTTGACCGCTATCGAAAGCAATTTATCGATGTTTTTGCGTGACATCCGTGCGTAAGGGCAGAAGAAAGGACTCTTTTGCTCCAAAAAATTATAAAACTGATTTAAAATGGATTCTGAAGAGGTTTGTTTTATGGCGTCTGTGCTTACGTACGTATGTATGTATGTATCTCACATAACTCAAAAACGAGTACACTCAGAACGTTAAAATCTCATATATAGGACTGCTATAACATGTAGATGTGCACCTTCTATTTCGGTTGCAATCGGACGCACCAAAAGTATATATATGAAATAATAAAAACAAATTTAGAAGTAATGACCAGCATTGATGTCATAGAATGCTGAAAGGCCGATCCACACTGAATAAGAAATTTGGCAGTCGAGGCAGATTAAATCTTCATTTTATTTTCAGTAAACATATTGCGGCCACAAACAACTTGGCACATTATTTGTGCCTATTTCAAGAGGTTTACATTTTTGATAAATTTGCAGGAAGAAGAAAGCAGCAGACAGCAGTCCAACTAGGCCGAAGAGTAGCGAGTAAGTGCCTTATGTTCGGGATGACATCTGCGTTAGTTTTGGTTCTCATGTATTTTCATTGGATATTTAATAGTTCTGTAAAATTACTTTTGGCTGCTTTAGTTCCATTTACATCACCAGAATTTTGTGAGAGTCATATGACATGGATTAATCTAGAAATGACGCAGTGCAGAGAGAGGTTACTACTTTTAGAATTAAGAAGAGAAATTTACGTAGCTAATTTAATCTCTTACATATTCTTTATTTTTCTTATATATATATATATATAGAGAGAGAGAGAGAGATTGTAGATATGTATGTACATATATATATCCACTCTACTCGTCTCAGTGAGCTCAGTTTCTTTATTCTCATATGTTTGTAAATTGTGCATTTTTTGCTTTCAAAAGGATGGAACTATGTTGTTCTTATCTTCCGGTTAAGATTTTTACGCCTTCAGTTGACCTGCATGTTATAGTTGTAGAATTATCAACAATTTAAAAGTCCTTTAAGTGAAGCTAAGCCTAATTTTTTTGGCCGTATCCGCCATATTTGTTTACATTTGAAACTTAGCAGAATAGTAGATTTGTTGCTAGTCTAGAGAAACTAAGCTTCGCAACAATAAAGATAACACCTTCTTTTATTATTACGAATTAAATCATGCTTAATACATTCTGGAATTTATTCGAGAAAATAAGCATTTAATATTTGCTTCGTATTTTTAATATAGATATTCTGAGTTTTTATGTATTTTTTGCCTTGCCGCGAAATGAGAACTGAATTAATTGAATGAGAAAATACTAAATCGTCTGTGAAGAACTGTTTCTTTGCATTTTTTTTTTTTTTTTGGTTTAATTTCTTTTACAAATCGTTTTAGATTTATTATAGTATTTGGCAACATGTGGCAACGATTAGATAGTTCTTCAGGTGATATGCATAATTTTTGTACATTCTGAGTTATAAAATGAATGAGATGTAACGCTGTGAAGTGAACCCAGAGCCAGTGTGTCGCTATGGTAAACAAATGTAGTGAATTTTAAAGAGTGTATTTATTCTATTGTGGTTTATACGCTATCGACGAAGTAGGTTTAATTCAATCCAATAAGTTTAAATGAAGTACAAGAAAAAATTTTTATAATTTAATATTCCGTACAAGGAAGTCATGTGGTGTACACATTAGATTTTTTTGTTGTTGTTGCCACTGTACGTCGGATAAGCGAGCTGTTACGGCATTTAGATTTGTAACTTAGATTGTTAAAAGACTATTTCACTGCTAAATCAAGGCAACTGTTTGTTTTGTTTTTCTAATATTTTACTTTGGCTCTCATAAGTGGTGAGGTAGAATAAATTAAGGTAAAGTTAGATTATTGTATTTGCTTGATTTCGACTTTTAGTTCGGTTAGGTATGGTAACTCACCAAAAAACGTTAAGATAACCTTTTAGGAATTGGAGTTATGAGCACCGCAGTTTCAAGGAAGCCCGAGCTTGAGAAGGCCCGCGCCGCGCGTAAATATTAGTAAAACTAGACTTACTTTGAATTTTTTAAATCTTGCAGTCACTAAATTCAATTTAGCTGAGAAATAACACCGCAAAAATTGAAGCTGTAATTCTTTTCGCAGAATGTTTAGATGAATTGATTTAACGCTGCGCATTTGCCTTCAAACCAAAGTATTTAAAACTCACACTCAAGTTCTTTACTTCAGATGCAGCGGTCCGTAAGGGCTGTCTCCGTAAGCGATTTTCTTTACTGTCACCGCAGTGAAAGATCCTGCAAAATCCGTTGGATGTTGTTATTTCAATATCAGAATAAAAAAGCGGAGCAAGTTGTCTGAGTACTAGACAAATGTAAATGTCAGTTTGTTTACGGATATGACGTTTTCACTTTATCCTATTTTTTTAATATAAACATTTTCTGTTTTTAGTCCAAAGGAGCTTTAATTCCCGAAGGACTATTGTTTTCGTTTTGCGATTTTGCGTCGGAAACAATAAAAGTCTGAATCACTTTTCAAACTGTTGCCACCAAATCTTGCAGCACTGTATTATACTTAAAGAAATTAAATAATGAAAAATCTGCATAAAAATTATGTATATTTCTCCAAATCTGATAAAACGAAGGCACCTAGAGCCATTTAGTTTTGAAAAACGTACGTTTCCACCCGAATATGCGCATCTGGAAGCCCAAAATTGGAATTTGTTTTACTATCTCTTTCATATTTTGTAAAACTTTCACGAATTTTTGATGAACAAACTCAAACGATTTAAAAGCGAGCAATGGCAACGCTCTACGGGGGAAAAACCTTTTTATCTTCAGCGCGCGGCGTTGTGTATCGGAAATTCTAAAGATATGCTCATTTTAAAATTTTTTTGCGATATTGCTGTTGAACTGAATTTTAAAAAAAATAAAATCTGAAACCTTTCAGATTTTATTTTTTTAACAGATTAAATTGATTCTTTTTTTTATACTAACTTATCTTCATAAACGAAACGCAGTGGTACAGTATAAACAGTATAATTTCTCAAAATTAATTGTACTTGAGTTCTTAATTTATTTGATAATAGATGTTTATTGTTTTCATTGGCGGCAAGAGGCATTGTTTAACAAAATATGTTAAATATTTCAGCTGTTACTGAACGTAAAAAAATATTATAAATAAATAAATAGATAAAAAAGAAAAATCTGTAAGGTTTCAGATTTTAAATTTTGTCCAAAGAGGCTTTTTTATATTTTGTGTCTTAGCTTTATTTATTAAATATCGTGTTCTTCGCACTTAAACCATAAAATTCAGTTCAAGAACAATATCGCAAAATAATTTTAAAATGAGTATATCTGTAGAATTTCCTATACACAGTCTCTCGCGCTGGAGATAATTTTTTTTTCAACGTTGCCATTGCTTGCTTTGAAATCCTTGAGTTTGTTAATCAAAAATTCGTTAAAGCTTTACAAAATATGAAATCGATAATAAAACAAATTGCAAATTTCAAATTTAGGCTTCCAGATGCCCATATGCTGGTGAAGACGTACGTTATTCAAAAATGGAAGCTCTAGGTACCGTTGTTTTATCACAATGCGAGGAACATGTGTACATTTATGCAGATTCTTCATTATTTAATTTCTTTAAATATAATACAGGGCGGTAATGTTTGGTGGCAACAATTTGAAAAGTGAAACATTGGTTTTAGTGAATCGACGCAAAATGCCAAAACGAATTCAATAGTCTTTCTGGGCAAATTGCCTCTTTGGACTAATAATTAATAAAATATTAAACTAACCCCGAAAAATGAAGATCTTCGTTAAGCGTAAAGTATTTCTATGAATTTTTATGATATTTTATATTTTTAGAACTTCCCAGGAAAATACCAGGACAGCTTTTAAAATGTTGCAGATTGTAATTTAAAGTTTACCACAAGTATATAATTTTTTTCGCATCTACCGTTGTCATTTCTTGCTCTGAAAACTCACGTCTTTATTGTCTTCAAAACGTAATTCTTGTACAAACTTTACTTGCTTTCTAGATTAATTACAGAGGCGTTTTCACAATTTTAGACGATTTTGCTTTCTATAAAAATAATCGCCTGCTTGAAAACGTTTTTTAAGTGCATTTATATTTTTGAACGTGTAAATTATCGTACACTACTTGACAATTTTGTTTTCATGCAAAATGACGCTTTTAAAGAAGCAATGGGCTGAAATCGATAAAGTTTTATTGAATCTTAACGCCGGATTAAGGTTTACAAAAATTTGCAGCAGAACTTTGCTTACTGCTCCTGCGAATGTTTCCTACTTCTTATGCACTACGTTTCCCTCTAAGGAAACATCCACATAAAAAGGATATCTTTGCGCAGTTTTCCTCTTAGTAAACATTAAATGTGATTAAATTGAATTTATTCTGTCTTTAAATCCCAATGCATTTGAAATATGGTGCGAAAAATTGACTTTATTTCCCTCTCAGTACACATTTATTGGTAATTTTAGTGTTAGCTTTTATCGCATTCTTTGGCCTTTAAGGAAATTGCAGGATTTATGGGAATTCTCGCTATTGCATTGATTTGTGGAAAAGCTGGATTCGGCACATTTGGGCAGTTGACAGTTCAGAATAGTATTCGGAAATGTAACTTTTCTTTTCTCCTATTTCCTGTAGTGGTGTTAATGGAATGAATTAGTTATCCTTTCTGCCCTTAACTCACATAAACTGTTTTCGTGAGTGAGAAACTCCCTTTCCAAAGTTAAATGTTTCAGTTGCTCTCAATCCTGTTTTTGATATTCGCAGTAGAATTTAATCCAGTTTTTAGGTTTGTGAATGAAAGTTATTCTAGCGTCTGAAGACATTAAAATGCGTCGATAGCGTATCATGTGAGGAAATGCTTTGCGAAAATTTCCAATAAATTAGTAATCCATAATACTGTTGCTGTAATTAATCCATTTTGAGGAAAACAGCAAGAAAATTTCTAAAAGAATGAATACAGTTCTACAGATCTTCTCTTTTTCCATACTTTTGCAATGAGCATTATGCAATGTTCACAAATTAAGAATGGTGTAATTAATAGTATAAGAACTAACCAGTCACAGCGAAGCAAATACGAATTGGCATCCCATAGACCAGCAGTTCTCAACCGGTGGTACGTAAAGAAAAAAGGCGTTTAAAAGTATTAAATTTAAAAATTAAATATCCCAGCAACCTGGTAAGTCTCAAAATGATCTTCCTTGGAATAAGTGCATTGCAATCGGCTTTAACAGGAAAACATTCCGGTGTTATTTCTCAATTAAAGAAAGTCACACCTCAAACTAAATTCCCTCAATGCCGTTCATCGTGAAGCTTTAGTAGCCAAAACAGTCTCTGAAAACATGAACATGGTTTTGAATCAAGCCGTGAAAATTGTTAATTTTATTAAAAGCCAAGCTTTAAGTTCAAGAATATTTATGATTTTATGCCAAGAGATGGGCAGTGAATACGAAACGCTTTTGTTATGTTTCGAAGTAAGATGGTTATTTAGAGGCAAAGTTTTAAATCGTATTTTTTAACTTCGATCCCAAATTCGAGTTTATCCCCTGGATTCAAAATTTGAATTGCAAAATTGTTTAATTTAGTGAATTATGGTTGATGCGTTTAGTATATTTAGCTGATATTTTTGTAAAGTTAATTGAAGTAAATTTAGGATTACAAGGACAAAGTGTTATTTTATTTAACATTAGAGATCAAACAAATGCCGTGATAAAAAAAACTCGGGCGAATAATCAAAGAATTGGATGATAATAATAGTATTTTCAGATTTTTACCACTTTTAAAACGTTTTCTAACCGACAATAATTTGAAAATAAAAGAATAATTAGCGTCTGACATTAAAAATTGTTTTTCATTGATACAGCATGCATTTTTCCGAGGATTATCAAAAAAATTTGGGTTAGAAATCCATTTTGTTCAAAGAAATTTCCTGCGGTTGAACTCTTAACTAAAGACTTCAAAAATAACACAATTTTGGCTGTATGCCAAAATGCATTTTTTTTTAATATTTATAGTGAGAAAATGAAAAATAATTGTAAAATGTAGTGGTGACGCTGAAGTTTTTAAATTTGTGTTTCGATGGTATACGTTAGTCAAAGGGTTGAGAACTGCTGCGATAGACGATTTTGCTGAGTCAGCTGCACATTCAGGCATGCGCAACTTTACCATCCGTGAATGGTTACGGCGTAAACTCTGTTTCATAAGTGTGAATGAGGCATACCAGCGGCCGAGCGGTAAAATCGCTGAACACTGGTAGTTCGGTTCGAGGTTCAAATCCCGCGAATGGGCTGGCTGCATGGGCGTTTTCTTGGTTTTCATCATGTGTAACGTGTATACGAGCCAGTTTCCCTTATAAATTCCTCCACGAAAGCATCGCTCCCCTCAGGGAGATAGCCCTTGAGGCTTTGCCGTTATACATAAACCAAACCATAAGTTTGACCGAAACTAGACTTTTACGTCTTGTGACTATGACAGTAGTGATAATTAATTATACAAATGTACGAACGCTTCCACAAATAATTCACCGCACTCTATTCATTTAATAACTGAAAGCTGCCAAGAATCTGATTGGATTAGCGTTAGATTATTTAGATTGGAGCTAAACATGCGTTTGCTACCTATTTAAGGGGGGGATGCCTTCGTGAAGAACTTTTAATGAAAAAATTACTCATATCCACGTTGCTCGTGAAGAAAATCATGGTTACTTCCATACAGCCAGCTCATTCGGTAGAATTTGAACCTGGATCGAACTACCAGTATTAGCTATTGTATCGCTCGGCCGACAGTGAGAGATAAAACTCTGAATGTTGTGCCATCTTTTTATTTTTTTTTTTTTCATAAGTGTTATCCTTGTTTTTTTCTGACTTGATCTATTTTCATGTAAAACTTTTTTAACTGGTATTTTCTCCCTTCTTTCCGTATGCCTTCGTGGTGCAATTGGGAGCATCTTCGACACGTAATCGAGAGATCCAGCGTTCGAGTCTCCGCGAATGTGCTGCACATTTTTCACGTCTCCTATTTCAAAATAACCTAATGAATCCACAAGTGGTGCGCTAACTAAAAGGTGGTGGAAGATAATTTGTCTCCACTAGGATTTGGCAATTGGATCCCCTAACCCGCAGTCGCCTTTTAAAAGGGGAAGTATATAAAGTATTTTCTTCTTCCTTTCCGCATGACTTCGTGGTGTAATTGGAGGCAACTCGACGCGTATTGGAGAGGTTCAGGGTTCGACTCCTAAGTTCACTGCGAATTTTTCTTGTCTCCTGCTTAGAAAAAAAAAAAACTTAATTACTCTACAAATTTATAAATTGTATCTTAAACGGTTAAAGTTTTTTTTAATTAAATTTTTTATTTTATAGCGATATTACACTTCTTTTTGTTTTCTACTTTTTTAAAATTCTAATGCACTTATTTTGCAAAGCTTTTATCCAGGATAAGCTGGTTATTTTGTACAACGTTTCAGAGCTTATCCTCCTATTTATTTGTGTTCTCAAAATTTATCTGCCGTTTTCAAATTCGTTTTTCTCTGTGGAAGAGGGATATACTTGAAATGGTATTTTCTCTCTGAGAAGCTTGCAAGCATTCATGTGGATGAAGCATTTAGAGTTGGAATGCGTTAAGTTTAAAAATATAGAACCTTACGAAATGTGCAGATATTTATTCCTTACAAAAATATTCCATATAATGCAGTCCTTTACAAATATATAACTATTTACATGTAAAACATTACTCATTTCGTATTCCTTCTACTTTATTTTGAATACACCCTCAGTGCAACGAAGTTTCGAAAGTAAAAGCCTACATATCTTTAGGGAAAGCAGCGGATTGCATTATATTTCTGATGCAAATTAAATGCACCTTCAGAAGAACTGGTTTAGGAGAATTTCTTTCAGTATATATCTAGTCTGCTTTATCGCGTCGCCTTTCTTATTTCGCTTTTATTCATAATATTTCGTTATGATTCACTTTAGTTCATAGCTAGGGAAATGTTTACAACTTTTCATAATTTTGCTTCCATTTTACATCCAGTAATATCCGGCATAACTGAATTTCAGTCTGCCTAATAAAATTTGCAGAAATGCTGAAGTTTTCTATTTCTTTTGGAGAAAATAACTCCAAAAGTCGCAAAAACATTATATTGAAAAATGGCAAAATTGAAGTTAAAATTTATTTGAATATTCCCGGTGAAAAAAATGGAAAAGGTCGAGCTAAAAATGGGAAAGGTTGCCGATATTTTATTTTTAATTGCGCTGTTATTAAACAATGACAAATGCCAGAAGCCATAATGCTTCAGCCCATCTTCAAATGCTCTGTACCAGTAACTGGTTCAAAATGCCAATCAGATATAAAATAGTGCTTTGTATACAAAGGCTGTTCGCACATTTTTTAGACGATGTGTATTGTATTCACAAAACTAAATTACATAAAATTCTTGTGTTTTAAATGTTCTATTTGACATCCCTTATTCTTAACTATCTTTCGGCACCGCAATTTCCAAGACAATAATGTCTTTTGAAGTGTTTCCCGAACAGCTTTCCAGAGTCCTGTTAGGGTTTTGGGACAACGTTTGGATAATGCAGTTTTTAAAAGTCCGAAAGCACAAACATTCATAGGTGACACATCGGGAGATTTAGTAGGGATATCGTTGAAGGGTATGGCCTTGGTACCAGTTTTTTGTTCCATTTCTTTTAGGAAATTTACAGTGGATTTTGATGTGTGACTGCTAGCTTTGTCCTGATTTAGTCTCACAGATTGATGGCGTGTGGGTAAAGCGATGGTATTTCATTCAGAAAAATTGGCGATAAAATATGTTCCTGATAGTATTTGGAGTTAATCTTGACATTTTTTTGCACTCTCTTTATTTTTAACTTGCCATTATAAGAAAAACCAGCAACAATCATGAGTCCCTTAGAAAAACTTTCTTTCCATTCTTTGAACCATGTACGTAAATTTTTTTCTCCTTTTTTATGATAATAAATGGCTCTTTTTTTTTGTTACAATCATTTAAATACACCCATGCTTCATCTATTATGACAATTGTTTTCCATTTTTCTTTGGATATGTGTTTCTCATATAGAATTCTGCAGCGTGCCCTGCGTTGAGCGATATGCTTTGAAAGAAGATGATGCACATTGCCTTTTTTCGCTTTCTTAAGATTTAAACCAACGTTTATCATTTTGTTTACAGTGGACACCGAGTATTTTAATGATTTTGCAACTGTTCTTTGACTAGGGGTTTTTTCTTTTAATATTAAACAACGTACCTTTGCAATAGTCGAAAATGTCCGTTTTTTCCCTGGATACTTGTTTGGAATTTTTGTCCCACTCGAGGCTCCAATTTCACGTTTTTTTTTTCCTTTCTTGTTGATAATATTACCTATCGACGCTTTAGATATAACAAAACCATGACTCTCACATCGTTTTTGGATAACGGAGTCTACATATTTCTCTTCGAAAAGAGCATAAATGCAGCCTTCGAACTACTGCTTTGTTAAATTCGCCATCTCTACATATAATAAAACAAAGAGTCTGTGTGTGTGTGTGTGTGTGTGTGTGTGTGTGTGTGTGTGTGTG
>KK121840.1:165230-190117 GCA_000611955.2 Stegodyphus mimosarum
GCCTATGAAATCTGGTACACAGGATGCATCTAGACGAGAGCCAGTGCACATCGATGTTTCAAAATTCGAATGAGTTTTTTTTTTAATGAAATAGTATCAAATTGATGATTTTCTCTCATTATATGAGCAACAATGGCACGCAGCCATTGTTGCTGATATCAGCACTATTGCCACCCGGAAAAATGAGGGCGATAATTCTGTGCAGTTTTTAAATTTAATGTTTCTGTTGGATACTGGATGTTTGTCTAGAGAAGGCAGCAGGAAGTTGGTTAATTTATTTATTAGGATAATTAATATTTGTATTAACGGATATTGCTTATTTCATTGTATGCTTTTTTATATGTAATGCATTTTTAACTGAATTTTTTTTCCGTTGTTGTTTGTTTCTTTTTCGATAAAATTGTTCTGCAGAGTAAAATTCTGCGCAGTTTTCAAATTTAATGTTTGGTGTTCTCTTTAAGCATTTTTCCGGTACACTGAAAAGCCAGACGAAGGCTGGCCGCGCAGCGGCTAGTCTAATATAAATATCCTTTTAAGAAAATTTCTTTCTGAATATGACTTTTGGTAACATTCCAAAAAATGAGACATTTCGTATCGATATGTGGTGTATGCGAGAAAAATGGAGCAGAATTTATTTACTTATATTGATTCTAGATACGCGCTTCCAGTTACAAAGATTCTCAAAGTAAAGTGTAAAAATTTATGAAAACAGTTTCAACTGTAAGAATGAAATATAGAGTGCACATGTACTTTTATTCAGGTCATCAAATAGAGCAAAATGTTTAGTTAGTAGAATCTTCGTTATGATTTCATAAATTAATTACAAAATTTTAAGTGCAAAATTTGTGGAAATGTCTGTAATTAAATTCATGAGGCCAACTACGAAATTAGTAATGAGTACTGTATTGCTCAGAACAGAATCAATAATCGGTAAAAACTAGCAAGTTCTATTGCTTCTTCTTAAATCTATGCGTAAAATATTGAGATTTCCTTTGTAATACGTGTTGAAATGTTCTCTACCCTCGTAAATGTTATATTCTGGTTTATCTGCGAATTTGCTAGCTAATGAATGGTTTGGCTTGGTTTGGTTTAGGTGGTTACGCAAAGCCTCGAGGGCTATCTGTCTGAGGGGAGGGATGCCTTCGTGGAGAGCTTTCTAAGGGAAACTAGCACATATACACGTTACACATGTGGAAAATCACAAAAACGCCCATGCAGCGAGCCCGTTCGCAGAATTCGAACTTCGGACCGTTAATCTTAGTACGTGAAAGTCTAAATTTAGAGCGTAGTTTAATTTTAAATTACTAAAACTTAACCGTACATGTTTTGCTCGGTGTAATGGCAAATTCATTGTAGCATTACACCGAAAGTATCAAATCAAACAAAATTTCAGTTACTTATTTTATAAAATCACCAGAATCGATTATAGTTATTACTATCACATGATTCTTGTAATTTTCTTCGAAATTGAGAGATTTGTAACGCTTTTTATTTATTATTTACAGTAATGGAAATAAAGTTATTCTCTATTATGAAAAAAAAAAACCGCATGTTGATATCTGGAGTAGTAATGCTTTTCTTGCGTGCCTTAAAACCCGATTCTATTTCGCGCAATAAAAATTTTATTGAAGCTCCAAGAAAATCACTCCGAATCAATAGCATATAAAACTTTCATTCAGGGAATTCCGCGCAATATATTGATTGCCACTTCTGAAGTATTATTTATTTAGCTGGAACTATTCGATGTTTTCCTCTCCTGTTTTTTAACTTCTTGGTGCGTGCCAGTAGAATCCTTAGGAAATATTAAATAGAAAGAAAAATATTAGAGAATCATTCGACCTGGAAAATTTTTCAAAAGAAAGTGCCTCGCGGCACTTTTCAGCAGAAAACTTTCTCAGAGAGAAAGAAGAAGCTAACATTTACCAATTCGTTTTATCTTTGACAGCCTGGGGCGCAGTTCCAGTCATTTAACCGCTTATCATTTTCAAACAAATTTTGCAGCTGAGCTCGAAAGAAAATAAAAATATATGAAAATCATTCCGCAGATATTAAAGCTTTTTACTTATTATTTTATGTTATTTTTCAGGGCGCTTTCGGCATAGTTAAACTGGCATACAATGAAGAAGACAATACGCATTACGTAAGTACAAATATTTTCCTGTTCCTCCCACTGAATTCTGAAGATGATTGTTTTCTCCAATTTAATGCCTTAATCAATCATTCAAGCTTCATTAATTATTTTTTTTCGCAAATGCCCTGTGGCATTTACTTGTTCAAATTATTAAAATAGTTGTTGTTTTTGCGTGTATCATCTTTCAGATAAACGATGTCTCGAAGGAATATATCTGCGCCATGTAAGAAGAAAATCTTCCATTTTGTTCCTAATTATAGTAGTTTTTTATAGCCAATATTTGGGATGACTTTAAAAAATGTAAAAAAATAAAAAAAGAGAAAGGGGGAAAAAGAAAACAAAAGCAGTTTTCATACCTGATCTGTATCATAATTAAGTTCATGAAGATAGCAACCGCATGGCATCCCAATATTGAAAGGAAACATTCAAGAACCCAGAAACCTCAGACTTCACTTCTTTGCCATCAGCCATACGAAAGCATTCTTGTGCAAATAGATTTTACTTGCCAGTACGCCATAAAATAAGAGAATCACTGTATCTAAGCTCCATAGGCGCTGTGCGATAAGTACTTTTCATTAGCCGCCGCCAAAGGATTGTTGATGGCAACAGTTGCAAAACTCAGTGAAAATGCAAACATGTTTAAGACATATTTCACATACTATATATATATTTTAGAGCAGAACTTAGCATCGATACTGTATATCACTCACATAATGTAATTACCTTTATGTATACTTGATTAATGTTCACCAAATGTATTACATGTAATCGAAATTACGAGATGTAACACATCACATATAATTTGCGTCTATTATCACGTCTTGGACTTTAATAGTTTTAAAATACACTCACTTCCAAAAGTTAAGCACGGAGAGGGAAATGCTAATTTCCGCAAGCCAATCAGAATTGAAGAGGATGCAATTCGCTGCAGAGGTAGATGGAAGTATGCAAATATGTTAGGTAACAGTTAATCGCGTTTTCGTGTCAAGAAATATGCAAAAATGGCAGTCTTAAAAGAAGCCAGCTTTATGAAGGGTTACAGAAGTTCATTGTAAGTGCTGATAGAAGGTGTTTAAAATTTTCGTACAAGTTGTTTTCAAGACATACGTGTTTCTATGACTTCCAAAAGACGAAAGGAAGATTCTGAGCGCTGTCGTGCTGTGGGGCGCATTGAAGCAGGACAGTCGATTACAGATGTTGCTCTTTTCTTCGGCGTTCATCATTCTGTAATTTTACATTTATGGAAACAATTCCAAACCACACAGACAGTTGTCCGAAGGCCCGTAGCCGGTCGCCTAAAGGTTACAACCCCTGCGGAAGATGGCTATATTGCTATTGTAGTCAAGCGGAATCGCAGAGCGACCTCCACACGTGTGACATCTATGGTTACAGCGTCCATTGGTAAGGCTAAATCTGCAGCTACTGTAGGCCGAAGATTACATATGAGTGGACTGTACGCCCGGGTACCTCGAGTTTGTGTTCCTCTATCCGTCCAATCAAGAGGGGCACGATGGCAGTGGTGCCGGGAACATGTCAATTAGAATGTGTCTGACTGGGGCAATGCCATATTTACTGATGAGTCAAGATTTACTCTGAAGCCAAATGACAAGCGTATAAGGATATGGCGTGAACAACGAACACGCAATCAGTCCCAAAACATCACCGAACATCACGCATTCCGAGACGGAAGCATTATGGTGTGGGCAGGGATTTCATTAGGATATCGCACCGACATTCACATCTTTAAATGATGTTCCTTGACGGCTGTCCGGTATCGAGATGAAGTCCTAGAACCCATTGTGAGATTGTACGCTGCAGCAGTTAGCCCTACTTTTGTTTTAATGGACGATAACACACGTCCCCATAGAGCTGGCATCGTCGATGGCTACCTAGAGAGTGAAGGGATTGCGCGTACGGCATGGCCAGCATATTCGCCCGACCTTAATCCCATTGAAAATCATTGGGATGCTCTCGGCCGTGATGTATCTTCACGTTTCCCACCTACAGCCACTCTTATTGAGCTGGAAACTACTCTACAAGAAGAATGGCGATTGCTTAATTCTGCGATAGTTGACCACCTAATTGAAAGCAGGGTCACAAGGTGTAAACTTTGTATACAGATGAGGAGGTATCACATAACCTATTAATGTTCTTTTTTTTCATTTTGTGCTGTTTATTTTCACTTTATACATAATTCTGTTTAAGTCTCCAGTATGTCATTATCTGATAACTTACAAAAATTTAATATTGTTTTCATTTCTGTATATAATTATTGATTTTGTTTTATGCATAAATACACTGGTGTGAAAAAATTAAGGACGAGACGGTTTTTTCAATATAACTTTGTACAAAAGCTTTCCAAATCAACACATTTAATACCGTAAGATCCCCAATACGTAAGTACATGAGTAATGTAAGCAACACTTACTAAAAGAGAAATCAGAGGGATAAAAAGAAGCTTTATTGAAAAAGTAGCATGGAGCGCAATGCGACTGAAGGCCGAAACATCCCTGTGATGGGTGTCCAGCAAGAAACATCCGGTCTTTAATAGGGGATATGATCTCCCCTGACTGCTAGGCAGGTTTCACATCATTTGTGCATGCTGGATATGTGGTTGTTAATGAGCTGTTGAGACACTGCTGCTCGTTCCTCTTGTAGCACCAATCGCAGTTTCGGAATCGTTACTGGCGATAAGTTACGTGCTGCCACGGGTCTCCCTAGTAAGTTCCGTACATGCTTGACGGGATTTAGATCCAGAGACCTTGCCGACCAATCCATGTGTTCAATATCTTCACTCTCCAACAGCTCTTCGACAGTAACTGTGCGATGAGGTGGAGCGTTGTCGTCCATGAAGAGGAACTGAGGACCCATAGCCCTTGTGAAAAGACGCATGTAAGGAAGAAGAACCTCGTTACAATAGCAGTCCCAGGTGACGAACCTCCTTGGGAGATATGAAGGTCGGTCCGGCTACCAAGCATTATGTCTGCTCGAACGAGAACTCCGCGACCTCCAAAACAGTCCCTTTTGATGATGTTGAAGGGGTTATTGCGTGTTCCCCGCTCTGTCCAGATGTGTATGTGTCTAGAATCGCAACTCAGACTAAATCTGCTCTCATCTGTAAAGAGTACTCGTCCCCATTCATTGTCTCTCCAATTCCGGTGTTCCCGGCACCACAGAGAACGCCTTCTCCGATGGGCAGGCGTTAGAGGTACACACCGTACAGGGCGTCGTGCAAACAGACCACCACCGTGCAGTCTTCTGGCCACGGTAAAACGCGATATCGGTCGTCCAGTCGCCTGTGTCGTGTGTCTAGCGATTTCTTCCGCTGTCTGCCGCCTGTTTCTTCTGGCCTGTAAGGCAATATACCGGTCATCCGCGGGTGTGGTTCCTCGTAGATGACCACTACTAAACCCCCGGATAGCTGTTCCTGTAGTTTGAAATTGTCTCCAAAGTCGTGAAACGATGCTGTGTGCAATTCCGAACTCTACAGCCACACTTGTCACACTGCGGCCTTCCTCCAACTCCCCAATGATTCGACCTCGGGTAAAAGCATCCAGATGTCGTCTAACAGATTGATTATTCGCCATTTCTCGCTGAGGCAGCAACTCGGTGTGATTTTAACTGCTATACGGCGTGCAATCTCTTTGCAGAAATACTGATCTACACCGACAACATGCTTTATACTACTCAGACACTCCCCCGTTACGTCTACCTGCATATCTGCGCATGTGCTACCGTACATCACCTTACTTAATCTCCTGATTGGTCTTTCTGTCCGCTCTGCCTCTTCGTTCAGGTGATATGCTAATTTTTCGACTTCGTCCTTAATTTTTGCACACCAGTGTATATATGCTACTTTCCTGCCGAATTTCGTATCAATCAAAGCAGTATTTGTTGATTTGTTTGCATTTTACATCTTCGTGCTTAACTTTCGGAAGTGAGTGTATATAGCTGTGTGTTCTCAATTATGTACAAGGTGGTCAAAATTAGAACACCCCTACTCTGAGCTCTCTATGCATCTAACTACTGAATGCAAAGGCTCCAAAATTGTTGAGCATAATGTTCAAGACATGGGGAAACGGATTACGTGAAACATAATTAGTCTTCGAAACACCGAGAGATGATGCTGCACAACAGAAAATATGCTGAAAAGACACAAAATATAAATTTGTAACACGTTTTATTCCAATGTACCAAACATTCATATCAGAAGGACCTTATCGAAAAAGCTGACCAATATAACCGTTATGTAATCCGCTTTAATCAAGTAATCCATTCCAGTTCATTGCGAACAGTATATTCGTTTGACAGAATTAAATAAAAATTAAATAAGTTATTTCTCCCGCCTTCTTAGCATGCCTTCGTGGTTGGTCCGCACACTCGGCACGTATTCGAGAGGTCCGTGGTTCGAATCCCGGCAAGGGCATTGCTCATTTTTCACATCTGCCTTGCTTTCAAAAAATACCTAATGTCTTTATAGTATGTTCAACAATTCTGGAGTCTTTACGCTCAGTAATTCTATGATGTATAGAGAGCTCAGAGTGGGGGTGTTAGAATTCTGACCACTTTTTATTTCTAACGCATATAGAAATTGGCACAATTTGTATGTATTCATTGATATATTTTGCATTATGTGACAGTCCACTCAAGATTAGTGTAACCTAACTTTACGTGGAGCACAATCTTATGTATCCTATGTAGCAGTTTATGCAAAACGTTTGTAAATATTTTCGCAAACTACTTTTCTGAAACGTTTCCGATTAAACACAATTAATGGCGGTTGGTCTTTCAGTCATTAACTCTCCTGTTGTGGTGACTGCTTATTGTTTTTTTCACTGATCAGGCATTATGCCATTCGGTTTTACCTTAGGTATGAAAGCTGATCAGTTGCGCATAACGCACGAGTGAATATTACTCAGTCAGTCCCATTATAAATGAGTCTAGATTCTACATTGGTTAGCAGTATTCTTAGTGACTTCACATTATAGTGTCATAATTATTCTAAACTACGCGATTTGACGATAGGCATGTGAAGGAGTAAGAAAAGACCGCACCTGTGCTGTTTTGTTTCGTATCTACCCTTCGATATTGCATACGAGATTTATAAATATTCACAGGTCTAGACGAGATATTACACACAAGACTTATAAATAATGACTCACCTTGTATATTGGCATTTTTTTACATTCATTCATTTTTGTCTCGGAGTCTTTGAAAACTAGACACATTATAAATAGTTTTAGGAGATTTAATTCACGAAAGCTATAGAGTGAAAACTTATTTGAGGGTTTCCCTCTAATACAGCAATAACAGGCAACAGAGTGACGCAAGGGAAGCAGGCAACAGAATAACGCAAACGGAGAACTCAGACTTGAGACTACCAGACTTGCAGAATCTTTAATTACGGAATATGTTTACTGTATGGTACAGTATTCCTAAATGGCAATGACATAATGTAAATGTAAAGCTGCCATGATCAGCTATTTGATGTAATTATTTTTTATGAGCAACCGTTTCAGACCCAGAAAGAGTATTACACAAATGTGTAATAAATATGGTCTTTTAAATATGTATTTTTTAGCTATATTCAAACTTAGTTGCTAAATGTTTCCAGAGAATATGTGATCCTTTAGAATGCTGCAGTCTGTCCTTAACACTAGTTAACATTACATTTACGGGACCCGTTATTTTGACGGATTTCGGACTTCATGAGCAAAAGTGCAAAAAAAAAAGTTATTTTTATAGTTTTCTGATTGTGCTGACAGTTATCGAATGTAACGAGGCGAATACATGTCTAAATTTGTTTCCTCTTCAGTCCTTTAATTTCAGAGTTCTGCATGAGGTATACCTTCTGTAAAAATGACGGGCAAGCTAGTTTCATACCTAATCGTAATAAACCAGTTTTTTATTAACTTTCTTTTCTGATGGCAAATCTAAAAGTAGTTAGAACGTAAATACTAAATAAAAGTCATAATTCAGCGGAAATATCTTTCGATAACTTCGACCCCAATATCAACGTACCACGGTTTGCAAAGCAAGGAATATGTCACGTGTAATTATTTCTCAATCTTACATGAGTGAAGCGTAAACATGAAGGCTTAGGCTCAAAAATAGGAAACGATCTGCAGTCGTTGAGTTCCAGTCAGTGTGTGAAGGTAGTTCCAGTCAGGTGAAAAAATTTCAGGTAGTGGAAGTAGAGACGATCAAAAACTAAACGAGAAGAAAGTATTAGAACATTATAAATATTCATAATATTATAGAATTAGAGGAAAGTGCTAGTTTTATTTTATTCTGACAAAATACCCTTCTGTAGTTGTCATACGTAACTCAAGAAATGCTACTGAACTGCTAGAGAGAACAGATAAAGTTAGCGAAGATTGCTCTGGTACAAGTTCTTAAAATCCTGTTATATGTTTACGCAGTTTTAGTCTCTTAACACTAAAACTGCCGTAACCGTGTAACAGGATTATAAGAAGAAAGAAGTAAACTTTTGGCGTCATATAAAGCGAAAACAAATTGTAGCCTGCAGTAAGTCAAAAGAAAAAGTAATTTACATCTTTCGTCGTATCGTCATCAGGAATGTGCTGCTACGAGAAATGGAAGTAAGTATATCAGCTTGTTTCTGAACTGATAACTGTCCAGTTAATTAGTTTTCTTGTCAAAATTCTTGCTTTAGTTTTAATTTTGGTTAGACTGTTTACTTATATATCTTTTTTATTTACAAAATGGGCCTACTTCAGCTTTACGTCTCAAGAAAGCCTTCTTCAGTGAATAGTTCTGTATTCTGTAACATTTGATAACTTATTTCGTTTTTCTGTCTTTATTCTCTTACCTATAATTTGTAACGATAAGTTAAATTCCTCGTTTCCATTCTCTAAGATTGTTCACATTCAATAATATTTGCTCACGGGTACTAGACACTGTCCTTTCTTCACCATATATCATTTTCTACTTCACTTTTTTAACACTTGCTGTTTATGAATTTTGTCTTTTAATTGTTACAATTTTATAACCTTCTTCGAAATTTTATTTACGCTGAGCATTACTATTTTTTCTATCGGTGAAATTAGAAAATAAATTAATTTTGTTATTAAGCACTCCCTTGAACTGATTTGCATAATTAGCGCTTGTTCCACTTGTAACAGTGTTTCTTTGTACAAGTATTTTAGTGTTTAGTATTTATCTCTATAATTGCTTTATCTGATACTTAATGGCGTACTACCTGTGTCCCATTCTTACCACCAGATGGCGGGCATTCTTCCTTTTCTTTCTCTGACTGAGGTCTGAGAACGAGACTAGATTCCAACGCTCACGAGGGAGCGTCAATACAAAACTTCTGCCTTAGAAAAACAGCTAAATGTAATATATGAGATAGCTGTCTTAAAATATTTAGTACCCATTTTATAAATAATGTAATTTAGTAGTTCTGTGAACAAATTAGTAAAGACAAGATGGCCTCTTACTTGAAAGAAACCTCTTACTGAGAAGATACCGATTATTAGAACTTGGCGTTCGGAATCCTGGTGAATAATATGTATCAGGTAGGAGACTTTAAATTACTTTGTAATAGATGAACCTGATGTAACAACCTTTTAGTATAAGTGTCTGTATGCTCATCCTGCAGTATCCATGCCTCAAACGGGTCATGTTTAGGTACCATCTGTTCACAATCAACATATACCATTTCTTTATATTTCTTAGCATCTAGCCCTTGTTTGGCATTATATACTTTTGAACATCTCTAAATGAACTCCTGATGTGGTGTCTGGAGCATCAGGAGCTGCTTGTCCTAGACAGTTGTGGGCTGCGGATAATACTCGAATTGTCTACGTAAGCCGCTCGGGTGCCCTGTTGCCTATCCTTGAATTAGAATTCCTAAAATGGTCTGTGACCAACCATTTTGTAATACTCTTCAGAGTATTTGGTGGTATGCAACTTCATGAGCGAAATTATTAAGGGCAAAGAGAAGATGCGTGGTATCACATAAATCAGAAATTGTACGAGTAATAATGTTATACGTTTTCATAATATATTGTGAAGTTATTTTAAATAATTTCAGAAAGAGAAATCCATACCGGATGAAGGATGATCTTTTTGTGTTTTATGCAGAGTAAGAGCAGATATTAGAAGTTCTGTCGTTTAAGCTGATTTGAGATTTATGATACAACGTTTAACGTGGTTACTTAGCTGAAAACGTAGACATCTCTAAAATTTTTAGCTGAAATAATTAATATATCCTGTTACGTAGTAAAATTTTAGAAACTTAAATTTTAAAAATTAGTTGCAGAAATTCAAAATAATTTTGAAGCTTCCGTTTATATCATATTGATTTTGATTTGTGCAAAGTCACGATAAAGGGGACTGGAAGTGAAGAGAATTTTCTTTTTGAGTTCTTTTTTGAAATCTGATTTCGGTTTTCTGACTTTTTTCAACTCATTGCATCTTTTTTTACAATAAAAGTACCATCAGTTAACCACTTTAATTTTAAGAAAAGGAATGCAATCTTTTCTGTTCTTTTATAATAAGCAATATTTGGAAAAACTGAAAAGGAATTTTGTGTAAATCATTTTATTCAAGCAGAAACCCACTTGCAGCATTCTCATATTTTTCTCATTTTTCTCTACTTTATCATCTTTGTTGTTGTTCTCGAACTAAAAACTATACTGTATCTCCTAAAATTGAATTCTTCCGTTTTTCTTTCAAGAATCATCCAGGTACTTATCGAGTAGTTTTCAGTGTCAACGATTTTAAATGGCTTCGCAATACTTCGAAACGTTTTGTAATCTCGAGTTAGTTGTTCGTGAAATATTTACCATCTTTTTTAAAGAATTTAGCCATTTTCAGAAACTTTTGATATGTCAAATGCTTCACTTCGAATAAAAGCTGTTTCACCATATTTTCGAAAAAAAACTTTCATGAGAAAAATATTTCTTTGAATACTTTTATATTTTTTGAATTCTTTTCACGAGAAAACTGCTTTTTTGGGGGAATATTCTAAATACCTTTAGAAAAATACTTTATGGTATATCTGGAGGAGAAAGAGGAAAAAAACTTTCCAGGAAAACGATTATTGTTGGATTAAAATGAGTTAACAAAGCGGAAACATTCCTTGGTATAAAATGCTGTAGAACAAGAATGCATGATGTTTATTTTTTGGAATGTGACACGCTGAAGGGATTACTTTGTTTTGACCGTTTATTCCACAAAGTAAATAAAGAGATGGGTTGCATACGTTTATAATTTACATTTTCAAAATGGATTTTGTCATTAATATTTGGTTTGATTAAATGAAAGAGTGGCAAAGGCGCTAAAATTTTTCTCCAGGGTGTTACGAAATAGTCGTCCAATTTCCAATGTAGCTTTACCGGATGCCCGCCAGAGGAATAGATTCCTAACATCAAGCAAGAAAGATTGATCATGTCCAACAATGCAGTCTTTGACGCTTGTTGTTCTCCTTCAGTCCAATGCCTATTTTGTTTGATGAATGTGCTGACTGAAAATGCCGCTTCAGCTGTGAAAATTCACTCAACGATCCACCTTTACTCATTCATCGAGTTGTTCCATGAGTTCAGGTGTGGGGTCTAGTGTTCTAACCTTAAAAGGTATGAGCAGGATTTAATAAAATGCCTTTTCTCTGCATACCGGGTTCGTGCTGTCTTTGACAGCAGTTTTCGAGTTGTCATATCGGATTTATCGTATGAGCTTTGAACCGAAGAAACATGCCCAAACTTTGTCGACTTTGCTAAATAGTAAAAAGACACTCAAATATTTTTTGACAAAATTTTCTGTGCATTTAATATATAAAACAAATAAACTACGCGGGCGCATTAAATTCGAATCCCAGAGAAGGCAATATTGTTTGTAGCGGTAGTGTCTGTACAGCATGATGGCTTTTAAAATGTTGGCGAGTCGAAAAACCTTTCAAGTAATTTGGTGGTAGGGAAGTAGAGGTGACCATTGGACTCTCAAGTGGGATGTTTCTCATCAGAACTGGGTGGAGCTGCACAGTTAGTGCTGTGAGACTACCTGCACTAATGGTGAAATTTAGGCTTTGCACCCGCTTGTGTTTTTTCATGTTCCGTTGTAAATAAACGTTGTATGTTCCGTTGTATGCGGAAGTAAACTATCTGCCGATTATAACCCAGCAACAAATGCAGTCTGTATGTCCTACTGATAGAAAAAGTAAATTTTCACTTGAAATATTGTTCTATTTTATACAAAAGTAAATGCTGTGTTTGCAGTTATGCATGAAATAAGTAAAAGAATGCATACATGCTACACAAGAGTAATACTATGAAAACTCCCACGCCAACCCATTCACCTGGATCTGAACTCCTCTCGAACTACAAACGTTCAGTTATTTTACCGTTCGAATGCTGATAAATTTTGCAATTCTGCGTTAGAAATATTAGTTACTGTCTTACACTTTACTGTGCGAACTATGTGCAAAATCTGTCAAGGTAATTTCTGTCATTTCAGTATATTCTTCCCAATGGCCGAGCGACATAGATTCCTGAACACGGGTAGATTTAATCGAGGTACGAATTCTGGTGAATGGGCTGGCTGCATGGGCATTATTGCTGTCTCCATTCACGAAAAGTGGATACGAGCCGTTTCCTTTAAAAAGCCATCCCTTACACAAATAGTCATCATGTACTGTGCCATATTCAAGTAACCTAACCTAAGTGATTTCTTTTTCATTTCTTCAACTTGTGCGCCTTCATCTGCATTAAGATTTGCGTATCCTGCTAGGGAATTAATTTTTTTTCATTGACAGAATATATGTTCTGTAGCAGCATGTTTGGTGTGACCGGTCCCATCGAATAGTCTCAGCGTCGAGAACATATCCCAGACTACACCGCAGAGGTGTAAATCGATATAGCACCCTCAAAAAGAGAGAAAAGTCACACACGAACATTCAAGCCTTACTCAGAATCCAAACCCGCACTATGGCATTCGGACTAACCATCAGCCTCCACTAACCTCTATACCGTAATTCACCAAGCCAAGTAACAGATTAAGATACCATTCTGTTACTCGGCTCAGTAAGCTGAGTTTTTTATTCTTATATGTTGGTAAATTATGCAGTTCTGATTTAAAAGTGATTAAATTATGTTGTTCTTATCTTTCGGTTAAGGTTTTTATGCCTTTAGTTAACCTGAATACAATAGTTGTAGAATTATCAACAATTTAAAAGTTGTTTAAGTGCAGTTAAGCCTAATTTTTCCCATGGCAGCCATATTTGTTTACATTTTAAACTTAGCAGAATAGTTAATTAAGTCTTTCGGCACCGTCAGTGTCTTTTTGCGGAGTGGGACCGAAACAAACTTTTAGTTTTGTGCACCGAAAAATCTGCTTTCTTGCCTACTGGGCGAATTGCTTGTTTTTGAATAGATTTTAATTGTATAAATTGCTTTTTTAATTTTTTAACTGCATTTGGTGTTTTATATGTTTTCATATTTTTCAATTTTTAATGAAGGTATTTGGAATTTTTATGTATTTTTGTCTTGCCAGGAAGTGAGGACTGAATTCGTTGAATTAGAAATCTATCTCTAATGAAATTCGAGAAAATAAGTTTAAATGAAATGCAGGAAACACTTACGTATAATTTAATATTCCGTGCAAGGTAGTCATGTAGTGTACACATTAAATATTTTATGAGGATTAAATGTGATGAATTTGCTAAGCTTTCTCTTTCAATATTTCTGAAAAAGGAAAAGACCACTGGGATAGTTTCCTTTTCCCCCTGGGTGGATAGAATTATGAAATGAATTATTTTATTTATATAATAATAACGCTCAAGTTAATAACTTCAGTTTGAGAATTAATGTATAGCTTTGGAAAATAAGCAAAAAATCATTAAAATCGTGACATGCTTGCATTGTTATGAATTGCCTTTAAGAAGGAAACAAGTCAAATTTACTTGTTGAAAACTAGTATAGCTATACTTTGTGTAGTCATGCTTCGATTAGTCCGGTTTTACTATAGTTTCGTTTGAAAATGTAAAAGGAAATCTAAGTTTTAATTGAACAAAATAAAAATTATTTCTGAAACATTACTAGATAAATTATTTTTAATACATAAATTATTGATGGTTTGCCTCTATACAATCAAATCTCTTTTTGTAGGGTTTATTTTTATATGGTTTTTGTCATATAGTACTTCTTGAGTGGATTCTGGATATATGTTTGCGTAACGTGAAACGCGAACTAAATATGGGCATCGCCTAAAACCAGACATTTAACGGCACGAATACTTTATTAACACGCAGTCAAAATAAGAAGTTACCACAAAAATAGAAACTAAGTTTATTCTTATTACACTGACGTACAGGGCGTTGCCTTCATTACTTCGCTACTATCAGTCTCTACTTTCTCTAGTAAGTCACATGAGGGAGAGGCGTTAAATGCTGTTCGGCTAAACTGCGCATGCGTGGACAGTTTTAAAATAATGCGATTCATATTCCAGTGTTTTCTGGGATTCCTCGTTATATATATATATATATATATAAAGGGTAATTCGCTACCAGACCGACAATTTGCAGCGTGTGTAGGAGGAACAGAAACGATTCGGAATCATAAAGGAATGCAGGTTTGCAAATGCCGTAGTTCCGAGCTGTGGCGCAAAGAAGCAGAGAAAACGAACAGAAACATCAACACATTAATGAGACAGAAAACATTTTATTGAAATATTGTACTACAATAGGTGTTGGAAATTACGACCAGAAGTCGTCTGGCGGGCCTGAAAGCGACGCTGCATGGAATTCATTACGTTCTGGAAGATTCCTGGCATACCACCTATCCTCCTGGCGGCTACAGATATTCGAGCGAGAAGGTCTTCAACTGAAGGAACGGGCGTCCCGTGCAAAAAATTCTTCATGTGACAGTTGAAGAAGTCCATGCATGATAGGTCCGGTGTAGGTCCATGTGGCACCAGTATAATGGGGATCTTCCACGTTACACGACCGACGTCTGTCGACACCTCGACGTAACCTCTGGACAGCGGTGGATAGGTCGTGGTGGCCCGGTTCATTGATTTGCCAGATCACCGAAGTTACGATGCATGGACCTTTTCTTCTGGGGTCACATGAAGAGTTTGGTGTACAAGATGCTCGTTCCTTCAACTGAAGACCTTCTTGCTCGAATACCTGTAGCTGCCAGGAAGATAGATGACATGCCAGAAATCTTCCAGAATGTCAGGAATTCCATGCAGCGCCACTGTTAAGCCTCCCGACGACTTCTGATCGTTATTGCGAACACCTATTGTAGTACAATCTTTCAATAAAATGTTTTGTGTTCCATTAATGTGTTGCTGTTTCTGTTCTTTTTCTCTGCTTCTTTGCACCATAGCTCGCAACTACGGCATTTGCGACCCTGCATTCCTATGTGATTCCGAGTCATCTCTATATCCTGTACACACCCTGCAGGTTTGTCGGTCTAGTAGCGAATGTATATATATATATATATATACCGGGTGACCATAACAAAACTGACAGTGCTCACAGTGTTCTGTAGCGCAATCTATTTGCGAGAATGACGCCACATTTTGCAGGAAGATTAAACAAGACGGGGGCGAAGGATTCCGCAAAAAAAAATAGTTCCAAAAGTCACCGCTAGGGGAGTATTTGGCGCTGTGTAATAGAAAATTGAGTGTTAACAAAGGCAAATTAATACGGAATAAAATTACCGTTTATTATGCACATTTTCTGATTTAGTTCAAGTGCAATATGGCAACACTTTTAAAAAAGCGTAAAATCTATACAAAAAAATGCGTAAAGGTAACAACGGTCCTGTGTCAGTTAATGGGCTAAAAGCAATGGTTGCGACGTTTGAGAAAACAGGTTCTCTAAAGGTTCAGTCAGGCAGAGGACGAAAACCTGAACCACAGGATACAATCGAAGCAGTTGCCACGGCTATTGTCGAATATTGCTGCCACCTCTAGCGCTCGTGGAGTAGCTCGGAATATGGATATGCCTTACAGTACGGTATGGAAAATCTTACGAAAGATTATCAACTTCTATCCGTACAACATCAGCCGTGTACAGGAGTTACTGTACCCCGACCATGATAAGCGATTGACTTTTGCTCTCACCTTTCTTGCCGGAATGGAGGTGGATGCTGCTTGGCCGTGGAAAATCTTAAGAGGAGACGAGGCCCACTTTTACCTGAATGGAACTGTGAATACCCAGAACTGCCGAGTTTGGGATAACAAATCATCCCATGCAGTCACAGCAATTCCCGTACATTCACCAAAGGTAACAGTTTGGCGCGGGTTCACAGCGGAATTTATCGTAGGTCCATTCTTCTGTGAGCATTACCCCGACAGGACCAGAAACCTGTTCTGTTACCGGAGAGAAATATCGTCACAAGTTGAACAGCTTTGTCATCCCGGCACTTCAGCAAAGACAATGCCTGGGGGAAATCATTTTCATGCAAGATGAAGCCCCTCCACCTGTGCGGGTGCAACAGATGCTACGACAGAAATTCACAACAGAAAGAGTCATTAGCCGCTACTATCCAACTGCATGGCCACCTCTGTCGCCTGATCTTACCCCATGCGACTTCTGGCTATGGGGTTACCTTAAGTCTATCAAGGAGTGGTCCAGGACCTGGGTACGTTGAAGCATAACATATCACGGACTGTACGGGATATTCCTGCAGACATGTTACTTTCTGCTGT
Source organism: Stegodyphus mimosarum (assembly GCA_000611955.2). Lineage (NCBI taxonomy): Eukaryota > Metazoa > Arthropoda > Arachnida > Araneae > Eresidae > Stegodyphus > Stegodyphus mimosarum. The sequence continues at coordinate 182,041 of KK121840.1, forward strand.
TGTTCATACTATGCACAGAATGCAGTATGTGGTCCACAACAACGGCAGCCACATTGAACCTCATTTGAATGCAAAATAAAAGGTAATTTCGTGTTGATTTGCATTTGTTAACACTCTAGTTTCTATTACACAGTGCCAAATATTCCCATAGCGGTGACTTTTGGAACTAATTTGTTTTTTCGCCTAATCTTCCTACAAAATGTGACGTCATTCTCGCAAATAGATCGCGCTACAGAACACTGTGAGCAGCACTGTCAGTTTAATTATGGCCACCCGATATATATATATATATATATATATAAAGAAGAAAGTCTGTTGGTTTGTCCTCTAAGAACTCAGTCACTACTATAGCTATCAAGACAGCCAAAGACTTAATGTCCTAGGTAGTGGAGCACTTATAGATTAACTATGGGGTTTTGAAGAACGAAAAGACATCTTAGACAGTGACGACTGTTTTGAAATGTCTGTACGAGAATTCGCAGCTTAGCAGCTGTAAAGCAAATATTGGAATTGTTACAGACCCTTGTCAGATTATAATTAGTTAAACCTAGCATTGAACGTAATCTTACGATAAACATAAATTTACGGTAGTCCAATGAAAAACTATGTAGTTTATAATGTTCTTAACTACTTTGCCTATGCTGAACATAGTGGAACTTGTTGAACTATTCAGCAGCTTATCGTTAAGTGTGTAAACAACAAAACCCAGGGAAGGGTATAACTCGCCCTTTATTATCTCAAACTAAAGATACAGTTGGGCCCTTTCTTGGGCGTATAGGAAAGCCTATTTTCGGGCTTTTCATCTCCAAGGTACTAACGCTAAACTAAACTGACTTAGCCGAAGCTATACGCAGTTATCCATCGTAGTTGGCCCTAATTAAACTGGCCGGCGGCGAATATCGGAAGGCACGTAGAATACGATCAAGCGTACTGAAATTTACAATGAAGTAGCCTGACGGCAAATACGCGCCACTAAGGGTATCTAAGCTCTTCTTGAAGTAAGGGAAACTTCCTTTATACTCTTTCTACTTCATTTACGTGCAACGCGATACTAAAAATTCATTATGGTAGGCAGTTGGAAGTGGAGAACAAGAATCTAAAGGAAAGGGTTTCACAATTTTAAATAACAGTTGGAAAATTAAAGTAGTCCTTACAAGCTTGTTGTAACAAAAAGTGCATAAAGAGAAAACGCGCAAGAATAAAAACGAGCAGTCATCGACATTGCAGTTTTCAGAAAATAAAAAATTATTTACACAAAATATGCATTTTTAAAACTTATTCCTAATAAAGACATTTAAGTTTCTTTAATTGAGTTTTGATTACTGAAAAACAGGGAAAAAAGTTTTTCTTTGGGAACCAATTATCATTTTTTATACATACTTATTCCTTCAATTAGTCCAGTTTCAAACAACCTGTGAAAACGAATTGCCGCACGATGAGAGGTTTTGCTATATTTTATTCACAGCTTAAAATTTTAATTTTGAGCATAAAATGTAATATTTCAAAACTAATTAACTATGTCTGATTGCTTTAAGAAAATTTAAGTGCAGTCTGAAGTGTTAGTGTCTTGCAAGCTTTTGTTTTTTTATTTTTATTTCAGTAATTAATAGCTGAAGTTGCACTTTCTTTTAATGTCATATTACTATTTCGAGTTGCTTCGGTAAATGGACTTGTAATTCAGACATGTTTTTTTGTGTATGAAATACACTTCTCTTCTTCAAAATGAGATTTAAATCAAAAAATGCATCAAAGACGTTTCGCTGCTTTCTTTCTCTAGAGATGTTTTTCTTCACATTTTTCAGAGATTGTTTTATTTCTGCCGTGCACCATTAAAAAATTATTTTGTTTTCCATCACGCATATTTTCAGCAAAAGTTGCTTTAGAATAAATTATAAGTTTGAGTTTGTTCAACTCCTTTTTGGTTTGCTAGGATTTATTAGCTGGCAAGTTGAAATTTTGATACAGAAACAGTTTCTTCTAAAGAAAACGCATGAGGTAGTAAAATAAAAATTTTTTTTCCATAAAGGTTAAAAAATTCCATTAGTTTATTTTTTACAACATCAACCGTGTTACTTCCTTGTACGAAGTAAAAAGGAAGTATTGTAATCGCGAAAAATTTCGGGTATAATATTTCAACGAAAATATCCGTATTGATAGCTATCGAATGCAATTAAACGATGTCTTTGCGTGATGTCTGTAGGTAAGGGCAGAGTAAAGGACTCGTTTTTAACCAAAAAATAATAAAACTGATTTAAAATGGATTCTAAAGAGATTTTTTCTGTAGCGTCTGTGCGTACGTATGTATGAACTCAGAACGTTGCAATTCTGTATATAGGACTGCTTTAACATGTAGATGTGCACTTCCTATTTTGGTTGTAATCGGCTGCACCAAAGGTATATAAATATATGTATATATCCACTCTGTTACTCGGATCAGTGAGCTCAGTTTCTGTGTTCGTATATGTTTGTAAATTATACATTTTTTGCTTTAAAAATGATTGAATTATCTTGTTCTTAACTTCCGATTAAGGTTTTTATGCCTTTGGTTAACCTCCGTGTTACAGTTGTAGAATTATCAACTTTTTAAAAATTGTTTTAAGTGCGGCTAAGCCTAATTTTTTTAGCCATAGCAGCCATATTTGTTTACATTTGAAACTTAACAGAATAGTGGATTTGTTGCCAATCTAGAGAAACTAAGCTTCGCAACAGCAAAGTAACGTCTTTTGTTATTCGCGATTTTAATTTTGCTTAATCCATTCTGGAATTATCATTTAAGTTATTAATTTATCCCATATATTGACTCAGCATGGCGTCCGCAACAAATTAAGTCAGTTTCTACGTCTTCAGTGTCTTTTTGCGGAGTGAGCTCAAAAGTAAACTTTCAGTTTTGTGCACTGAAAAATCTCCCTTCTTGCCCGCTAGCCGAATTAATTATTTTTGCGTAAAAACTGTAATTTTAATTGTAAAAAAATGTTTTTTAATTGTTTTAACTGTATTTGGTGTTTTAGGTTTTTCTATATCTTTCACTTTTTAGTATAGATATTTTGAGATTTTATGCATTTTTGCCTTGTCGCAAAGTGAGAACTGAATTAATTGAATAAGCAGCATATCTCTAATGAAATTCGAGGGAATAAGTTTAAATGAAATGGAGCAAAAAATGCGAATAATTTAATATTCCGTACAAGGAAGTCATGTGGTGTACACAGAAGATTTTTTTCATTTACTTAAGATTAAAGAATTAGTTAAATTTTTACCACTTCAACCTTGGTTTTTCTAAGAGTAACAATTTTTAATAAATATTTTTCGCCGTTTGATCTACATCAGTTCCAAAATAATTGAATCAATGATTTCTTAAAGGTTCAATTTACCCAACACTAAAATCGTAAAAAAACAATAGTCTTCTTTTAAAGAAAATTTTGTTTCCTGTAATTAGCATACTAAGGCGCTTATCGGAGGAAACACATTGAATTTGTGTTTTATTTATCATTCATTTTGCCTTAGAAAAAGAGAATTTGTGTTTTGCATTATTTCTTTCTACCTAGAAATTCGTCTTTGCGTTATGTTCTTAGTGTTTGATTTTTTGAAAAGTTCCTTTTTACCTTCTAGTATGATATTTAAATGTCAGTGAAACTTTGAACTTCCAATTATCTCGACGGTGTTAACCGGATTTCAGATTAAATGGTGGCTGCCGTCGAAAGTAACGATAGTTTATTCTAGAATGAAGGAAAAATTATTATCATAAACTATCAGCATACAAAACAAACTGTCCACGGATAAGATTGGAAAAAAAATATGTGGAATAGCTGCAGCGATTAACATAATACTATTTGGGAGTTTAAATGTTTTACACACAACTTCATTTAAATTTTACACCTAGTTTTTAAAAAAATGGGAGAATTCTATATATCCCGTTCTATTTGGCATTTTGCCGAAATTCCATTTGCTTTCTTCTTGCGTCGAAAGCGCGACTTAGGATATGTATCAAATTGATATATAGCATTGTTCTAACATACCTGTTTTGACATAAAGTCAGTAATTTTCTGAAATGATATGCCTGTGTTTTTCCAAATTTCAATTCTAGGACTCAAATTATGCCTAAATACAAAGTACTGTAAATTTTGATGAGAAATTTAAGCAAAAATTGGAGAATATAGCTCAGCGCAATTTTTTTTAAAAAACTTTGTGACAAGATTAATTCACTTGGCGAACTTCTAGGTTTATGGCAACCTATTTCACTTTCCATATCATTCTTAATGTGTGGAAAAAACTTTCGTTTCTTCTTCCTCGGAAATATTTGTATTCTATATTGTACACTAGTGCGCAAACTTTGAGCAACAAATTCATTTTTCAACATACAACAATGAAATTGTTGAAAAGAGCTTTCTGCGGTCAGTACTTTGATAAGCCATGTAGCCTAATGAAAAGCCAGTAGAAAGGTGATGCATGTGCAGATACCAGCGCCATGACCTCAAAGGGTACTTTAGGGCACACAAAACGCGAAAAGTCAGCTTGTACTGTGGAAGGTAACGTAGAAAAGGATGGCGCGTTTTCAGGCATTCTTCTGCAAATGAAATTGAGATTGTACGTACAGTTTTGCTTTTAAAAAAACATGAGCACACTTTTAAACGTGGTAGAATGGTTGGCAAGCTTGAGGAATTAGTTTCCAAAATTTAGTCGGCAAAACCATCGCCACTTTGGGGATATCTCGCCAATTGAGCGAGATGGTCATTTACTCAATGTTAAATGTACTTGCCCCTATATTCGTACACATTTTCATGTTATATTATACAGAAAAATACTAAAATTATTTACTTAGGTGCAAAATTCGTAGCAGTATTTTAAATATTTGCAATTAAATTAGAAACTAATAACCTGGTTGCAAATTTTAGCGGATCACACCGATGGCCCTAAATATTGATAGTTCATCCCGTTTTCAAACCCAGGCGAATGATCTGGCTGCTTTTTATAGTTTCCCTATGTGTAACGTGAATAACAAAGACATCGAGTCCCTCCCTTAAGATGCATGTACTGATTCCGACGCTTATGAACTTAAAATGGCTTCAATTACACCTAGAAAAAAAGAAGCACACGAGGAAATATATCAGATGTGACCGAACGAATGGAACTCTGTTCTCCATGGCAGAACACATGAAGTAATCAACCCTCATTTAAATGAGTTCATGACTGGACATGGACCTTTCCCCACTTATTAGTGCGAGAGAAGTGCTCCTTCCTCAGACAACTGTGTTTGCGGCGAAAGAGGATCTCCAGAACACTATCTGTTCTCATGCCCATGAACACAAGCACAATACAGCGTTGGACCAAATAGAAACGAAGTTGAATCTCAAAAATATATCATAAATAATCCAAAAACTCATCACAAAATGAATAATACTGTAATGTACGTTTCGGAACAAAGATATTTGTGAGCAATAACTGTTAGAAAATGTCTGTATATTGGTATACAAATTCTTCTAAATAATAACTGCATGAAAACGTTTTGGGTATTTTGCATGGAGCTTGTGCAAGATGCCTCACTGGATCAATAGCATCACGGGACAGAAGCTGTACCTCCATATGGTAAATTCCTGGTGCCCTATATGCTTAGTCCTAGCCAGTCCTGTATAACGTGAAAGTGAATCAATTTCCTTTAGACCTTTACTTAGGCAGATAGCTCTTGTGGGCTTTGCCATATTCAAATAGCCTAAACATAACCTAAATGCCACGAAATTTTGAAAAAGCGAACAAAATCATAAATTTTGAAAAATTTAATCTAATTGAGTTCAAAGTCAACGCCACTTTTTCTAATAAAGAGAAAAACGTGGACTCCTAAATTATTGCAGATTTGAATAGTCTTAATTCATCTATTTACTAAGTGTTTGTACACGTGCAAGAACGAATCTTAGTTCTTTGGATAATCCCCTTATATATTCCAGTTTTTGGCTAACACTTGCGTTTAGGATTTCAATCTAGTATATCATTCTAAACTACACCAATATTAAAAATGTTGTATAATTCAGAATATCTTCTGTTAGGAGAAACGTTTTGAGATGACAATCGAAATTTACTATACACGAGTATTTTAAATTTCATAATAATTATGCAATAAATCTCTTTATTAATTACATAATAAAACAAATTTAATTCACTTTCCATTGATCAGTATGATTTCAGTTTATAAAATGCTAAAACGTTTTAGTATGCTTTTGGTACAGGAAGTTTCGTATTTTAAAATACTAAATAATTTTACGTTGTAGAGTCATTAGGTTATTTCGAAGCAAGAGAGATGAAAAATGAGCAACGCCTTCGCCGGAAATCGAACCACGGACCTGTCGGTTACGCGTCGAGCGTGCTGACCACTACACCACGAAGGCATGAGAAGAAAGCGGCAGAAATACCTTATATACTCCCACGTTTAAAGGGCGACTGGGGATTAGGGACCCCAATCGCCAAATTATGGTGGTGGAGAATCATCATCCACTACCTTTTAGTTCGGGCACCACTTGTAAAGGATTTCTGAACCAGGAAAGTGAAGAAATGAGCAACGCCTTCGCCGGGAATCGAACTACGGACCTCTCGGTTAGGCATCGAGCGTGCTGACCATTACACCACGAAGGCATGCGAAGAAGGCGGGAGAAATACCTTATAACGTAATCTATAACTTTTTAAAATTTTGTTATCAAACCAATTTTCTGAGTTTTAGAAAAGTGGATTTAAGAGAAGTTCAAGTAAAAATAGCAGACGATAACATGGCTAATGTTAAGTATTTGCTTTTTCAAATATAAAATATCTAATGTGGACACCATATGAATTCCTTATATGGCGTATTAAATTATACACATATTTTGCTGCATCCCATTTAAAGTTATTTCATGGAATTTGGTTATAGATACATTTCTTATTCAATCAATTGAGTTCTCAATTCGCGGCTAGAAAAAATGCATAAAAACTAAAAGCATCTTCATTAAAATTGTAAACTCCAGAAAAACGGTTAAAATAGTTACAATAAAAATTCCGATGCACAAAATTTTAAGTTGTTTTTTTGGTCCCACTGGGCAAAAAGACAATGAAGTCGGTTCACCAACTGACTTAATTCTTTACTCAACTAAGCGTTTCAAATGTAAACAAATGGCGGCCTCGTTAGGCATAGCGCTACTGAAGCTTTTAAATTGATGATAATTCTACAACTGTCGCATGTAGATTAATTAAAGGCATAAAAACCTTAAGCGGAATATAAAAATAACATAATTCAATCACTTTTAAAGTAAACAAATGCAGAATTTACCAACACATTATTATGAAGAAAGAGAGCTCACCGAGCCGGGTGACAGGGTGTTAATATATATACTGTGTTATATATAAAAGCAGGCAAGGCAAGCAAAGCAAGCAAGAAGATTAAAAATATGATAACTCTCAAAATTGTAATTTAAGGTAGTAGTTGCCCTTAATTCCCCTTCTCTATTCTGAAATCTAGTAATAACTTTTCTAGACTACGTCATTTTGCCATGAAATTTACCTGAATTCATTGTGATTAACTGTATTGACTTATCAGGAGTCCCAGTCCGCTGTTTTTTAAGTTTGGTGTCTACACTATATAGCTGTAACCGTATTAATCGTGATTAAACGTTGTTATTATGTACTATGCAATGTATCAAAATTGCTGCGAGCGCAGTTTCCGTTATTTCTCAGACGGAATATTGTCTTATTAGCGAAACTAGTAACTCTCTTCAATGCTGCAACAGAGAAACTATTGTTATCTGCGCTGTTTGGCCTTTTAGATTATTCGTCTCCTCCTTATTCTGGATGACGTCAAAGTGTAGTAACCTTTGAGGACGATAATTCCAGTATTAAACTGTTGGATATATGAGCTGTCGTGTGAAGAAGCGGTAAGATGAGTTAAAGGTTATTTTCAAATTTTGAACTTGAAACTTCCTGACTGAAATTACCAATAAAATGGACATTATTAAAGACGGACGTCCTTAAAAATGGTTTTCATTTAAACATTTAATGTTCTTAGGTTTGTCTGCTGTATATATTTGTGCTGATTTCGTAAAAATTGTCTCTGTTCAACATATTT
>KK121840.1:194501-214489 GCA_000611955.2 Stegodyphus mimosarum
ATGGTAGGGCACGTGTATATGTAACATGACGTGAACGTGTGGAGAAAGTGTAAAGCATGAGGGTAGTGAACGTGTGGGAAGTGTGTAAAGCGTGATGGTATTGCATTTCAGCGTAAAATCGTGCGAACGTAAATCAGTGTGAATTGCATCGAATTACTGTTGCAGTATCATGTATACTGCGGACAGTCCCATAGACAGTATCTGGAGACATAACGGTCGATGCACTGGGAAGGTGGAAGAAGGATGAAGTGTGACTAGTACCATCTACGAGTTCCTTTCTCATATAGCATCGTATCATGTGATTATGTGGTACACTCATGTCCAAAATTATCTATACATACCTAAAAATGATGATATTCAATGAAATATCGAATCAATGTGATCCGTATTTGCAGGGAATGTGTGAAAACCAAGCCTAATTAGCATTATCCAATCAAAAGTAATCAAACGGTTTGTGATATGCAAATCTAGGCGTTACGCCATCCAAGGGTGAATCAAGCGCTTTGCGCAAACTGAATATTTGAGTGAATTTCTGCAACATAGCGTTTGATTTCAGTGTGTAGGGACTCAAAGCGGTTTGTTATGGCTTCGAAGTATCATTTGGAAGAATCTGTAAAGTGGCGAATTATCGGCCGTTTAGAAGCAGGGCAGTCAATCATGGAAACAGCCACATGTCTGAATATTTCAAGACAGACAGTCTCTAAGCTATGGAAACAGTTTCAAAATGATGGAAGTGTTGTAAGGAGGCCTGGACAAGGTCGGAAACGAATGACAACTGCTTCTGAAGATCGGTATCTGGCATTAACTGCCCGTCGTAACAGAAAGGCTACTGCTCGCCAGTTAAGTTCAGAGCTTGCAGCCGCCACTGGAACTGTTGCATCACGGCAAACAATATACAGAAGGCTTAATGAAAAAGGCCTTTATGCCAGAAAGCCAAGGGTATGTGTTTTACTGTCTTCACAGAAAAAGAGGGATCGCTTTAATTGGTGTAAAGAACATCAAAACTGGACTGAACATCAATGGTCCCATGTTCTCTTTACTGATGAGTCGCGGTTTAGTTTAACTGGTGATTCTAAACGTGTTTACATCTGGAGGGAGTCAGGAACACGAAATGATCCCTCGAACATTGTGGAACGTGACCGTTTCGGTAGTGGAGGTGTGATGGTATGGGGTGGAATAATGATCGATGGACGTACGCCCCTACACGTGTTCAGCAGCGGATCTGTGACAGGCCAGATATATCGGGATGAGGTCTTAGATCCTTATGTAAGACTTTTCAGGGGTGCATATGGACCTGACTTTTTATTTATGGATGATAATGCCCGTCCACATCGAGCAAACCTCGTTGATGAATTCCTTGAAAGTGAAGACATTAAGCGAATACCTTGGCCACCAAACTCTCCTGACCTTAACCCGATAGAGAACTTATGGGACTACCTTGGAAGAGCAATTGCACGTATACATCCTCCTCCTAGAGATGTAAATGCTCTGAAGACGGCATTGCTGGAAGAGTGGAGATTAATTCCCCAAACTGTGGTTAACAACGTTATTTCCAGCCTTAAAACACGTTGTGATATGTGTGTACAAGTCAGGGGAGATCATATTCCATATTAAATTCGTAAGACTTAATTCTTTTTCTGAATCATTCCTTTTTTTCTCAACTCTCTTTGTCACACTTTATTACCATTTTTATTGTTTCATGCTACAATTTTATATCATATGAGGTGATGTTCAATTTTTTCTTTTGCATTTATGTGTCATCATGTTATGTATGATTCCACGAAAATTCATTAAATTATAAGTCATAGTCTCTGAGAAATCCGTGAATTAATGCATGTAAACATAATTTTGGACATGAGTGTATTTTGAATGATAGGAATAGATGTCTGAAGGCTTATTAGTAGCCTTCCACAAGTAACCACGGCGACAAAAGGCAGTTGTCATTCTTTACAGGCTAGGAGAGACCAACAATCGGGGCTGCAGGTAAAGGTGTCATGACTGAGTGTTCTGTGCATAACTTTAGGGAGCATGGTGAAGTCACTCCTTCTAAACTACAGTCTTGCTCTGGAACAGTGAGCTAAAAACTGTTGGCTTTGTTCTAGTGTAGATACTGTGCTGGAGAATAACTGCACGTGAAAGGGATTTAAAATCCTCTTTTATTAAATCACTATTATTTACACACTTCCCAACACAGAAAGTAAAAGACCACGCTTGGGCCTAACTTAAAAATCAAATAAAGTTAATACTAAAACTAAGATAGAAATCTAATTAAACTTTGCTCGCAGAGCAAATCGCGGAATTGGCCTCTAACTAAATGGTGCGTAGCAAGAAATACTAATACTAGCGCACTTCAATTTATTTCAATATGCAATCACGTAGTAAGCACTATGGCTTATAATTTTAGCTGCTAGCTGGTCAGGCGAACGTCGAGCAGAATGACCGTGATCTGAGACAAGAGGTTTCTACCTCTGGTTTAAATAGTACTTGGCTGTACTTCAAATTAGCATAAGCTGAAAACGCGCGCTTCTTCTGACGGGAAGTTGAAACAGAGAAGAGATAGAAAGATTTAAATTAAAATAAAACTTGGTTAGTTTAACTAAAACCTTACAAAGGTCACATAAAAGCCAGGATCAAATTTAACCATTCCTAGGTGACTGCAGATGTATAATGTGCATGCACGACTCCCAACACATTGTATGCCATTAACACGAATCCATTGCTTTCTGTGGTGCTTCCAGGTTGTGCAAGATATCTGGACAGGGTGAAGTACAGGCGATCGTTTCTCAAATATCACTGAAAAACACTGGATGGGAGACGAGGGAGTTTTCATTTGGACACACATAATGCTTAGTGATCATAAAAAGATTTACGTCTTCAAGGAGGGGCAGTCACTGTCGACTGACGTTTTCCTTAGACACATATATTTTTTTTCTTGTTGTTACAAACCACATGACTTCCTTGTACGGAATATTAAATTATACGCATTTTTTTCTGCCTTTCATTTAAACTTATTTCCTCGAATTTAATTAGAGATATATTTCTCATTCTATTAATTCAGTTCTCACTTCGCGATAAGGCAAAAATACATAAAAACTCAAAATATCTTAAAAGGTGTTTTTCCGGCCTTCTTAGCATACCTTCGTGTTCTAATGCTCAAGCACACTCGGCGCGTATTCGAGAGGTCCTTGGTTCGAGTACCGGCGAGGACATTGCTCCTTTTCCATCTCTCCTGCTTTCAAAAATGACCCAATATCTCTACAGTGGCGTCCGAGCTGAAACAAAGATTGCGGATGATGATTCTCCTCCACCAGGATTTGGCGACTGTGTCCTCTGATCTCCAGTCGCCCTTTAAAAGGGGGAGTATATAAGGTATTTCTCCCGCCTACTTGACATGCTTTCGTGGTGTAATGGTCAAACACACTCGGCGCGTATTCGAGATGTCCGTGGTTCGAGTCCTGGGGAGGACATTGCTCCTTTTTCATCTCACCTGCTTTCAAAAATGACCTAATGTTTCTACAATCTGTATTAAAAATTGAAAGGTACAGAAAAACATAAAACACCAAATACAGTTAAAACAATTTTTAAAAACATTTTTTACAATTAAAATTACAGTTTGATGTGATATGATTACTGCCTATGCTTTTGATAAAATTATTCACAAGTATAACATTACAGATAATTTGAATATTGTCTTTTTACTACTTCACTGTAGAAATATTTTGAATTAAGTGAAAATGTGTTTCCAGAAATGTGTAAAATTTGTATAAGATTATATAAAATAAGGTAACTTTTTCAACAACTGAATGTGTTTTCTGAGTAATTTTTGAAACTTCTGGTCTACCTTTTGTATATAGTACTAATTATTCAGCCGTTTCTTCTATTTCGCGGTGTGTAGTTTTACTATTAAGCGAAACTGATGGATATTACGACTCGATATGAATAATAAATATGGCGCTTAAAGTAGTTTTCCATAGCAAAAGTGCTAATTAATTTCACTATAAAATTTAGTTGATTCAATGTGATCGTTTGCATATGCGAAGTACAAATTTCTGTTTTCGAAAACATTGCAAGAAATGTATCAAATCGTGTAAAAAATCTAGTTCACTGTCTTAAAGTTCACATGTCTTAAAGTTCACATGTCTTAAAGTTCGACTGAAGCGATATAACTTCGGAAGTAATATGAAAATATTTGGAATTTACTATGGGAATTGAGATTTTCGAAACTATTTTCGTGTTTTAGAAGCGGTTTCATGTAGTACGTGAACTCTTTAAATATTTATGAGGTATCGTAGTTATTCATAAATTTTCGTGAAACATCCAAAACATTTAATTTCTTATTTCAAAGTTTAGTATCATTCAGTAACATCTGCAATAAAACTTGCATGATATTCTTTAAATAAGATCAAATGATATACATTCTTTGAAAAAGAATAAGATATGTTTTAACAGTATACAGAATATTGAAATCTTTGGTATGGACGATAAAAATCATGCATATTTTAGTATATTTTCGCTCTCAGTTGTGAAAATCTTTTCCTAAATTCTGAAACAGTGATACTTTCTCTCTTATTATATTAAATATTTCTTATTCCGTAAATTAAAGAATTGGAGAATGTTCTAAATCTTATGAGAAATTCAAATACAGCTGTTTATAAAGTCCCAGACCCATTTTGATGTTTAATAACTCATAAAATAATGAAGATATAAACAAACTTATGGCATTTATTGATGGAATAATTTATGTATTTTCCTTTTCAAGTTTGAATATCTTAACTTTTGTAAATATCGTCTGCACGTGTGGTTAATTTCAGATAATTTCATTTTCCAGTCTAAATATCTGTACTTTTCTAAATACTGTCTGCTTATTAATTGCGTTTTTCTCTCTTTTGTTTTTGGAAACTATTGTAATGTTATGGTTACTTTTGATGTGTTTGTTCTACTTTTGTATATGATGTTTTATTCGATCGGATATTAAGCCAGAATTACAATCGCAATAGCCTCTGTGGATGCCGACATGCTTGCCGGTACCTGACGTGAAATTGAATATCGACTTGATATTCTCCGTGCGACGAAGGGGGCGCACGTGGAAGTTCATTGACAAGGGTCATGAAACTTTTTGAGTGTATCTAACCATTTATGTTATTAATTTTAATCTATCTTTATTATTTTATGTGTTATTAAACATCAAAATGGGCCCGGGACCCTGTATTTTATACATTGGGTAAAATAATCTGGCGTTCTTAGAAGACATCCGACGTTTTCTGTCCAAAATGTATTCATTTTGATGTTTATAAGTTCTATTGACACTTCAAATAGTCAAAATTGTGTTAAACTTCTAAAAATACTTGTATAATATGATGTTGTATAAATATCTGGAGTGCTTTTCTATTTGAAAGTAGTATCTAAAGCTGTAACATGAATTAAGCCTTCCGCATCTATTGGAATTAGTTTCTTGTATTATTGCCTGTAAAATAAAATGCTTAATTGAAACTGTCAGTATGTATAAGAAATTAAGCATGCAAAATTAAGTGACATTATAAAATGAGTAAATTTCAGAGTGTCTTGCAAATTAGAAAGGAAAACGTGTCAAAAAAAGTAAAAGAAATTAGAACTAAAACTAAATAAGTAATATATGGTGGTAAAATATAGTACGTAAGTTAAAAATTAGAGTACGTTAAAAATTACGAAGGTTAAAATGTACCAAACAAGTAAGAACTAATCTAAAATTAAATAAAAGTCATGTATATGGTCAGAAAGTATAGGAATTGAGTTAAAATTGAGACTTTTATTGGAACTAATGAAGGATAAAATGTATGAAAGAAGTTAAAAATTAAATAAAAGTCATGCATATATGGTATGGAAATGTAACAAATTAGTTAAAATTCATAATATGTTCAAAATTGCAAGCATTAAAAGGCAGAAAAGGTATTGAAAATGACATGTAAAATTAAGTAAGGGTCATGTATATCATCATACATAAAACAATATAAGAAATAAATTAAAATTGGGGGTATATTGGCTAAAAAGTAGGAAAACAGTTCTGTGTAAAGTGAAATAAACGATAAAAATTAGTAATGCAATTAAGAATTACAGAAAATAAATATGCTATTAGGAATCGAAAATATAAGAAATAAGTTCAATTCAGAATACATTGGTTAAAAGGTACGAAACAAAATTTCTGTGTAAAATGAAATAAGCAATAAAAATTAGTAATGTAATAATTACAGAAAATAAATATGCTATTATGGATAAAAAAAAATTTTAAAAATGCATTAAAATTAGTAGTATATTGGAAATACGAAAGTTAAACGGTGTGAAAAAAGTTCTGTGTAAAATTAAATAAACGATAAAAATTAGTAATGCAATTAAGATTACGGAGAATAAATGTGCTATTATGAATAGGAGATATGAGAAATACTTTAAGAGTACGTATTAAATTATATGGCTTAAGACATACAGTCGAAATTAAAAATTTGCGTCTAAAATTAAGGAGATTCGTACTTAAGAACGGAAACTGCTAAGGGTACATAGGAATTAACCAATATATATGTAATAAAATATCTGGAATACGAAGGCAAAAGTACGAAAGCTAGTCCTAAAATAGCCGACGGAAAATCAGTAAAAGATAACCTTTATCAAATTGAAGCGCTTATCTAGTCGCACTGCCTTGTCAATCTTCTGGCTGCAATCTACGCCTGCAGGCTTGAATTTGCACGCCTCCTGGCCCTGAACCGGCTGTTTCATACTACTGGCAGTTCCATTCTTATTTAGTTCTTTCATTACTCAGGCCCAGTAGCGGCCGACTGTTTCCAGTGGTAAAGTCACTGAATATTATTAGTTCGACTTGGATTCTGTTCCAACCGAACGGGCTGGCTGCCTGAGCGTTTTCGTGGTTTTCCCCATTGCAACGTCGGTACGAACCAGTTTACCCGTATAAAATCCTCTACGAAGGTATCTTCTTAAGAAGATAGCCATCGAGTGCCTTGCATGATCAAATAAACCAAACCAATATTTCATCAGTTAATTCATCGATATTCTATTATTTTACGAAACAGTATTTGAACAAATATATTTCTGTGCAGCTTGTCCGTTGAATGTGTTTTTATCTGTCTTTTGAAAACTCGTACAGCAATAAAGTTAGCAATAAAGATTACAGCACTGGTACAGCAATAAAGATTACAACAATACGATTACAGCAATAAGGTTTTACTTACGTTAGACATTTTATTATTGTACTGCTTGTACCTTTCAGATAAATTCCATGAACTGCTTTTCCCGTTAGTTCGCAAAGCTATTTAACTATATTACCGTATAATACTTTAAGTAATAAAGCTAACAACATTCGACAAATGTCGCTGAATTCGTTTTTTAACTGTACTTTTATTTAGTGCATGCGATCTTGAAATTAAATTTGAAGTTTTACTTTTTTATTTAGATTTAGAGTAGAATTATTGCGCAGTCTATATTTTGAATAAATTCTAATTGAAGACAGGATGAAAGTTATTTAGATATAAAAAGGAATGTAATTATTATAATAAAAATTAGAAAATAATGCGCAAAATATATAGTATTCATTAGAATGTTAGCGAAATTTCTCTCTGCTATAAAATGTTTTCCCTTATTTTACATAATCAGGAAACTCTATATAACAGACAAGCATCAGTAGTTTTATGGTTCGTAATAATTATAAAAAACGTTGTTCTTGCTGGCAGAAAAATATTTGTTATTATTAACTGTGAAAAAGAATTCTGTGATAGTGAGTGGGAAATTGGCGATTTCTGCTTTTAATCAAATTTATTTTGCCACTGGTATACTTATGGCTGAACTTCCTAGCGTAATTAATGATTGGGAATAGTTTCTTGCTGTGTTTCTAAATGAAATAAGTTCCTGTACTTCCGTTAACGAACCGCTGCAATTTATTTAAAGGTAACAACTGAAATGCATTAAGCAACTCCGGAATGTCTTACTCGTTCTCCCATGCATTCTTTGCGTAATTAATAACGTCTTTCTCCTTCGCTTCCCTGCGATTTACGATTATTAACCCGTAAACAATTTTTGCACGTCTCCCTTGTATGTTTCCGATGGAATTTAGCTTCGGGCGCAAATTGTTCCTTTATGCTCACCTTTAAGGATTTTATGATGCGTAAAAAAGTTGTATCATTGTAAGAACTATTAATCATTGGAATTAAGGGAAACATTTTCTGAAGACATTATTTAGAACGGCGTTTTGTATCTCTGCCGCAATAAAATGTTTTAATTAAAGATTAATTCATACTAATATAACACTCATTATTGTGCTGTTACTCAGCATAATCTATGCTATTAAAATTTGCGATCGTCTGTCTGTTAGTTAGTTTGTTTGTGGCATATTTGTTGTGTAGATTTCTTAACTATTATTTTACAGTGCTTAATGACTTTATTAATTTACAATGATTAGTGAAATTGTAATGTTCATGTTTGAGATTTAATTTTTAAACTATACTGTTGTTAAATTCTTTCATTTGATTTGAGTAGTTTATTGCGGGCGTAGGAGATCAGATTTATTAATTTTAACTGAACTGGTGTATTGACTTCTTAGTGTGAGATTCATTTTTTCCTGGTGTTTTGAATTGTTCCGTGTTATATTTAAATGAAAAGTGTTTGTGGCTATCTCTTAAGTTCAAGACGCAAAAGAAAAGTATTGTATCTCTAAAGTTGTATTGAAATTATGTGTTTACTAGAAGCAGAGCTGATTTACTTTTATTTTAGTTAAAGATAGCATGATGCTGATTTTGTTTCGGTAATGTATCTTACATGATTAATAATCTTTGATTTTGACAAAACACCAGAGAGGATAAGTTCTTTCTTGATTGACCTTAAGAATTTGAGTATTGAAATGATAAACATTATTTTACTGTTTTGAGGATTTAGGGCAATTTATTCTAACTTAAAGTATTAGTTTTCAAACACCAGTCAGTCTCTTTTTGAATTAATGAGTTCAGTATTTTTATGAGAGTTTGTTAGTTTTTCATTTCTTTTTTTGTCACGGCACCAAGAGAGTTTGGATAGGCAAGAAGTTTAAAAGTTAAAATTTAATATTAATAGTAACCATTTTTTTCCTATTTAACATTATCTCCACCAGAACGGCGAGGAGTTCAGTTTCGAGAGTAGTACCCGCGTATTCCCAAAATTTGTAAGAAACCATTTCGATTATTTTCATCTTCGTACGACTTTAATTAGCAAAGATATTAATTAAAAACTCTAGAAACGCTAATTTCAGCCCTCATTTTTCCGAGTGGGAACAGTCTCGCACGCTGGATATAAAAATCTGCTTTATTTCGAGAAACGTTGCCAGTGTTCGGTTTAAAATCGTAGAGTTTGTTAATAAGAAATGTCTACGCTTTGCAAAATGTGAATAAAAATAGCATTCACAAACATTAAACATATTATTCCGGATTCCCAAAACTCGTGGGAAGCCATTTCCACTTTTCCCATCTTCTTACGACTTTAATCAGGCGAGATATTAATAAAAAAACTCTGAAAACACAAGTTTTCGCACTCATTTTTTCTAGTGGCAACAGTCTCCCGCATTAGAGATAAAAATATTTTACACTCATGTCCATAAATTAAGGATAATTCAGAGTCACACGGAAATCGAACTCTAAAATAAATATATCACCTGTAAAATCACTACACACATCTTTAAGAATCATATGCAAATTTCAGGAAGTAACCAGATGACACCGATGGTACGTCACAATGACGAGAGTGTAAGAAAGCCATATATAAGGAATACATGCAAAGAAGTAAAATTGTTCGCAGGCACTTTATAAGCATTTCAGCGCAATAACCGAATAGTTATGACACAAAGGACGCTTTTGGATGATTTTTTACGTGGTAGAATTATCGGCCGTTTGGAATATGGGCGTACTCAACTGGAAGTATCAGACGAACTTGGAATTGCCCAGAATGTCATCTCCAGGCTTTGGCAACGATTCCAAGATGGTAATGTGAGTAGACGTTACAGCACAGGTCGTCCCAAAGTTACAACGCCGAATGAGGACCGGTATTTGGCAGTTATTGCCAAAAGAAACAGGCGGAGCACAGCCTCACACTGTCTCGTCAGCTCTCTTCAGCCACTGGTACGACAATTTCAAGGCAGACCGTGTACAGACGCTTAGGACAGATTGGTCTATATGCTCGTAGACCTGTCAGATGCGTTCCACTTACTGCAACTCACTGTCTCCTGCGGTTAGCCTGGAGTAGAGAGTATGCATTGTGTACACCGGAACAGTGGGCCTGTGTGATGTTTTCCGACTAGTCCAGGTTTAGCTTGCAGTCTGATTCTCGCCGGACTTTCATATGGAGAGCTCCAGATACCCGTTACCACCAAGAAAACATCATTGAACGACACCGTTACGGTGGTGCAGGAGTGCTCGTTCGGGGGTGGAATTATTCTGGGTTCCAGAACTGACCTGCATGTTCCAATTGGAACCATGACAAGCCAAATATATCGGGACGTCATTCTGGAACAACATGTACGTTTGTTTCGGGGCGCCATGGGCGCACAATTTGTGTTTATGGATTACAACTCCCGTCCTCACCGTGAAAACATCGTAAGCGAATGCCTTCAATCGGACCATATCATCCGTATGGACAGGCCAGCATTCTCACCGGACTTGAACCCAATAGAGCACGTGTGGGACATGCTTGGCCGACGAGTTGCAGCCCGTCAACCTCCTCCTACACGTCTACCGGAATTTCGGAGAGCATTGCTTTTTGAGTGGTGTAATATCCCCCAAGATCAGATCGATAATTTGATACTCAGCATACCTAGGCGTTGTACGGACTGTATTGCATCGTCTGGGAGACATACAATGTATTAACAATCATACCAACCATGTAATATTGGTTTTTTGTAAATAGGTTTTTTTTTTTTTTGACAATTTGTTCCAGGGAGAAAAAATCGCTATTTTTTTTAATAATATCAAATATATAGCATCTTTTTTTTTTTGCTCTTTACCTTTTGTTTAATAAATAAGCTTTACAAATAAGTCACATTTGTTTTGCTTCTAACTTTTGCTTTGCCTCATTTTGCATTATCCTTAATTTATGGACATGAGTGTATTTCGAAAAGGGTCGCTACTGCTCGCTTTCAAATCGTAGAGTTTGTTAATCAAAAATTTGTTAGTTTTTACAAAATGTGAAACAAAAAAAGCAACCTCTCCTTCCCCCACCCCAAAAAAATCTGAAAGCTTTCAGAATTTACATTACGCCCAAAGGGGCGTTTTTTAACGGTTTGTGCGTTACCTTTATATATTAAATATCATGTTCTTCACACTTAAACCATAAAATTCAATTCAACAGCAATGTCGCAAAATAATTGTAAAATGAGCATATCTTTAGAATTTCTGATACACAGTCTCTCGTGCTGGAGATAAAAATGTTTTCTTTCGTACAGTGCTGCCATTCCTTGCTTTACAATCGTTGAGTTTGTTAATCAAAAATTCTTTAATGTCTAACGAAATATGAAACAGATAATAAAACAAAATTCTGGCTTCCAGATGTCCATATTCGGTGGAGGATTACGCTATTCAGAATTTGATGGTTGTAGGTAGCGTTTTTTTATCACAGTGCGAGAAACATACATACATTTATGCAGATTCTTCGTTATTTAATTTCTTCAAATGTAATACAGTGTTCTAATATTTGGTGGCAACAGTTTGAAAAGTAAATCGACGCAAAATGCCAAAACGAAATTAACAGCCCTTTTGGGCTAAAAATAACATTGCCAAGCATTAAACACATTATAAAAGGTCATATTCTGACGTTGAAGAAAGCGCGCGATTGCATGTGACTTCACTGTATGTCAAAAATTGTTTGTTAATGTCAGCATCTTAAATAAATAGCTGCTGTTGGCAACCGTTTTGTTTCTAGTTAGTATATTTGACACGATATATTATTGCTACGTTAATTCTTATATTAATTTTGAGAAAATATTCTTAATTACATTAAGTTTAATTCGTGACGTCATACATATTAACATAAATTGTAAAAAGTTTTTGTTTCCTGGTTCGGCAATAAACAAATTATTTACGAATTGATTTTTGGTTGGAAAAATTGAACTGATTTCTTTCGTATTGAAATGTTTTCATACATTTGCTTTTCAGGGGTACGTAGAACTTACAAATTTTGCTTTGACCGCAGCTCGCTAATATTACACTATATCTTGTTTATAGCCAGCGTAATTTGTGCATTTTCTTCATTAACGCATTCTTTGTAACTTAAAATTATACTTAATGCAATGAAAGTTCCCTGTACTATGTTCTAACTGTACTATGTTCCTCAAAAATTCACAAACATAAATTTTAACTGTTTACTTAATGAAAAATGAATAAAAGCTGTTTCTAAAAGAGCATTATTTAACATAAATTTATATGTTTGCCAGTGGGTTAATCTCAAAATTTTGAAATTAAAATCAAACGTATGGGAAAGTGAAAATAATTGGAATTATCTCCCTTGCTTTGCAACAAATTATTTCTTTAATATGGACTATGATTTCCTCTGAGCGAAATGCAAACCGCACATTTTGATTTAATAGAATTTATCAAAACGTTCATCGAGGCTTATGGAAATTAGCGTTACTCTTCTGAAAGTACACTTTTCAGATCCTGGTGGGTTAGGGAAAGCATTTGGCTTGCTGGAGCTATACCTCATTCATTTTCCTTGTAATTACATTAGCACATTAATTCGTATAGAGTAGTGAGGAATTTGTGTTCGTAAAGCAGGAATATCTCTTATTCTGAATAGAATGTTAATTCGAATAACTATATATAGTGGACTATTAATTACATTCTTCTTAATTGATTTTATTAAATAAATGTAAATATCTGCTATGTCTTAAGAAAGATATGGGTTAATATTCAGTAAATATGTTTCTTTCGTTTAGGCAATGAAGGTTTTGTCGAAGAAGAAGCTCATGCGAAGAGCTGGCTTATATGGTAAGTACGTTTTGTCATTTAATTCTTACTTTAAACGTACATAAGGCATTACAGTGTAAGCTTCTAGAATTTTACTTCGGTTCAATTATGGTACACTGCGAAAAAAAAAAGGGGGGGACAGTTCTATTTCTCCCGTTCTACTGGGCCGATTGACGAAATTCAACTTGCGTTTTTGATGTCTGGAAAGCGCGACTTAGGATATATATTAGATTTATATATAGCATCATTCTAACATAGGTATTTTGACACAAAATCGGACTTTTTCTGAAATAACATAGCAATTGTTTTCCATATTTCGATTCTACGACTCAAATTATGCTTAAATATTAAATTTTGTAAAATTTGGTGCGAAATTTACAGAGAAATTCATAAATTTAACTTGGCGAATTTTTTTTCAGTTTGAGCCATGAATAATTCACATGGCGAACTTCTTAATATGTGGCAACCTATTTTCCTTCCCTTCCATTGTGCAGCTGAGGAAAAAAAGTCGCATCGTTTCTGCCTTTTTGCATTGTTGATAAGAGGGAAACAAGTCACATCATTCTACTTTCAAATAATTTTAAAAAAGTGTGTAAACCACATTTTCGTTATTATCGCTTTCAACAAATATGCCAAATTTCAAAACGCGCCGATACATAAATTCATGTATATCTTCGGAAATTTTGAATAAAAAGCTTTAACTTTCTGCAGGTATGCTTAAAAATAAATCTACTTTAAGATGATTTATAAAAATTTTATAGGTTATAATTCAAATTTTGTTTTCGAAAAATTTATAAAAATTGTTTAAATATACAAATTTTTTAAATAAATCATAAAAATTGGGCGAATTTTGTTTGGAATGAACCTAAATCTCGAACTGTGTGAGAAGGAATCGAATAAGTGTCATAAAAAAAAGAGATATTAATAAATACATACCAAATTCAATTAACATCGAGGAGCTAAAGTTTTGAGAACTAATTATTTAAAAACTACTCGTGCGATTTTTACAAAACTGTGCAGTTTGACATAATTTGAATCGTAGAATTGAAATATGAAAAAAAAAATTGGCATGTCATTTCAGAAAAAGTCCGATTTTGTGTCAAAATACCTATATTAGAACAATGCTATATATAAATCTAATACATATCCTAAGTCGCGCTTTCGAGACATGAAAAAACGCAGTATGAATGTCGTCAATCGGCCCAGTAGGACGAAAGATACAGAACTGCCTTTTTTTTTTTTTTTTTTTTTTTGGCGCAGTTTACATAAACCTTTTTAAAAAATATTAAATATTCCGTTAAATTTGTAATCTCTTTTAACCTAGATAATATCTCGATTAAAGTAGATTACAAATTTAATACTTTACTCAGTAAACCGGTGCTAAATAGCCTCATTCAATTTTATCTGCTGGGCGAGAAGAAAAGAAAGTCCTAATAATGTTAGACATTATTAGCATTTGTATGTTCTTGGTTTGTTTAAGAAAGGCGAAGCCTCTGCAAGTGTTCTTTCATCCAGAGAAGGAGCCATAATCAACCTTTCGCCCGAAGCGATGTTATTCGATTTCTGTTGACATACCTTACTGTCACATTCTATTTCGCCAACTACTTTTTCTCTTTTTTACTTGCACATGAGGATGAAAATCTTTATTTTCTGCAACCGTGTATATTCTTGGTACCCATCGATTGCTGTCGCATTCTTTATATATTTTACTGTCATTTCTTCTGTATGCCTATTATTTATTCTTCACTGCTTCCGTTGCAGCATTCGTAATATTCATATTTTTTATAACTGAAAATATACGTATTTGGCAATAAAATTCATGTTTTTTAACATTTTTTGCTCGCTTATAAAATTTCTGGTGAATGGCTTAGTAACGTCTCTGTTAACAGTGTAGTTCAGGGGTTTTCAACCGGTGGTACGCAAGAGAAAAATATGTGGTACGCAAAGAAGCAAAGTATTTTTAACTATTAAATTCAAAAATTCAAACCCCAACATCCTGGTTGAGGTTTTTCTCCAACAGCTTTATTTAAGAATGGGTGGTGGCAGTAGTGCTTTGTAGTGGCGGTGCAAAAGGTTTTAAATTTTTGCTTCGATGGTACGCGTTAGTCAAAAGGTTGAAAAGCGCTGGTGTAGTTCATTAATTCTTTGCACCTTCTTTTTTATATGACGCTTCCAAAAATGCTGGTTTAAAATTCGTTGTTATATAGTAATAAAACCGTAAACATTTAAGCATGTGCATTATAAGCAAAGTTTTTTTAATAACCAATAGAGTTAAGATTTTATATAAAACCATAATTCGCATCCCTTATTTCTGTGAATAGAGTTTGATTATAAATAGTTCCAAATCGTTTGCGTTCGTGAACTCAAGAATTTTAGTAGAAGTGTGAATACAGTAAAAGGTTACAAGGGTAATAAAAATAATTTTTTAACAATAGACAGAAAATACAGAATTAAGAGGCCTACTTGCCTATCATTTTTTCCACATAATAACCAAATCTATCTAAACTTTATCTGAACACAGGACCAACATGTTTAACTCGGCTTGGTAGCCGAATTGAACCGGCTTGGTAGCCGGGAACTGCCAGTAAGCTAGTTCTCGGTAGTTGCTTTCACATCACTGTCTGAAGAGAACTTCACGCCAGATAAATGTTCCTTCAATTTCGGGAAACGGAAGTAGTCCATTAGGTGCTAAATCTGGACTATATAGGGATGGATCCAGACTTCCCACTTTTGCAGCAGTTCTTGAATTCTGCGAGTCGTATGGGCCGAACATTGTCAGTGCAGAAGGATGACACCATCACTCAACATGCCAGGGCGCTTGCCTCGGATACCTCGGATGTAAAAGTGGCGCAATACTGATCGACAGTAATGGTATAGCCACGGTCCAGATACTCGGATCAGGATAAAGAATCATGGCTCGCACCTCCAAGCGAGACTGCTTTTCTAAACGTCTTGCCATTTTAATCTCTTTGACGCGTCTTCGAACTTATTTACTTACGTACATTCTAGTGGAAGCAATTTGGACGCAATACTCTTGTTCCTGTGGAAATAATTTCTGTAAATTTAATCTCTTTATGTTCACAGCATTAAATTCTTAGGCTAAGTGCATTTAACTTCTGCTTTGCTAGATAGTTACATACTTCTTTTCATAAGAAACCCATTTTTTCAAACGATGGAACCGTTTTTTCACCGTTGTAAAAAGTAATTTTTAATTTCAACCACGTCTTGGTAATTTACGATTAATCGCTTTTGATTTTCAAGTATCGGACATTTCAGTTAAATTTCTAATTTTATTCTTATGTAATTTTCATACTTCAGAATTTCAGTTGTAAATTATACGCAATTCCCCCCTTCCTTCTCTAATGTTAAATATATTATTAGAATTAAAATACGTCGTAACAATTTTCCTGCACACTTCATCAAGAATATCTAGAATTAACGTTTGCAGTAGTTTTAATGATACTGTCCTTCTTTCCACAATTCTGCAAAGCCTGGATTTTCAACAACTGCCGTGACAAAGAGGCGTTTTCGTGGTTTTAATGCCAAATCGTCTCTGGTACATTATACCAGGAGTTTTTTGTTTTTAATATATTTCCTTAATTTCTTGAACATATTTCAAGATGAACGTATGTACCCTTTCTTAAAGATATCACCAAAAATGTTCTAGGGCATACACAGATGGCTTTGCCGATCAAAAGATTTTAAACGAAATTCCGGTGGAATAAGATTCGGTCTTCTTTTCAGCCAAGGCCATGAGCCTATGCCATTCAGTCCACATTCCTGTAAGATTGAAGTTTAACGTGAAATGAAATCCCTTCTCTTTTTACATTCTCCGCGTAGGAATTCCTTGATTCATCTAATCAAGTTTTCCAAATGGTAACTAATTCCCTGTCTCCAGTGGTAACTGTTCCATATTAAATGAGCCGCAACACATAATTCAAACTAGGTTTCTGCCAGCAGCTGGAAATGAATTAATTAAAAGGAGGAGCAATAGGAAATCAACACTAACAGCTTTTGTAGTTCTTGCTGCGTTTCGCAAATATGTGAATACTAATAGATCCATGATTATTCATGGGTGCATATGTCATTACTCATAGATTTAGTTACACGTGTAGTAATAGAAAAACTCGTCTAATTGCCACACCAGATGGCGTCTAACGGTTTGTTATCCTAATTTCGCTGTAAGCAAGCTCTTAAGAATTTTCGAACCGAAGGACATTTAAGTCCGTTATTCTGCGTAGACATTGAATTTAGAAACGTCTGTACCTAAACTGAGATTCAAAGCCTTGTAGAGACATTAGGTTATTTCGAAACAAGAGGCATGAAAAAGAAGCAATGCCCTCTTTGGCACTGGAACCTCAGACCTCTCGACTAGCGCCAATTGTGCTGACCATTACACCACGAAAGCATGCTAAGAAGGCGGGAGAAATACCTTATAGCCTAACTCTTCATTGTCGAGGAGCTCTCCAGCAGCACCGTCTTCATAACGCTACTTATTCGCATAACTCTAGAGCAGATGGAAAAACAAACTTTTTACCTTTTCTAAAAATAAAAAAAGTAAATTAGTTGTACATATTTGCAGCTGAAGAGAACATTTTTTCATAACGAAACGTATTCCTTTATTAAAAAGTCATAACTCATCTTGAATGATTCCATGACAAAAGAAGGGAGTTGCCTTAACTTCTGGCTGACTAAAGAAGCTTTTAATGATGCAATTGATCGCATGTTCACATCATGCTTTATTCTGAAGCTATTTCTATTTGCATTCTCTAGCTAATGTCACCGTAAAAAATCAGCAGATCTCTTTGAATTCTGTATGCTTCAGACCTTCTGAATTCTATATGCTTAATACCTTCCGTATTACCGATAGATGTAAAGAAAGAGTGATGAAAATTAATGAGAAGCGACAAAGAGAACAACTGAACCTTTAGAAGGTCCTAATTTTGAAATATTCCTTTAGATCCTGTTAAACTGATAAGCAAGTTTTCGCTCTATGTAAATGTTAAGACAGAGTCTTACGAAGGGTAAAATAACCTTTTTATTGGCGCTTTGAATTAAACGGAAGCATCCCTTGTGCTTACCAACAAAACTTCGCCACTTGCGAGTGGTATACACATGGCAACATGAAGTAGAATACTAGTACTTTAGGCAACATAAAGTAACATATGGATATGGATATGGTGAAGTGTGGTGGACACCCATTGTTTAACCATTGGCAATGTGGGTATTGTCCAGGCACACTAATTATCCAGATAATTACGCCTCACTGGGCTCACAGAAGACTTTGCCAGGCGTTGCTTGTAATGCTTTGTATTGGTACCATACCGCAGTTAGTGCCTTTTTCCATGAAATATACATTGATGTTTTCACAGTTGGTGCCTTTCGCACTTACATGCTATGGAGGATAGCTCCAGGTCTGCTTACATACAATATTTTAAATAATAGCTATGTTATATTATTCTATGCTGTGCTGCATAACTCAGTGCCTCTTGTGGACAGGAAGTTCATTATATTTATGATTTTTTTTCTGAGATGGTTGTTCTTGGTAGCATATCTTATGAAAGGAGTCATTTCACTTTCTGAATTCGGGACTTTTAAATGATGTTCAGCTGTGAGGGAGCATTTAAATAAATAATGTTCGGGACTACCTCTTTCTCCACATACACACTGGTCTGATCTAGCTAAGTTCCTTGTATAAAAGTACGTGGGAAAAGGGCCATGCCCTGATAAGAACCACGTTATTTCTCTTGTTATTACACTGGGTGCAGTGCCTACTTTTGGGAACAATTGATAAGTTCTTCTTCCTTGTTCGGCGTTGTCCCACCAGTTCTGCCATTCAGTTTTAGATTTGTTGCTTATGATTTTTTTAAGGTGCGAGCCAGGCCATGGTACTGATAAGTTTTGTGCATTTTGACCCCTAGCTGCTTCTTTGGCTAGGATGTCAGCCTCCTCGTTGCCTTTTGTTCCTGCGTGTGCCTTCAACCAAGTGACAAAGAAGTGTTGATTTTGTGATGCTGAAGTTCTTTCTGTAATCTCTTGGATTAATTTTGATCGGTGGTGCGGGTTTGCGATGGCATGCATCGCTGAAAGACTGTCTGTAAAGATATATGCTGTTTTTAGGGAGTTTGTGATGCTGTATTTTATTGCTTGAAGGAGCGCTACTGATTCCGCTTGGAATACGCTATGTTGTTGATCTAGGTGGAACTTTTGTTCTGTTGTCGAATTGGGATCTATGTAGATTTTGACTGCGCTGCCTTTACCTTCTTCTATGCCGGAACCATCTGTATAGAGTTGAGGGAATTTCTTTTCGTTTACTTCTTTTTTCATGCTTAATGTGATATTATTTTTCTTTTTTTTTAATGTGATATTATTTTTCTTATAAAGTAACATAAGTAAAAGTTTTAAATTCAAGGTAACATAGTTGGAGACTACACTATAGACTGGAATACTTTTAAGCTGGCTGAATATTTTTAATGGCGCGTTTTTAATGTCGGCTAGCGAAATGGCTAAAGCCTAAATAATCACTGGCAGAGCTGGGAGATAGGACGTAGACTGCGGGTGAGGCTGTTAAAAGCTCGAATTCTAAAACTGTACTTAAATACTCAACCAACTAATTTGCATTTTATTGATGATACGGAAAGGAGAAGTTACATTAAATGTTTAAGTCATAATAATGGATTAACTAACATAAAACACTGTACAATGTACCCACTTGATCTTGGTTTTTGAGTTTTATCCTTTATCCAAATAAAAAAAAAGAAACATCATCCATTGACATTGAATTTTAATACGGATCAGCATAGGAGGTCTCATTTAAATTGTAAGTTTTGTTGTTATGACTAATCTCCTTGATCTGAATTTAGTCTACATCGGGTACATGAATTCATCATGGCCATGAGGGAAAGGATTGCACCTGTAGTTGGTCAAGCCTTGGGTTCTTTATAGGTGATAGTATAAGTTTACCAAGCTCCATCCCAGTTTTGATGGAAAATAGCCAGAGGACGGATCCTAGGGTCTCCCACCTCTCTT
>KK121840.1:214500-276431 GCA_000611955.2 Stegodyphus mimosarum
ATTCGCGAAAGATTTCCAACTGGACATTATTTTAAGTGCCTCTATGCCGAAAAGACACTTGACATTTACAAACATCCACACCATTGCTGGAATTGGCAACCATCTCCAACGATATGTTAACCGATATTATGTCATTAGGCAGGGGCTACCCTTCTTGCCGAACAGAGCGTTTAAAGCTTAAATTGTCGGAAACATAATCGCTAGAAATTCCCTCCTTTATCGTATTTGAGACTTAGAACTAAGCATAGTTCAGTCTTAGATTAGCAATGATTTTGTAGAAAAACTGTAGGTATTTCGTACGAGACTAGTATAAGGTCCCTCTTCTTTCATGAAAAGTGTATTCTGTCCTACACTGCAGAAACACGTAAAGTAATTAGGCAACATAAAGTGAATAGAATCTGTAAATTAGAACACTATTCATAATGTCAAAAAATCAATAGATTGTTTCGTTTAAACCGTGATCTCTAGAATTTCGTTCTCTTTAGTCCAAAGCAGCAATTTGCCCAGAAGGACTACTAATTTGGTTTTGGCATTTTGCGTGGGTTCACTATAAATGTCGGTTCACTTTTCAAAATGTTGCCACCGAATATTAGAGCCCTGTGCTATACTTAAAGAAATTAAATAATGAAGAATCCGCATAAATGTATATCTGTTTTTTGCATTTTGATAAAACAACGGTCATCAAATTTTGAATATTGAGCGTTTTCACGCATGGGCATCTGGAAGTCCAAATTTGGAATTTCAAATTTGTTTTATTATCTATTTCATATTTTTAAAACTTTAACGAATTTTTTATTAACAAACTCAACCATTTCAAAGCGAGCAATAGCAACACTGTACGGGAAAACATTTTTATCTCCAGCGCGCGGAACTGTGTATCGGAAATTCTAAAGCTATGCTCATTTTAAAATTATTTTGCGATATTCCTGTTGAACTGAATTTTATGATTTTGGTGCGAAAAACATTTTGTTTAATAAATAAAGTAACATAGAGAATGTTAAAAAAACGACCCTTTGGATGTAATTTAAAATCTGAAACCTTTCAGACTTTTCTTTTTTAGTCCAAAGGGGCTTGGTCCCTGAAAGACTATTATTTTCGTTTTGCAATTTTGCGTCGAATCACTCTGAATGCCATTTCACTTTTGAAATTGTTGCCACCGAATAGTATTAAAAAAACTTTGCTTTGGGCGTAATGTAAAATTTTTGTGTTTTTATTATATTTTTCCCACGAGTGTTTTAATTTAACTACTTCTATTCATTTTATTTCATCTGTTTAAATGACATACATCTTATCTATGGTGCAAAAATATTTCAGCTTCTTTAAAAGGGAACATACTTCGTTTAAGATTTCTTTTTCCCATAAATTTAACATGTAAAACTCAATTTGTATGTAATTTTGAATTTTCTTTTGGAATTCTTCTAATATGTATTTCATTCCAAATTAAAATTCGATTGAAATAGCTTGGAATCAATGAAGTGTGATGGTTTGATATCCACGTACATCACAGTTTGAAAGCTTGTTGTGTAACGGGGCTGAAAATGAATAGAAACTCCCGAAAGCGAACAAATAAACCCAAATCTGAAATTCACGAACGCATGCAATTTTTGGCAGAGGTTCAAACAAAAACAGACTTCACATTCTAAGCCGCATCAACTTGTTCTTAGAGAAGCCTAGTACTCAGCACCATATTTTAAGGAACAAGTGCTTACTAAAAAGATAAGTGTAAACACTCGTCGATCTTTACTTCCTGCCTACGTGTTTTTGTAAGGCAGCTTAATAGGTTTTGTGTATTTTTTCTCTGAGACTGTTGCAAAGCCCTTAGAGACAGGATGTAATGCCAAACATTTAAAATGTAGTATATAAAAAACCGATATATTTAGCGTTTACTTTTAGTTAACCGTATATGTAGTTGATACGATAGTGAGATTTTAAAAATTAAAGTGAATATTAAAATTATAAGAAATTTCTAAACCTAAAGAGACTCAGATAATTGTAATACGACCTGTGGTCAGGAAACATTTCTCAAAAATTCAAAATGTAGGCTACATTATTTTTATTTAAGAGACGATAAGTGGCCTTATGAGAAAACTAGCTTATTTGGAAAAATAAAATTCTGAACTCTTCTTATGTAGTAAAAATCTGATGCAAAAAACTGTAGTTGATTAAATATAAGATTTCAAAGCTTAACGAAGAATATTTTCGTTATGTTGAATGTTTGAAATTGCTTTAGTACTCAATCAGTATCGATCCTATGTACATTATTTTTTCCATTTTGTATTGTGAATTCGAAATGCAAATCAAAGTTTTGCGTTTATGTCTATCCTGATTATTCATGTCGTATTAATAGTATAATTATGAAACCCTTTTTACTTCCTTGTACGAAATTGTAATCGTGAAACATTTTGGGTATCAAATTTGAACGAAAATATCCATTTCAGCCGTCCTTGAAACCATTTGAACGATGTTTTTGCGTGACAGCTGTATGTACGGACAGAGTAAAAGTCTCTTTTTCCCAAAAGGGATTAAATAATGGATTTTAAATCAGTTCAGAAGAGATTTTTTTTCTTGAGGTCTGTATGTACACTGCGGGGGAAAAAAAAAAGAGAGAGAGGGGGGAAAGGAACAGTTCTGTATCCCCCATTCTACTCGGCCGATTGATGAAATTAATTCAAATTGCGTTTTTCATGTCTCGAAAGCGCGACTTAGGATATATATTAGATTTATATATAGCATTATTCTAACATGGGTATTTTGATACAAACTGGTTCTTTTCTACAGATAACATACGATGTTTTTTTCATATTCCGATTCTACGACTCAAATTATGCCTAAATATCAAATTTTGCAAAATTTGATGCGAAATTTACGCAGAAATTTAAAAATTTAATTTGGCGATTTTTTTTTATTTTGCGCCAAGAATAATTCACTTCGCGAACTTCTTAATACGTGGCAACCTATTTTCCTATCCCTTCCATTGCGCGGGAGCGGAAAAACAGTCGCATTGTTCCTACCTTTTTACGTTGTGCATGAGCGGAATAAAAGTCACATCGTTCTTCTTTCAAATAATTTCAGCAAAGTGCGTAAACCACATTAGATGTTATTATCGCTTTCAAAAAATATGCCAAATTTCAAAACGCCCCAATATATAAATTCACGTATTTAGTCGAAAATTTTAAATAAAAAACTCTAATTTTGTGTAGGTACACTTAGAAATAGTACATCTACTTCAAGTTGATTGTAAAAATTTTATAGGTTATAATTCAAAATTGTTTTGAAAAAATTTATAAAAATTATTTTAAAATACGAATTTTAAAAATAAATCATAAAAAGTGGGTGAATTTTGTTTGGAGTGAACATAAATTTCGAACTGTGAAAGAAGGAATCAAGTAAGTGTAATAAAAAAAGAGATGTTAATAAATACATACCAAACTGAATTAACATTGAGGAGCTAAAATTTTTAGAGATAATTTTTTAAAAACTACTCGTGCGATTTTTACAAAATTGGGCTGTTTGGCATAATTTGAAGATATGCCAAAGAATTTCGAGTAGAAGAAAAAATGCCATTTCGAGTAGAATCGAAATATGGAAAAAAATTGTCATTTCAGAAAAAGGTCCGATTTTGTGTCAAAATACCTATATTAGAACAATGCTATATATAAATCCAATACACATCCTAAGTCGCGCTTTCGAAACATGGGAAACGTTATTTGAATTTCGTCAATCGGCCCAGTAGAACGGGAGATGTAGAAATGTCCTTTTTTTTTTCTTTAAGAGTAACCTCCAAACGTTGAAATTTTGCATTATGGGGCTGCTATAACATGTAATTGTGCACCTTGCTTATTGCAGTCGGCCGCACCAAAAGTATATAAATATATATATTCTGTTACTCGGTTTAGTAAGCTCAGTTTTTTTTCTTTACATGTTGGTAAATTTATAAGGTATTTCTCCCGCACTCTTCGCATGCCTTCGTGGTGTAGGGGTCAGCACGCTTGGCGCGCGTATTCGAGAGGTCCGTGGTTCGAGACCCGGCGAGGGCATTTCTCATTTTTCATCTTCCCTGCTTTGAAAAAATACCTGATGTCTCTACAAATTGTGCGTTTTTTGCTTTAAAAGTGATTGAATTGTGTTGTTGTTACCTTGCGGTTAAGGTTTTCATACATTGGGTTAATCTGCATGCAATAGTTGTAGAATTATCAACAATTTAAAAGTTGTTTAAGTGGACTGAGCGTAACGAAGCAGCCATTTGTTTACATTTGAAACTTAACAGAATAGTGAATTAAGTCAGTTTCTGCACCTTCAGTGTTTTTTTACCGAGTGGGACTAAAAGTAAACTCTCAGTTTTGTGCACCGAAAAATCTGCCTTTTTACCTGTTGGCCGAATGGCTTGTTTTTGCGTAGAAACTCTAATTTTAATTGTAAAAGTTGTTCTTTAAATTATTCTGACTGCATTTGGTGTTTTATGTTTTTCTACTATATTTCTCAATTATTAATGAAGATGTTTTGAGTTTTTACATATTTTTGCCTTGCTGCCAAGGGAGAACTCAATTAATTGAATGAGAAATATATCTCTAATGAAATTCGAAGAAAAACGTTTAAATGAAATGCTGCAAAAAATGCTTAAAATTTAATAGGCCATACAATGAAGTCATGTGGTTCGACTGTTATTTATTTATTTATTTATTTAATTATTTTTGTCAACTTTTTTCAGTGTATATTAGATTTCAGTGACACAAAAGTAATAGAAAATTGTTTATTAAATTAAAAATTCAGTGTCAATATGTCATTTATTTTAATAAATAATTTAATAATAATAAATACCGCATTTTCTTTCAAATATTCGATCATTTTGAATAAAAAACCGTGAATTTTTAAACATAAAATTAAGCAATAGAACTGTAAACAAAGTGACTGAAATAAAGAACAAAACTAAGTAAATAAAAAAAATATTATTATTAAAATTAATTAAAATGTGCAAAGATCAGTGAATATTAAATATATTAAATTAATGATAAAAAAATCTGAACGGTTTAAGATTTTAATTTACGTCCAAAGGGACGTTTTTTAACATTTTGTGTGCTACCTTTATTTATTAAATATCATGTTCTTCGCACTTGAAAACCATAAAATTCAGTCCCAACAGCAATATCGCAAAATAATTTTAAAATGAGCATATCTTTAGAATTTCTGATACACAGTTCTGCGCGCTTTAGATAAAAAGTTTTTTTTTTTCCGTAGAGTGTTGCCATTGCTCGCTTTTAAATCATTTGACTTTGTTTATCAAAAATTCGTTAAAGTTTTCAAAAATATGAAATAGCTAATAAAACAAATTCCAGATTCGTTCTTCCATATGCGCATATTCGGGTGGAAACGTACGTTATTCAAAATTGGGTGGCTCTAGGTACCGTTGTTTTATCACATTTCGAGAAATATACATACATTTATGCAAATTCTTCATTATTTAATTTTTTTAAAAATAATCTAGGGCGATAACTTTCGGTGGCAGCAATTTGAAAAGTGATACATTGATTTACGGAACATGTTAATAATTATGCAACTGTCCTCTGACTTCGAATATTTTCTTTTAACAGTAAAGTTTTTACTTTTTCAACATTCGAAACTCTCCGTTTTTTTCCTTGGATATGTATTTTGAACTTATTTTCTCCCTGAAGGCAAATTTTGGAAGTTTTTCCCCCCCTTTCTTATTGACAATATTATCTATCGTTGCTTTAGGTACCAAAATATAATTACTTTCATAGCATTTTTAATAACTAAATACGAATAATTTTCTTTGGTAGGAGCATAAACCATAGCCTTGCGTCGATTTCTTTCGTAAAAGTGCAATTTTACATGAAAACAAAATTGTCAAACAGCAGACGATAACTTATACTTTCAAAAATAAAATTGCAGTTAATTTTTTTTCCAAGCAGGCGATTTTTTTATAGCAAAGCAAAGTCATCTAAAAAATGTACTACGAACAGTCTCTGTATTTGCTACATTGAATATTCTCTTTACCTAAATTTCTCTCTACTTATTTTTATACACTGGTGAAATAAAGTAAGAGAATTTGCATATTTTACCGAAATGCATGAAAAGAACTGAACTGATGGGAAAAACCATTGCTTCTAGATAAAAATGTAAATCTTGTACGGCAAACACGTACGCATACACGTATTGGTAGGTGAAGCCAGCAGAAAAACAGGCTTTATAAACGCGTTCGCTAGCACACCTCGGCGAATTTCTTGGTGTTATCTTGCAGCAATCGGTTAAATTCACATCGGAACAGTAAAAATGAGTAACCACCAACGTTTAGGTGATTGAATGAGGTGGCGAATTGTAGGGAGGTTAGAGGCAGGCCAGTCGCAAGTCCAGATATGCAGAGAGTTTAATTTAACGCAGAGCGTTGTGTATAACCTATGGAAACAGTTCCAATATACTCTATCCATCAAGAGAAAGCCTGGGCAAAGTCGTCCAAGAGCCACGACAGCCAGAGAAGATCGCTATTTGTCAATTGCAGCGAGGCGTAACAGAGGGGCTACAGCTTCTCAGCTCTCTCGGGAGCTGTATGCAGCCACAGGAACCCGTGTAACAAGGGTGACTGTTTCCAAAAGACTGAATGAGAGAGGGTTGTTTGCTAGAAGACCGGCTGTTTGCGTCCCGCTCACAACTACGGACTGGAGAGTCCGATTAGCATGATGCAGGCAGCATAGTGATTGGAGTACGGAGTAATGGGCGACCGTTCTGTTCACCGACGAGTCCCGTTTTAGCCTAAACACCGATTCTCGCCGTACTTTCATATGGAGAGAGCCAGGGACCCGCTACCTACCCTCCCGCGAAATCAACAGTTATGGCGCTAGCGGTGTAATGGTCTGGGCAGGCATCATGTTGGATGGCCGCACACCTCTCCACGTCTTTGACAGAGGCTCTGTGACTGGTGTGAGGTTATAGGGATGAGTCTTGGAGCATTATGTTCGCCTTTTCCGGGATGCAGTGGGCCCGAGTTTATCTTACAGGACGATAACGCGAGGCCAAATAAAGCTCTCCTGGTCGACGAATACCTCGAGAGTGAGGATATTCGCCGGATGGATTGGCCGACCAGGTCTCCAGACTTCAACCCTATAGAGCATGTCTGGGACGCTCTGGGTAGAGCAATTGCAGCTCGCAACCCTCCTCCGAGAACCATCCAGGAACTGAAAACTGCGTTGCTGAATAACTGGAACCAATTGCGACAGGCACTGATAAACTGCCTTATTTCCAGTATGACATCACACTGCGAGGCTTGTATGGCTGTAAGAGGGGACCATACCCCTATAAACCTATTTCTTTTATGTCTTCTGCAGCCGCCGTTTCAGACCTTCAGACTCCCATGAGTGTTACACACAAACATGTGTGTCTATTATAACTGTTGAATGTTTGTTTTGTTTGTATTATATCAACCTATGTTCCCTCCAAATTTGATTAAAATCTGTCCAGTAGTTTTGGAGATCTTAGATCAAATATGAAAATTCTCTTAATTTATTTCACCATTGTACTTATGAAGGGATTTAAAATCGTTTTGAATTAAAGAATTCATTGAGTGTAATTGCATTTGCATTGCAATGAGTGCATTGAGTATAATTGATAAAATTTTACTTCAAAGATCTCTGAGAAAAGTTTCACTAGCTAAAGAAAATCAAAGGGCAATTTACATGCGACAGCTCACTGATATTCATGTGCTTAGAGCCACGCTGCCGTGGTATTTCGTCGCGAGTTCTATTCTGACCTGTTATAAGGCTAGCGTTAAGTTCTGTTGACATTCATCATACGTAAGGAGCCAGATTCCTTCATTAGGACTTTCGTGAAATAATATTCCCTAAGATAGATGTCCAGATGATATAATGGTTACCTGACGAAGGTATCTAGCTTTGACCTGTGTTCGAACCATAGACAAAACTTAATATTCGGCGTTTTTGCACTGAATATGGGTACATGAAATCTGTTGTTCCGAAAGTTCTTTTACTGTGGCTTGGAGCATGCCATTATGGATACGGGTTCCTCAGACTTCTGCTCCGTGATACTATCAAACTCATGTGCGATGGATTTTGATAGCAGTACGCATGGATTACATAGTAGTGTTGGCGTTTGAGAAAGGTCGCTGGCTAATTAACTAGTGGTTTATAATGTAAC
This sequence comes from Stegodyphus mimosarum, assembly GCA_000611955.2. Lineage (NCBI taxonomy): Eukaryota > Metazoa > Arthropoda > Arachnida > Araneae > Eresidae > Stegodyphus > Stegodyphus mimosarum. The sequence goes on from KK121840.1 coordinate 222,664, forward strand.
TGGCAGTCCTTTTCGGGATACCAGTTTTATTGGGGGGAGGGGTTCAGTGAAAGTCTTCTATCAATACTATTTCTTTTTCGTTTTATCACGTACTACGTACGTATGTTAATGTTTAATTAAATGATTTTTGGTATTTTTAATTCCTGAATGTGGCTAATATTTGTGAATGTAAAATAAATACCTCTTCAAAAATGCATAATTAACTACCTTTCATATACTGTAAGGTATTTCTTCGGCCTTCTTTGCATGTCTTCGTGGTGGGGTGGTCAGCACGCTCAGCCCGTATTCGAGAGGTCCGTGATTCGAGTCCCGGCGAAGGCGTTGCTCATTTCTTCGATTTCTTTGTTTCGAAAAATTCTAAAATGACTGTACAGTGGCGCCCGAACTAAAAAACAGTGGTGGATGATGATTCTCCACCACCAGGATTTGGCGAGTGGATCCCCTAATCCTTAGTTGCCCTTTAAAAGGGGGAATATGTAAGATATTTCTCTCGTCTTCTTCACGTGCCTTCATAGTGTTGTAGTCAGCGCGCTCGGCATGTATTCGAGAGGTCCGTGGTTCGAGTACCGACGAAGGCTCTGCTCATTTTTCATGTTTCCTGCCTCGATATAACCTAATGGCTCTACACTATTACCACCATGTAAGTTTATCTCACCTTTTTTATTTACATAGTGATGTACTTAAGATTAAAAATACATCAAAATGAATAGAATTACCTAAATAAAATAACTCATCTAAAAGATTCACCCTCATATAACGGTTGTTCATTACTAATCTATAATACAAAATGAGTGCTCACACCATGCAAATAACGCACTTTGCCATGTAGGTGAACAGGTCTTGTGTGCTATACCGTAAATAATTAACCATCTGTCTGAAATGCTTTAAATATGTATAAAAGGAATTAAAGTAAATAACTAATTTTCCTAGAACAGTTTTATGCAATATGCTGTTCTTCCGCTCGCAAATAACCCTGGAGGATATTATTAAAATGTTTAAAGCAGTATAAATTACCTCTTAGCCCATAAAACGTTCTTTGAGCCATCCCGAGTTCTGTGAATAATTCTACACCTTAAGTTCACTTGCGTTAAATGTCAAACCGAAGCACGAAATGAAAATTTAATTATGGAGATTAAAATTTTTGGTTTGCAGCAATGTGTAATTGCGAAACCGTAACATTGTAATTATCCCGCCATTACGTTAGGCGCGAAACATTTGTTCCCAGCAAAATCATCATTAACCTTTTCACGAATCGAATAAGCATATTGTGACAAGTGAAATTCGAAACATTTATCGATAATTCGATTAAGTATTATACTTTGACAGATGCGCTTTCGTCATCATCGAAGGCTCTCACAACTGTGGTATTGTGGAAAGGTTGGAGGAAAACGTTTACCGACCCGGATATGGAACAGCAACAATGTCCGTCTTTCAATGTCAAAATGTTGGCGACGTGCCAGCCGTGTTCATTCTCTTTTTCTCTTTTCGCGGGTTAATGGGAAAGAAGATCGGGGTTAGTAGTCTTCCCGCCGTTGACAGATCAGTATTCTTGTCTGATCTAGTGGTCGAAAACTTTGAAAGTTTGCTAATTATTCTTTTTTAACGCTAAAGAAGAAAAATGTTGATGCTGATGCAGTTTTATTCCAGCGTAGCTTGAAAAGGCCATTCAAACTAATTGGGCGTAGCTGTTTTATATTGAGACTATTTATTTATTTATTTTTCCGGGATATCTCGTGGTAACTCTTTCCGGTAGCTAAAGGTAAAAATAAGCAGTTATAATTATTAAAGAAAAATATGCTGAATCAACTTCCGATTAACTAAGGGCTGATTTACGAGACATGCTAATTATTTAAATTATAAGATTTAATAAGAATCTGCAGTCAGATCTTAGTATGTAGATTTCAAGCTAGATGATCGGCTAAAATGATAACAAAAAACAACTACTATGTTACTATTTCATCATAGGTAATGCCACATGGAAACTTATTTTCCAAGTCGTAGCTGTGCATTCAGTATTTCATTAAATAACATGGGGATAAGGTTTGCAACAAATATTTCCCTTAAGTGTTAGTACTTTCTATTTCACTAAGACACGAAGTACACTTACTGAAAAGAATATTGCACGTCTCTGAGGTGTTTATAAAAATATCTTTAAAAATAAATAAAAGAAAAAATCTGAAAGCTTTCAGATTTTATATTGCGCCCGAAAGGGCGTGTTTTTAATGTGTTGAGTGTTACCTTTGTTTATTAAATACCATGTTCTTAGCACCTAAACCATAAAATTCAATTAAATAGCAATATCGCAAAATATTTAATAAGAGCATAACTTTAGAATTTCCGATACACAGTATCGCGCACTGGAGATATTTTTTCCTCGTACAATGTTGGCATCGTTCGCTTTGAAATCCTTAAGTTTGTTAATCAAAAATTCATTAAAGCTTTACAAAGTATGAAAGAGATAATAAAACAAATTCCAAATTTGGGCTTCCAGATGCCCTTATTTGAGTGGAGGACTACGTTATTCAAAATTTGATGGCTCTAGTGTACTGCTGTTTTATCACAGTGCGAGAAACATACATGCATTCATGCAGATTCTTCATTATTTAATTTATTTAAGTAAAATGCAAGGCTCCAATATTGGGCGGCAAAAATTTAAAAAGGAAAACGCCGTTTTATAGTGGACGACACAAAATGTCAAAACAAAATTAATAGCCCTTCTGAGCAAATTGCTTCTTTGGGCTAATAAGTAATTTTTCACTTAATTCACTTTACTTTTCCCTGTTCAATGCGCAAAAATTTGTTTCTTAAGATTCCAAAGATTTTCATTGTAAACTTAATACGAATTGCACAATCCTTCGGTTTTTAAAATAATAATAATACCCCTTATTGTCATCTGATTAAAAGCAAATGTTTTCTGAAATAGTACATTAGCGACAACATTCTACGTGTTACGAAAAAACAGTACTAATATCATTGTCAGGAATCAACTGCGTTGATGAATGCACGCATAAACACATTTTGGAAGAAAGGTAAACACTGGTTTTTTACTTCGTGTTTATTTTTACTGTAGCGGCAATCAGGCGTTATTCAAATTCACATTCAACTTCTTACTTACCTGCAGAACACACAAGAAAATACTATATCATATGATTCAGTTATAAAACCGTCGTGGCCACAGATATCATAATAATACTCGAACCGTAACAAACAGTGTAACGGTGATAAGAACAAATAAAAAGATCAGTTGTCTCAGACGATACAGTGGCGCTTAGAATTAATGCTCTCCATTCCGCTCTGTTTTAAACAAAGTGGCGACAGTATTTCTTCTGCTATATTTCGTAACACTCCCGTTAAGATTACCAGTTTCGAAACCGTTAATGCAAAGCGTGTTAGTATAAATGTGCTGTAATAAAATACTAACTATAATAAATAAAATAAATACTGAATGATATGTACTTAAATCATACACAGCACAGAGCACTTACCTGCTAATAACTACTAATAATTTAACAACACAAAAATTTATAGTATGAATGTAGATAAATATACCTCTAGCATTTCCTTTTAACATATTTTGATTAGGCAATTTTACAGTTGTCCTGTCACCCCTATCACGAAAAACTCAGCTGTTGTCCTCACTAACCATTTCGTTGAGGGTTATTTTTTTTTCTTTAAATTAATATAAGCGTTTCCAACTGAACGTCGTCTTTGAACAATTTCCACCGATGACGCTATTGTAGATCATTAAGGTAATGACATTTCCACAATTTCCAGATTTTCTGTGTATACTGTGTAATTCTCAGGCTTTTAGAAAGTTTATTTTCATTTATATCGGATAATTCTAGTTCAGTGAGGGTCTACGGAGCAAAGAGTGACCTAGAGTCATAGTTTCGGAATTGTTGAAGCGAGCGATCTTGAGTTTAATACTCCTAGAATTTCTGTTAAAATAGTTAATTCTTTGAAAGTTAAGCATATATTATCAAAACTCTTTTCAAATTACTCTTGGGCGATTTGATTTCAGCTTCCGAAATTCCACCGAAATCTCGTAGCAATTTGGACTGTCAACTAATTTTTTTTACATTAGTTTTATAAAAGTTTTTGAATTATCACTAGTTTTATAAAAGTTTTAGAATTATTACTGTCCTAAAATAGTGATAGTTCTTATTTTCAACTTCTAGAGAAAGCCCTTTTAAACTTGCAATAACAGATTGGCTAGTTTGGTCTGTTACAAAGTGTACGGCTTTTGTGCTCATACTAATATACATTCCGATGCAAACGTACACTACGACCAAAACCGGAACAAAAAAACTCAAAGCCTGAGGCTCAGCCTACAGGCACTTATTTATATCAGGCTTGATTTGAAGTCCCTGCTAGGCAATCACCTGAGGCAAAAACTTGGGGAATAATGGCTAGCAGGGACTTTAGCTGAAAAGTTTTACATATGCAATAAAAACACAAATTATTATTGTTAACGTTCAATTTTAATACGTATCGAAAAGCTGAATTCTAAAACAGTGTAAAAGCAATAGAAACGAAGCTAAATTCTTCAGCATTTGCGTGTTTTTCCTTTATCAACTAACCCAATCAGATCAAGAGATTAATTAAATATTAAACGGTTGAATGCTTAAAGCGAGAGTGAAAATTACGAGATCATATTTTATATAATTTTAGGCTCGTTGTTATTATTTTTATTTATGTATATCTCTCAAATTTATATAAGTAATCAAATGCTATATAATTGCATTGGGTTGAAATTAAGAATCGCTTTAAGCAAATCAATTTAAAATTTCGTGTTGGGTATTTAATATTGTGAGAAACAGGTAAATAAAGTCTTGCAATCAAAAACCTTTAAATGAACATGAATCTGCATGTTTAATAGAGGGCTTAACATAATATCGAATCCCAATAACTATTCGACAGTTAACGATGAACATGAGCAAGTTTCCTTGAAAAAGTCCTCTACGAGCACATTCCTCTCCTTAGGTAAATAGGCCCCCGTCTTGCTTTGTCATACTGAATTAAACACATAAACATAGTAGAAGGATTATTTCTCTCTGTTTTTATTTAATAGGAAGTGAGAGAGGGAAATGTGAAAATTTAGCTTTAGAGATGAGTATATCAACAGAATAGGAAGAGAACGAAAAAGTGAAATTTAATGAATTAGATCGTCAAAGAATCAATTCATGTAAGAACTAATTTTTCAGAACAAGATTTTTTTCATAGTAGGAATGCAAGAAGATAGAGATATTTTCACCTCAAAACTAAAATGAAGACCTGAAACATTTAATGTCATAGCTTCCAATTTTCAGTTTACTGAGAAAAGCTGCACGAGTACTTTTGTGGAAAGTTACAAAACTATAAAGTGTTTTGGGGAAGTAAAATAAATTTTATGAAGTAATCATTGGTAAAATAAATTTTATCAAGCTATCATCCCTTCTGTTTGCATTTAATCTATTACGTACGCACGCAACGGTGTCAGTGTTTTGGAAAAGGAATATACCTGGAAGGTATAACATGTTATGTGAAAAGCCTGTGCAGTGATTCTTGGCGCTCATTAAATTTTTGTTTTGAAATCCTTAATTGGAATTACACAGTAAAAAACGTTTTGTACTGCCTTTGGAACTGAGTACATTAGTTAGGCGTACAAAAACTTCCAACCACCCAACAAAAAGGAAGACGGCGGCAGGTTCTAAAGTCTTTACTTCAACTGGGCCTTTATTTGTCATAAATTATGAACTTTCGCTGGGGCTTGATTATGATTTAGGCCAAAAAAGAGGACCGGGCCCTGAGCTTCAAGTTTTTTGGAGACCGAGATCCTGTAACTCCTCATAATCCTTTTTTCTCTCATGAAAGCAAAGGAAGTAATCATTGGGAGCGCTTAAAAAATCCCTGCCTAAGCTCCAAACTGCTTTAATGTGGCCCATTTTTCTACTATTACGTAAGATCTTGTTAGAAGTCTGATGGAATCCAAATCGAGACGAGTATACAAGGTCTGCCTCGAAAGTAATGCACCCCCATTTCCTTTTGCGGGCGATTATCCGTTCTCACAGCGTTGCCACTTGCACGGAAGAGTGGGTGGAGTCTTGGGAACACAGCGCGACCAGCGCCATTCGGCTTCCAACTCCTGAAGAGTCACAATTCTTGTTTCAGTGAACCCTTGTGTTGAGTGCAAGGTCGAAATCAAGATGGAAAAAACTTTCGAGCAGCGATACGCAAAATTTTGATTCAAACTTGAGAAAATGCCATCGGAGACTTTTGCCTTGCTTTTCAGTCCTGATTTGTCCCCACCCGACTTCTTTTTGTTCCCGAAGATTAAAAAATCCCTCAAAGGACGGTATTTGGGGACCCTGGAGAAAATTAAGGCGGCTATGACGAGGTTACTGAAGGACATCGCTATGACAAACTTCCAGGACGCATATAAAGCATGAAAATCGCGTTGGAAAAGTGTGTTAAAGCAGGAGGGATGTATTTCGAAGAATATTGAGTAATTGTACGAATCGGTTCAATAAATTTCTTTAAAAAAACGGGCGCATTACTTTCGGGACAGACCTTGTATTTAAAGGAAATCATGCATAGTCAGCATTGAAACTTTCCGGCAGCTAATCTTCTCAAAGAGTCGAACAATCTTCTTTAACAGAATTAAAACTCTTGAAATGAGTAAACTCTGCTGACCAATCATTCACCTATGATTTTGTTGGAAATCTCAGAAATATGGATTTTACTGCAATGAAGGTATTTGAGTAATGTTAATGAAGACTATGCTGTAGCATTTTGTTTTTTGCAGTGTAGTTGTTCGCTTCTGGGCCGCTTGATTCGTTTCTTTATTGCCTGCTTTGTTACAGTGAGCTGGAATTCATTGTAGTACTACTTTATAGCCATGTAGTTTGCAACTACTCGGTATTCATGGATGTATAAGAAAGGATGATTACTTTTTTAAAGAATAAAGTTCTTATAAAGATACGTTAAAGGGTTAATATAAATTTCTTCAACCTCGCCACCATTATGGCAATGAATGATTCCTGCACTAACACCGCATGAAGTGATAAGCATCAAACCACTAGTAAAAATGTAAATCCATTAATTACTCTTCATAATATCAGGTGTGAATCATATCTGGTACTACAGCACAGATTTGTGGTTCAGGAATCTCATTTAATTTCTATGTTAACGTAGGTTAGTCAAAGCGCGCTAGTTAACTCTCGTGAAAGAGTAAGGAAATATATGACAGTTATTTTATTTGAATGAAAGTCAATAAAACAACAAATACTTTAAATTCATTTCGCCCTTTTGCGCTTTATTTGTGTGTTTATGTAACAAATAAATGTTTTATTTGTTTGTTTCTTAATTTTGCCTTGTATTTTGACAACAGTGGTCATGTTTCGTGCGTTTATGAAGAAACAAATCTCCTTATCATGAACTACCATAAATTTTCTGGAACAACATAATTTGAGAAAGTCATCTTAATGATTTTTTTAAAATATTTTAATGGTGGAAGATCTCTGTATCGTATCTACAAACATTTACCGACTAGGTAACAGACATTTTCTTTGTATACTGGAATTATTTGCTGAGAAAATTCTGAAAGCTCAGGTTTTATATATATTAAAAGCATATTCTGCCTAAATTTTTGGATATGATTTGTAGATATTTTTAAACTAATAAACAGTTAACAATAATTGGGGGAGGGGGATAAAAACAAACAGATCGATCCTGACACATAATTATTAATATTATTCCGTGAATGCAGATCTTACTTGCGTATTTTTCTTTGACCAGCGGCTGTCTCTAGTTGGTTGGACTAAGCTTGAAGTTTGTTGTCAATTAACAAAAGACCTTTGGGAACTTGTCTGTAGGTTTAATTCTCACAGCTAAAACCGATGGATTGCTTTTGAGTTTTTCTGCCTTCAGGGCACATCACGAATCTCCTCGGCTAATCTTGGTTTGTTCTATCAATCTGCCTTCTTCGCTGCACGGTCTTAAGCCTTTCAAGGCGGCGCGTCTTTGTTTAGGACGTTCCCTTGGGATTGATGGGAGTGGAAGTCGTCCCACAGGCCATGGATTTTGCATCTGCTAAGCCTAACTTTAGAATAAAAATCACAAAAAAAAAGTTTACATCCTAACGTCATAATTTTTTTTATATTTTAGGTTATTACTTAAGCTATCATCCACGTTAAAATTAGCGTTTAATAATCTTTTTCCTTTACTTTGCATGAAAATATATAAAAAAATTCCTTACTTTGAAAAATAATTTTCGGAAGCGTTTTTCAAATTATTTCGAAGTTTTAACTGACAAAATACATTAAGTAGTAAGCCAACGTATTACTTCGAACCGACGTCTTTTTCCATCGTTGAGATTCTGAGGGAACCTTTACCTGTGAAAGTTGTTATTTCTAGACTTTTCTGATTCGTGCTTTTCGTATGCTACGCCATTTTCGGATGTGAGTACGGAGAGTGAGATTGTTTATTCTAAGTATCACTTCAAATAATGCCTTAAGGAAGTGAACCTTGGTGAGTTTCTGGTCCTATAACGAGTGTCCTGTGACCGAGTAAAATGTGCTCGATTTTTCTTCTAGCATTAATGTTGCTGTCGTAGCCCCTCTCCGTGTTACGTTTCTTTTAGTTAATGGAAAGATGTCCTTTCCGATTTTACTTTGTTGATGTTAGTCTACTAATTTTGTTACTTAAATGCGCCGTAAAATTAATAGTTCAGTTGTTAGTGTGTTCAGTTATTAAGTCTTTTCTTTGTCAAATAAATGCGTAAGTCTTCTCGTGGTGTTAATTTACGACGAAAGATTATCACAGCATATTTTTCCATACCATTAAGCACTGCTAATTTGAATAACGTTTTCCATATATGATATCTGTATTCTATATCTTGACTTACTGCTTAATGAGATTAATTCGTAAACTAGTAGGCTAATCATGTCTGTTTAGCTTAAAAATTATTTTAGGTTTTAAACTGGAATCTACATGCCGGATTCAAAATGAAAAGAAAATAAAAATCTTCGACTTTCAACAAAATTCATAATTTTTTTGTTTCCTCAAATTGCGAATTTTGTATTTCTTAACGATACTTGTAACGTTTTGAAATTTTAATGGTAAATTCTTCGAGTTGCTAAACTATAATCAGAGCCGTTCCTAGCGGGTTTGCAGCGCGTAAAAGCATGCGGGTGGAAAAATCGGGGACGGCCGAACTCTCGCAATACCACGACTAAATATTTTAAATTCATTGTAACAACTTGTCATATGAAAGTACTATTTATATAGTTTCAGTAGTACTTAGCGAGTACTAAGTACTACTAAAACTTAGCGAGTATGAAAATAAAAACTATAAGTACTTATAGTTTTTATAGTTAGCGAATATGAAATAAAAACTTGATTCATCATTGAGCTTTTTTTTTTAATTTTGGGGGCGGCAATCGTAGGAAAGCACGCGGGTAGCCAATAACCTAGAAATGGTTCTGACTATAATCAGAAATTTTTAGAAATCAGAAAAAAAAAAACACAAGACAAATCTCTGACTAAATTCAATTCCGACTTAGTTCAATTTAAATGATATTCGCTTCCTTATGTTTTAAATGTTTCGAATTTCTTGTAGGTAGGGTGCCTCCCTCTAGAGATGGTCAGAAATCTCGCATTGGACCTCTTGAACAGATATACAGAGAAATTGCTATACTCAAAAAGCTCAACCACCCCAATATTGTTAAACTGCACGAGGTAAGATTCTTGACTAATTTTTATAATTTAATGTTACGAGTCATTTAATACGCACTTTAATGAAGTAAACCAAATTAAAAGACGGATTGGTAAAGTAATTTATGCTTCATAAATCATTAACATTCAAGAAGATAACAGCAGTAATAGTGATTTAAAATTATTCATATAAATAAATGGCTGCATACAAATGAATGTAAAATAAAAATGGTATTGTAAATTGGTTTATATGGGCAATGGGCATTGTTTTGCTCTGCATAAATTCACAAAAGGTTTTCGTTAAACTTGGGTAACAAAATAAACGTGATACTAAAATTTCAAAAGCTTTTTATGCTTATTTCGAACGATGAAACAAATCTGGTAATAAATACATATTTTAGAGTGTTAACAGTTCTTATTTGAAATCAGTAATGATGATATGCTTATTTTTGTGCCGTTGTGACTAATCTTGCAGGTCTGATATAAGATCAAGCACAAGAAATTCATCGTGGCAATGTGGCAAGATTGTTGCTGTCGTTCGCAAGAGCTTTCGGCACTATGCAGGTCACAGTAAGACTTTGCTCAGATCCGCCCTCAATTTTGAATTAGAGCAACCCAGAGGAACGAGTCCGAGGGTCTCCCACCCCTCTTCCCCTATCACCAACCTCTCGACAGGACTTTCGATTCGTCGCATACTTACAGTGCACCCTTGCCGCATAGCCACTGTATATTTACAAACATCCATGCCGTCTACGGGATTCGATTGCCCTTCGATACGACATTCAGCGTCGCTAATCACTGTTTCGGTTGGGCGGTATGATACGCTTTCACGCATTATATTGTTACGAAATGTCCAGCTGCAGTAAGATAACTTCCACGGAAAGCGGGTTTAGAGTTCCAAGAAAATGGCAAGGGAAGACAGGATTGCCATATTTGGAGTGAAATCGCCCATTTGGCAATAAAATCGGCGATATGCCATAGACGGATGGAGAACATTCTGGAACGAATTTTTACCGGTTTGGCCCAGAATGTTCTCGATGGCAAGCCAAAAGTTATGTAAACCCTGTCTGTACGCGGAGTAGCAGTCTAGTGCCGAGTTGGTCTTCGAGTGTATCGCGAGTTAGTGCATCGTTGAGGATATCGTAGTGCGTCGTAAGTGCATCATCGAGTGTGTTGAACTTCGAGAGCAGTCGACCGAGTCGGGAGCTGTACTTTAGTGCTTTGCCGTTAAGCTGTCTTCGCCGTTGTAGTCTGATATCGTGAAGACTGTGTTGCTGATTGTGCCAGCTTGTTTGACGTAGTTTTTCGACGATTGTAAACGTGATTTTGAAACTGTCCTGAGTAATACTAGCTAAGTAAATCGAATTTTCTTCGTCATCAAGTGTTGTCGTCAATCACTCCAAATCCATGAATCCATACAGAACGCAACAATACGCTTAGCGTTGGCAATTTCCGCGTTAAAATGTCACGTAGTTTATTAATTTGTCAGGTAACATTTTTGTTTAATTTGATACTTATCCGAATATTCTTGCCACAATAAATTTGTTAAATAAAGCATATCTTTAGTTGAGATACACGATGTATGGAATTAGGAAATGTCTTTTGTTAATTATGCGTGTAGTATAATGAATGCTAATAAAGCTCTTTGGTAGGGATGGAAATCAAAATATTAGTAAATATAACTTTTAAGTAGCTCGCTTTGTTGACTGGTGATAATATGTATAGATTGTTGTTTTTGGAAGACAATTTGAAAGTCTTACGCCTGCGAATATTGCTAATATGGCAAGCCAAAAGGACGTTTAAGGTGAGGACGAATAAATGCGTATTTATATATAGTGTACAGAAAGTATATATTCGTGGTATTTCAAAACTTATAAAATAAACTTTAAGAAATGAAAGAAAAATCGAAATAACGAAACAAGCATTTTTCATCCTAAAATGCATGATCCCATGTTAAGTTGTTAGACCAAAGATATACCATTATTCGCTATGATACAATCGGTATGATATGCATCACTATGATAAGTCAATCGTTTCCATTACTCTAATTACTTCATCGTGAGACGTTTGCAGAAAAGTCTTAATAAACAGAAACTGGTCATATTGCAAGTCTGTCTATCGGTGGTGAAGGACCATCGATAAGCAGACTGTGCCATCCGAAAAAGCAGCGAACAATATGGAACTTTGGCTAGGTGTGGAGGCAGCTTGAGCTGCCAATTCCCAATAACACATCCAAAGCTCCTTTCACTCAATGCTGCGACGTGTAGCAGAAGTTATTGACAAACGTGGAGGAAACAATCATTACTGATTTTCTTGTCTTCCTCTACTCAAAGAAGGCTGTATTTCAAATCAGTTGACATTGGTACTATGTGTAATCTCTGAAATAATTTTTGACATCTCTTGCCTTTCTTCATGCTGCATTTTGGATGGCCAGCCGTGTATCATTTCCCCTTACTACATGATAAGCTTTATAGAAAGAAACATTAAATTACCAGTTTTATTAATGTTTTTTGTTATCAGTGAAATCCTGATTATGTCGATTAAGTAGCGGTGCATATTCAGCTATCGACCCCCTTAAAATTGGACCTATTGACCTCCGTTAAAATTTCATCAAATCTGGGGTTCAATGCCGACTTCAAATCCTGGAGTCCGTGGTCTAAAAGATCCAATCAAAATTCGGCTATGCGAAATATTGGACAAAATGCTTCATTAGGTGAGGTTATAAAATATTTCTCCCGCCTTCTTCGCATGCCTTCGTGGTGTAGTGGTCAGCATGCTCGACGCGTAACCGAGAGGTCCATGGTTCGATTCCCGGCGAAGGCGTTGCTCATTTTTCATGATTCATGCTTCGGAATAACCTAATGTCTTTACAAGGGTTTTAACTGATACATATCTTTCAGCATCACTAATGAACAAAATAAGCTTGGTTGAATTTGATAAAAATAATAATAAAAGAAATAGTATGAAAAAGTAGAGAACTGTAAAAATGTACTTCTAGAATTGCAATTAATTTGTTAGGAAATGTGAATATGAAATTTATCAGTTGTAATTTAAACATTATTTAAAGAATATCTCGTTACTAGTTGTATTCCTTGTTTGGTATGCATTTTATCATTAATAATAAAATAACAATTGAAAGTCAATCAAATGTAAATTAATAAATTAATCTTTTAAATTTCAAAATTTCTTTTGTTTGTATAGATCTAAGTTTAAAATTTCTAAATTAGTTTTTTCATCTGTTTGTTAGGTATTAGATGATCCTGACGAAGACAACTTATACATGGGTAAGATGTTTCAAATATATATCGATTTGTAGGTTTTTATGTTTGTTGTTGTCTTAGTATTTTTATTTGCACAGTCACTTGTTCAATTTCTCGTGGGCTTCACTCAGGATGCGTATTAATTAATCTATATAAGAATAGAATTTTGAAGTTGTAAAGTTTATGTTACCATTATTATTTTAGCTGCATTACTCCTCTGCTTCATCAACCATTACCAGGATGCATATTAAATACATGTACATAAGAATAGAGTTCTTGAAAAGTAGAAAGAAAGCTTTAGCAGCGACGCTGCCCTTATAATTCCTCACCCAATTCTGAGAGCTATTTTAAACCGGCGTCGGCCTTTTGCTTACCAAGTTTACTCGTTCAATAAGATTAGTTTGAGTCAACGCTTGATAGATTTTTGCTTTGTAAATATCCGGCGTTAATTTATTTTGTATTTTAATTTGCATTTTATGTTAGCATAAATCCCGCAAACAGCGGAGATTATTCTGTAAGCACAAGCCCTGCACTTGTTAACTTAAACCATTCATACAAATGTTGTTTAAACCTGCTTATGAATTAGAGTTTCTTTAATAGACGGGGCGAAAATTCGCCTGATAGTCTCACTGGAGACCAACTTTAATTAAAGAAGTGAATTGTTTCCCTACGAAGTTAGGAGAGAGTTTTTGTTAGCGACCGCTGAACTTCTGGAAACTCCTTTCGCCCAATTTCTAGCTTCATCTGAATCAGCTTTAGTCGTTGGTAGCATTGTTCGCTGTGGTGATTTAGGGGCCTAAGCCAAAATTTACAGTAGTACTTTGAGTTCTGAATTTAAAGTTTCTTAAAGTTTCCTCTACCTTTGTGTTTTTCTAATTTCGTAAGATGCGATGTTTTGTTATTACACGAGCTGTGTAGTTTTCTTAAGTCGAAGAACTAAATAAAAATGCTAATTTTAAACCTTCTTCTGAGTTTACTGTTATTTCATTGGAAGCCTAAGACTACCCAGAGCCAGAATTTAGCATTGAAGTTGTTAGGTTCCGTATAAATTAATCTAAAAATATTTAATATATAGTCAAATTTGCGAAATTTGAAACTATTGAAAAAATTATTTCTCCTACTTTGCTGCAAATCTTTCTTTATAACGGTCACATCTGACAAAAACGCAAATCTCGAAGCTTGATTTCGTGGAATTTGCCCAAACGTTGGTCAAATCTTGTTAAATGGTACTCCATTATTTTCGTTTATCAAGTCTTATGGTATTTCACTTCAGTCTTCTAAAAGGTGACTTTTAGATCCTGATGATACATAGCGACGTGCCCGAGGAGGCATTTATCGCGTTTCAGCTCGGCGGCCTAAGGCATCCTGTACATGTTCAGTCTGATTAATTGAGTAAGGTGCCGTCCAATCGAATGATGTCTTCTGTATCCAAGTATTCTGAAATCACAGATACTCGATGCGAATGAGTATTGTCATTCATTAACTAAACCCTGAGCCAGTAGCATCTCTAAACGGCCTTACGTGAGTTCCATAACCTCGTCCGCATGACTGCTTACGGTGCCTTCAACGAACATATACATCTAAGTGCAGCTAGGTTTGACGGTTTTGCCCTAAGCCATGAAACTGCCTCTATGAAAACGTAATCTTTCATAAACTGTGGAAGGCAAGTAACGTGTTTCTCGCTCCTTCCAGATCAAAAGACATCTAGGATCACATTCCAGGTTATATCTAGATCCGTCAGTAAACGGTACACGATTCTGTTTCTCTTGGCTACATTGAACATGTCTACGATACCATTTTAAACGGGCCCTTTGAAAGATGAAGTGAGTGGGAGACACATCATCGGTTTTTCTCGTAAGTCCAACCTCTTGAAACCTTCATGCAGCTGTAGAACGACTGATTCGAATTCCTGTAGCAGATTGGATGGCTAAAACCCACTCTTACAAGTTGTTTCACTATTTCTTTAAGAAAATGGTCTTCAGATGCACGTGTTTATGGATGCCTTTTACCAGGTTAATCTGTTAACTGATTCGCTGTTTAAAAGGCGGTTCTAAATTCTTGACATGATACTTTGAGGAATATTTAAAACTTGGGCAATCTTCATTTGTGTTTATCCCTCAACCTCGATTCTGCCAATCAATCGCCAGTTTTGCTTTTAAATGATTCTTTGAGCCATAAATAAGGAATACCGATTAACTTTAAATAGAAACGACATTGACTTTAAATAACACTACATACCCAAATTCCAATATGCATACATTACGCAACTTGTGGCCATTCGTTTAATTCGCATATTTCATGCGGCAACATCTGCGCAGAAGTCAAATTTCTCATTCTGTTGGAGATCATTAACATAAATATGCGCATGATTGGACGTTAATAAAAAATTTGATAATCATATTTTCCTTATTATGTTTTTTGTATGAGCGGTGTAATACTTTTACTATTTTGCATAATATTACTTAATCGAGAAAATTTGTTGTTATTATTTTCGGTATTAATATAACTTATTTTAATTTTTTTTCAGTCTTCGAACTTGTTCAAAGAGGGTAAGATTTCTTAATCTTCATAAATTATTTTGATTCTCTTTAACATTTTTTCCTTAAATGTAAGGTATAAAACTTGATTTTTTCTTTTATTCTAGCCCTGTGATAAATGTGCCTACTAACAGCCCGTTATCTGAAATGAAAGCATGGCAATATTTCCGGGATATTGTTATGGGTATTGAATACCGTAAGTTGTGCTTTAAAATAACCCATAATTTTACTGAATGTGATTTTATTATGTTCTTCTTAAAGGTTAACTAAATGTTTCAGCTGAAGAAATTCCTATATAATAACCTGATGAGTCAGGTACTAAAGTTAATAAATGTAAAATATTTTCTTCATATTTATATCCTTATAAATGGTTTGACAGCACATACTTCCTTATTCTTCTTACTCACGTAATAGAATAAGCCAGCCCTTTCAACATAAGTTTCAAAGACAAATACGTAGCAATAATATAGTTTATCATTATTGCTTAATCTTCTCATTACGATAATTTGATACTAGATGCTTATAACTCTACAGTGAGAGAAACGCTTTTCACCGGGTAGTATTCTCCAATGTCTCTGTGTGCCCTTGTTTTCTGTTAGAGGTAATATACCGCCTGCAGAGTTAGTTTAAATTACTTGCATTAAAATGTCTTTTAATTAATATTTGTATTAGGTAGTAAAATATGTGTAAAAAAGTTCGGTTATGTTTTTAACGATATTACGTTTACAGTCAAAATATCTGTAAATGCAACTTTGCTAAAAACTATGTTTTCAGTTCTTTTAAAATTTGACTGTTTCTTTATGTGCTGAAAATTTTGGAATTAAATCACAATTTAGCAAAATAAGTCATATTAGGGTGAGGGAAAAACTATATAATGTGCCTTTTTTAAATGAGATATTGCATGGAATACAATTAATTTATCGAAACCAGACAAGTCAAAAATATATTGGTGTTCAAAATTAAGAGATTAAACACGGTTTTTCTAATTTCTCAATACATTCTGCTAAGAATTTGATGAAATTTGGTTTGTATATAGACTAATCTAAGTTAGATGTTTATATATAATAACAATGAAAGTATCCACTCATGTTGGTAAGTAATATTTATGAGAAAGATGTCTAAAATTGACGTTACAAGATGGCGTTTAAAATAAGGCTAAAACGGGGTATGGTCAGAGCTAGATTAACCATCTAGCGAAATAAGCAAAGATATCAAGGAAAGGGGATATCTAAAAATGTATTTATGGATTCAAGGAAAGAATTCACCATCCAGATTTCGTATTGCCAGTTTTATCATACAAACTATGCTGCAGCTAAATAAGACGAAGTATGAAGAAATGAGGGAAAAACTAATGCGAATGTAAATTGGGGTGAAGGCAAACTCTTTTAAATTTTAGGGCCTCTAAAACACTTTATCCGGCTGTGGACATGATCACTTTTAACAGAGACACAGGTTGCAGAGCAAGTCGTCGTAATGTAAACAAGGTAGTTCATGAATTCTTATGACAGCTGCTTCGCAGCTGTTGTACCAAAGCAATTCATGGCTCCTGGATGGCTCTCGGAGGCGAGTTGGTAAACTGCAGTTGCTTTCCCAAATGCATTCCAGTCATATTCACGTTCGGAAATTTGGCTGGTTAATCCATCCCCTGAGCCTCACTTTGAAGTCGACTAGTTGTGCATCCACTCTAGTCGACTAGTTGTACTTGATGTTGATGAGGATTATTATTTGTAAAAAGAAACTGAGAACGTGCTGTGCTTCTGAAACGTCGCTCGTGAGGGACTAAGATTTCCTCTCTGTATCTCTAGGTAGAGAGAGTTTCTGAAAAGCACATGGCTCGGTGTGCGGGCTTCCAAACAGGATGCTTACGCAAACCATGATACTTCCTTTGATATAATGATCCTCTTCCTGGATCCCAGGTACTCTCCAGATTATGATACATCGCGAATCAATGTCTAGGCCGAGTATAGAACCGTCACAAAGTCATTGAACCCCTTGGACACACTGAAGTTGAGTCGTCAGATGAGATTTCCTATACGGTGCCAAATACGATATCATGTGTGAGAAAACGAGCAGGACACCAACAAGGAGCTTTTAGAGAAACGCTGTCTCTCATGAATACCCCAGAAGCCTTGAAAGTAAAGTCTGAGTGGCAGCAGAGAGAGTCTTGAAAGTAAAGTCTGAGTAGTCTTGAAAGTAAGCCTTGAAAGTAAAGTCTGAGTGGCAGCAGAGAGATTTGTGTGGCTGCAGCAATCATTGGCATTTGAGGTGGAAGAATATTTTTTCTTTTGTCGGGCAGCTGAGCTTTCATTGATGCCCTTACTTTTGCTTTCTAGATATAGATCCGGTCTCCTGAAATTGCTCTCACGAACTGCAGACATCTTCATATTTTTTTTGCAACCTGAACGTAGGATTATCCTGCCTCTTAATCTAACTACAGTTCTACTCCTTATTCCGTCACCTGAACGTTTTTGGTTACTTATTCTACCTCACGACCTATGAAATTTAACAGAATTTCGCAATAAAAACTACGCTTATTGCTGATGTGTACGAATATTCGTATTCTAAACCAGCTCTATTGGATTACTATTCGACTGCAAGCTTTCCAATTTTTCTTCAGGAATTTTTTTAATAGTTTGAAAAAATGTGTTAATTATCTTAAACACCAGTATATATATGCTTATAGTAATGTGTAAAATAGTTTATTATTATATGAGAATTGAAAATATTTATGATGAAAAATGCATTTAAATATATGAAATAAGTAATCGCCCTTATGAACTGTATCAAAATGCTTCTGTATGTCAGCAGAATATTGACAGTAAACGATTATCTTAATTGTCTAGAAGAATATTATATTTTATATAACAGTTAGATAGCTGAAGAATTTAGGATATGGAACTTCACATGAATGGTAAACTACCACATAGAATTTTAAAATTGTTTTATGTTCTCATGTATAATTTAAAACCTTTTTAGGAAACTAATCGCTATTTGTAATTAGTGTTTTCTTATACCTAAATTGAATAAGAACCTTTAGTCAGTAATACGTTGTTGATTTATATTTATATATGTAAAGTAAAAAAATATGCAAATCAAAATTTCGACTGCAATTTGCAATAGTCCCTTAACACTCTATTTTAATTTTTTTTTCCTATTTTTATCCTAAAAATGGTAACTGCTTATAAAAAATCTTTCTAATCTGCGTCATTTCCAAATTTGAGCGTGTCATACAGTCGTAATTACACTGCTGATGCTGGAACTTTGAAAACGTTCCCAGGCGTTCTTGTGAATGCGTCGGTCATACCCGCTGCAGTTTCTTCTTTGCCAATAAGATGTTGCTGCTGTCCTCTTTTTGTATCACAACAATATAAAAAATGTAAATGTTATATTCTGGAATAGGCGGGAAAGTTATGTGTGGCCAAAAATATCAGTTAAATAAAAATGAATATTTTAGTCAAGCACGGCTGTCAGCTTAGCCTAAATTATTACATTACACAAACACACACGACACCTACACATATATATAGGTAACCGTAAAAATGCCTTCCCCAATATAGGAGCTTCTAGTGGTCTATTCGGTCAACCGATCGAAATGAAATGGTATGTGCTCGAGACTGTGAAAATATTTGCAAAGAACAGCATTGTAATGGAAAATGATGAAGCTTAGCAATCAAGTCACATCAGAATCCAGGTGTGGTCGTTGCGAAGTGAAAGGCAGAAGAATTGGAGAAACAGAAGAATTTCACTTTAAAACTCATTATCTTTATTCAATTAAAATGGCAGATCATTTTCTTTTAGACGAAAAGCTTCAATTTACATATCTAATAATGAGTTGAATTAAATAGTATTAAATTTAATATTCGGCGTTATAATGCATGCAAACAAGGAAAGAAGAGCAGCGCATGTTTTAATAGCAGCGTTAGCCGGAAGCAATCTGACGAAAAATGGCGCGTAGAGCTATTTATAGTGGCGGTTACATAACATGCCAGAGTGTTCTCGAAAGTACTGTTCTAGGGGGAAGACCCTGAAATTGCGGAAAGTTAATTAGAGGTTGTCTGTTCGCGTAGAACAAAGCCATCATATTCTTTTATATTTTACATATATACGTATGTGTGTGTGTTTGTGATATATTTCAATTTTTTATATTAAATTTGTACAGGTCCCTATATTTTTTTTATTGTTTTTAACAATACTATGAGAGTGTCGGGGAATGTTTTTTCCAAAGTGAGGACCATGCTTAATTCAGTTCTTAACGAGTAAGTCAAATTAAGAAGAAAATCTTACTCATTTTCTTTATGGCAAGTATTCTCATTTTTGAGTTTTTTCATAGATTATGATTTAACTTTTAACTTTAAGCAAAATAACTAATTTGATCCTTACTTGAAAAAAAAAAAGAAACACCCTCATTTAATTTGGTTATTGTTAATTGATAGTGGATTGGTTTCTTTCTCTTGACAAGCCAATTAAACTGCGGTCAATAACAATAGCTACTTTTTGTGTACTTTAAATTCCTTTTTAATTTTACTATTTAGAATTTTTTCGGTTTAAAATAATATTAATTTATCGCATTAATTAAATTTGTGTTCCTTGGAGATGATATATATAAAAATATTTTCTAATAATAAATTATATATATATATAATGTGTGTATGTATATAGTCTATATATATATAAAGTTGAAAGAAATTGACTTTCATTTTGAAGTGACAAATAATTTAGTTCACAATCGCTAAGTATTAAAAATAAGTATTTATATATACTTTTAAATACTGCCTTACTAAATTGTCTATTCTTTCTGCTATATTTTCAGCAATAATTATTACAATTAGAGCTGTAATTAATAAATTTCACTTTTATTGTTCTTATTTAAACTGTGCTAGAAGTGAATATTGCATTTGAATCCAAGAAGAATACGATTTTAAACTTCTTGACGGAAATTATTTTT
Organism: Stegodyphus mimosarum; assembly: GCA_000611955.2. Lineage (NCBI taxonomy): Eukaryota > Metazoa > Arthropoda > Arachnida > Araneae > Eresidae > Stegodyphus > Stegodyphus mimosarum. The sequence goes on from KK121840.1 coordinate 243,099, forward strand.
TACAAAAACGTTTATTTGAAACGTAATTTTTTTTCTTTTTTATGATATTTTAAAATAGTTTCCTGTGTGATACTACATTTTGACCAATTGCGAATATTTTTTCAGTCCATTTCCAAAAAATTGTTCACAGAGATATCAAACCGTCCAATTTGTTACTCAGTGATGATGATAGAATACAGGTAAGTATTAATTTTTAACTAAACGTATCTAGATGATAGTAATAGTTTGAAAATGTTTTCAAAATAATAGAATCATTGATACTACAGGGTGGTTATAATTAAAGTGACCCTATTCAGACCCCTGTAGAACCCGTTCTGCCAATCGAATTTTGATGAAACTTGGTATATGCGTTATATGGACTATGGGGAAAAGATTTTCTGCAATAAAAAATAGTTCAAAGTTTGCCCACCAGATGGCAATTTTCAAAAATTCCTTATGCAAAATAGTCAAACCTATAAAGAGACTTGCAGTCAGAGCCAGAAAATCAGTCTGCGTGCCTTTGCCATCGTTAATCATGCCCTTACAGAAGAAAGATCGAGCTTTACTGGTAAAACTGTTTTATCAGAACCCCAGCAATAGCTTAGCTGCATTACATGAATATCGTCGTTTAAAGGGATTGCGAAAAGGGCACATGTCGAAGATTGTTTTAATGATTATGAAATTTGAAGAGACTGGAGACTTGGGTGTGCTGCCAGGAAGAGGGCGAAAACCGCTTACGAATGAGTGTCGAAGTCTCTACTGATGTGGTCGACAGAGCCTCCAGTTCCCGCTCTTCTTCAGCAAGCGCTCGATCGGTGTCACATGAGTTGGCGATTCCTTGGTCAACAGTACGAAAACTTCTGCGATTCATTTTAAAATGATTATCCGAATAAGATCCACTTGGTGCAAATGCTGCAACCTCAAGACCACCAAACATGCTTTGAATTTGTTTGCCGATTTTTGGCGAGAATGGATGTTGATGACGCATGGCCTTGGAAAGTTCTATTTCAGATGAGGCGCACTTTTCTTTAGATGGAGCTGTGAATAATCAAAATTGCCACATGTAGGGTGTTTCACCTCCTAATATCCTGCACCAACAACCACTGCATTCTGATTATGTAACTGCATGGTGCGGATTACTGCTGATTTTATCCTCGAACCAGTTTCCTTTAAAACTCTTACTCCTCAAGGTCCTGAAACGTGTTCTGTCACGAGTGCGCGGTACAGTGAACTCCTTCGACAGCAAGTCGTTCCTGCTTTACAAGAACGGCAATGTTCGCAGACCACTATCTTCATGCAAGATGGAGTAACTCCCCATATTGGGCTCCAAGCCAAAGAACTGCTTCGTGCTAATTTTGTCGAGAATCGTGTAATATCCAGAAATTTTCTGGATGCCTGGCCTCCTCGTTCACCCGACTTAAATCCCAGTAATTTCTGGTTGCGGGGATTCCTAAAAGACCGTGCTTATAAAGGAGGAATTAGGATTTTACCCGAGTTGAATGCCCGCATTACATGCCGTCTTGCTGAAATTCCTGTAGAGTTACTTTCAACACGTTGAGAGCATTCTGTAACTGAATAAATTTTAATGATTATGGCAGATTTTTTGTCCTTCTTTAGGCTCCACGATCCACCCTGGTGGTTAAAATTTGAACTATTTTTATTGCAGAAATCGTTTTCCCATGGTCCGTTTAAAAAATTTCATCAAAATTCAATAAGTAGAACAGGTTCTAGATGGGTTTGAATAGAGTATTTTTAATTATAACACCCTGTACATATTTAAAGTAAATATCATTAGTTTTACTAAGACATTACGAATTGATTTAATTTTATTTATCTTTAAGATTCTTATTAAATGATATGTAATATTAGATTTCCGATTTTGGAGTCTGCAACCAGTTTGAAGGAGTGGATGCATTTCTGTCTGACACAGCCGGCACTCCTGCTTTTGTTGCTCCAGAAGTTTTGAAAGGTGAAGTAGTAAAACAAACTTATGCATTTCTTATCAAACTGAAAAGCTATATATATTCTGCACTATTTTGTTATTTAATTTGAGATGCTTTTGAAAAATAATTATGTTCTTTAATGTTTTAGGTACCAGAGAAGTATACAGTGGAAAGGTAAGCATGTTTTTTGAATGGTAAATTTAGATAAGTTGTTAAATATTCCATGTTATAGTTGGAATCTTGACAAACTGATATATATTCAGCTTGTGCAAATTCTTTTTCATAGAATTCGGTTTTGGGTAAAATTTGAATCCTTAATTTTTTTGTAACTGAAATTATGTACACTAGAATAAGAAAAGTCTTTTATTCTAATAAATAGCCACTTGATAAAGCCACTTGTGTGATTGCAGGTCAAACTTATTTTGGTTAGAGTGTAAGGTTTTAGTTAAACTAACAAAGTTTTATTTTAATTTACCCTTTTCTATCTGTTCTCATTTCATCTTCCCGTTAGAATAAGCCTGCGTTTCAGCTTTATGCTAATTTGAAGTGGAGCCAAGTTCTATTTAAACGAAAGGTAGAAACCTTTCAGTGTGAGAGAGCTTTTAGTCTCAGACCACTGTTACTCTGTTCAATACGCCTGACCAGCTAGTATTTAAATTCTAAGCCGTAGCGCTGTTACGTTTACTTATTGAAGTAATTCTAAGTGCGTCAGTATTAGTTAAATCTTGCTACGCACCATTTAGTTTAGAGGCCAACCTCCCGTTTATAGCTCTGTGAGCAACGACGATTTAATTTCTACTTAGCTTTAGTTTAAATTATTTGATTGTTCAGTTTAGACCCAAGTGGCGGTCATTATTTTCTGTATCCCTCCCGAGTTGGGAAGTGGCTGTACATAATTGTGGTTTAATAAAAGAGGATTTTAAATCCCTCCGAAGTGTAGTTCTTCTACCACTTATTCACAGTATTCTACCACAGAACATAGCTGCATTCAGCTCCCTGTTCAAGATCAGGACTTAGTTACTTTCACGAAGATGTTTGCCAAGAATATGCACCAAACACTCAGTCCTGACAAGAGTAATATAGACTTTAGAAGCTTTCTTTATTTGATCTGGTAGGTAGTATTTTGAAATTATTAATACTGATTTTAGAAACTCCCATTATTGAACTGATACACAGTACAGGGGAGGTATTTTAGATAACAGTTTTTTTAGGGTAACGGATGGAAATAATTTTAGATAGATTTTCATCCACTAAAGTATAATGGTAAATTGGTAGATATATTTGTCATTGAAATAACGAATGTTCCATTGAGTTGCTCTCTAGCAAGCTTTATTTTCTCTGTGATGCCACAGCTTTGTTTAACAGCATACAGTCAACTCCCTATTTATGTTGGTAATATCAGGGATGATATCAGTGGTTACACTAAAATCATGATTAATTTGAATTAACTCCAAAATCACGTTGGATTTGAGGGCAGTTAAAAAAAAAACAGGAAAGAGGAATAACACATATTGTAATGAACAGAAAAATACTATTAATAATTTACCTGTATTTTCAAGTAATTTTATAACAAATTCATTTGGTTATGGAAATTTAATCACTATTAAAAACAAAAAGATCACATTATAAGTAGCAGGAAAATAAGCATCATTAGAAATGGAAAAATAAGTTATAAATGACTGACATCACCTGATATCATTTCTACTGTGTGCACTTTTTATCCTTTTTTTATTTCCCATAGACAGTTTTGTTTCACTCTGTTAGTTTATGGTAGTAATTTTTCTATCATTTTGTAATAAAAAAAACTTGCTTTTAGACAGAACGTGGCTAATTTGGAGTTTACTGCATATGTAAGTTACTTGAAAGATAGCGATTTTTCAGTTTTTTGTTTTTGCTTGTTTCTTAGCTTATTTACTATAGATAAGATAGTGACTATAAAAGTGACTATAAAAGTGACTTATTTACTATAGCAGTTAGTGCTCATTTTACTCTGAAACCACTTACTTTTATTAGAAATCATATATCTGCTTCAGAATGAAGTTGTGAAAAAATTCAATTAGAAAAATTAGAAATGAATTTTTTCGGGAAAAAAAAAAGATTTTTCAGTATTACGTTTTATCATTTCAGCCAAGATAAAGTTTGATAAAGCGCAATTCTATTAATGAGGATTTTGCTTATAATTAAAATTTTTGAATTCATTTTCCAGGATAATTAATCTTTACTTTTATGCAGTATGGAAAAGCATTATTCGTTTCTTTCCTTACAATTATTTTTAAGTACATCTTGAATTTGCTCTTTAAATGGACACACCAAATAAATTAATCCAAAATTGGTGAAACTTAGCAACAGCCATGAGTCTAGATATTTTTTCACACTTGTGTTGTTTGCAAGAATGTGGATTACAAATTGCATAATAAAAGTGTAGGTTACAAACTGCATGATAAATTTTGATGAATTTTACAAAAATAAATTTTATCAAAATGTAAAATTTAGCGCCGGTCTCTGTCTATACTGTCCTATACTTCAACATGAACTGCATTCAGCTTCAAAAATTTATTTTTTAGGCTCCAGTCTTAAACATGCTTATCTCGTTTTCCAAAAAATACAATTACATACGTAATTCTTACGTATGTAATTGTATTTTTGTATTATGTATGTAATTCTTATGAAATACTTATCCTCATAGTATAATACTGTAATTTGTGCTTTTCCCAAAAAATTGCACCCTTAGATATTGTGATGATATGCGACAACAGCTTTTTTTTTAATATGTTTCATACGCGCATCTTTTCATTACTATATGCCTCTTTTTCTTACCTTTACTAAAAGCAAATCACAGTCAGGCATTGATGTTTGCTTTCCCATATACTAAGGAATAAGGCAGAGAAACCTATTGTTCTGGAAAGTAAACAATCGCCGGAGCCTGATACAAATATTGGAAATGTGATAGTATTGCGATAAAAATCAATAATTCATTACAAACATGTATTCTTTATTCTAAAGGTTAATTAAAAAAATTTAAACTGTTCTTATTTTATTGATTTGGTTTGTAGATTCAAATAGTTTTCATTTCCTTTTGATGATAAGGGTAAAAAAAAAAAAAAAAAAACTGAAAGTTCCAAAAATATATTTTTTGTTCTAATGGTTAATTACAAAATTTTAAACTGTTCTTATTTCATTGATTTGGTTCATAGATCAAAAGAGTTTTCGTTTCCTTTTGATTATAAGGAAAAAGATATGACTTAAAGTTTCAGAATTTCAGCTTCACTGAAATAATAGCGAATGCTTACTTATTCAATATGATTTACGTGGTAACATATTTAATAATTTCCAAAAATTTCTAGATTGGTTCTTTTGACCAAATTTTAAGATCTGAAAATGTTTTGTTTCTTTCCCATTCACAGGCCTATGTGATGTTTCGGTAAGTGTTCAAACATATTTCGAACTTCTTGTTGGAGAGCCATTCTTAAGCATCATGTAAACTTTTGCATAATTCTTGAAAGCGTTTGTCCGTTTCTGTTCAAAATTCTTCTCCTTCGAATATAAAATTATGCAGAATAATTTTTGAAATCCTCTATTCCTGACCCTTTCTTTGATAACTTTTTTGGGACAACTCACAATACATCATCACCATAGAAACATTTTTAAATACGGTAGCAAAATGTCATCTCTCATAGTTGCACACTTCTGGCAACTCTGATGTAGATATTCAAAACTTTCCTGGAACCTTTCGTTAAAGATCTAATCCGTTAAACCTTTTCCATAGCATCCTCTAAAGATGCATGTACTTCAATAAATAAATATTATCCTTTAACAGTGTCTTTGGGAAAATGTAAAGTCGCAAAGTAAGAAATTTGGAAAATATACCAGATGTGGAACATAGCTGTCTCCATTTCAGGCAGATCATTGTGAACTAAAATTGAGAAGCTTTCGTTCAAACAACTTTATTCTAAGTTCTCATATAGGCAATTTCTGGATGCATTATTTTAAAATCTTTTGAGCTGAAGAATGTAAAGTTGCAAAGTAAGAGATTTTGAAAGCATGCCAGAGGTGGAACACATTAGTCTTCAGTTTAGTCAGATAACTGTGAACTAAAATTGAAGGTTGTGTTGAAGCATTGCTTTAAACAACTGTATTCTAAATTCTTATGTGTCCAGTTTCTGGATGCATTATGTGAATTTCTTGGGAGCTGTAATGCAGACTAATAGCTTCCTTGTTGATTATAGCACCCTGTAAAATACACTCCAATGAATAATTTTTCTCGTCCAAAAGTGCATTTTCATAACCTTAAATTGTGAAGTATTCATTCAGAAATATTCCCTATTGAAAATGATTGAAATTTTCTCTTAACTGGTATAGTTTTAATCTGGAAAAAAAAGTTGTTTTCATCTTCACTGATGATTTTTGGCAGAAGCATTCAGTATCAGGAAGAAACTAATTCATTCCTGATACTGAATGAAAGCATTCTTAAAGACCAAAATTTCATTTGGAAGATGCTATGAAAACAGCTTCAAATAATTCAATGGAAAATATCACACAAAGGTAGATTCTAGAAAAGGTTCAAGCAACTGGCAGAAGCATACAACTGCTGAAGAGCAGTAATTTGAAGGTAGCTGTGCAAAAGTCTGTTTTTATATAATTAAATCTGGAAATAATCTCACAACATTTCAAACCACTGTACAAATAATAGTATGTTATCTCTTCTTATATCATTTTGCAAAATGAGACATTTTTTTTTAAATTCTGAAACTATTTTCTTGAAACTGTCCCAGTTCCAAGAAACAGATAACAGCCTTTGTATAAATTAAGCGACATCATTTATTTTGTGTGTAAATAAATATATTCATCTTTCAGGCACTAGATATCTGGCAAATGGGAATCAGTCTGTACTCATTTGTCTACGGAGATGTACCCTTTACTGATACAAATATTTTGGCTCTTTACACCAAGATAAAGTCTTCTCCTGTACCATTTCCAGACACGTAAGTAATGTTTAAATCATGATATAGGTTAAGGATTTTAATCATGCTATAGGATAAGGATCATGATACAGGACACGAATATTTTTAATCATGATATAGAATAAGGATATTTTTAATCGTGATATAGGATAAGGATATTTTAATCATATAGGTATGTTTTAAATCTTATGTTCTTATAATTTTAATTGGTGCTTTCCAAATATAACTTGTGTGATTTACCCTTAATTTGTATGACATTTGCCAAAGCTTTACCTGTTTCTCATAGTGCTAGATAATTAATTTTTTTCAAACATGATGCAGAACATACTTTTCTTTATTAATTTATTTCTTTATTAAAATGTTGAGTGAATGTACCATTCTAGTGATACTTCTCTAGAATGGCATAAATTCATGAACCAATTCAAATAATTTTTGCTGTGAAAATTGTTGACATTTTTCAGGTCTTGGTAAACTTTTTTTTAAATAACATTCTTTGTCAGAACACTTTAAAACTGTTATGCAATATTACTGTTTCACTGATATTAGTAAAAAACTGTAGCATCATACAAAATTTTACTTCAAAGTTTCTTTACATAATTTCAGATGTATAGGTATCTAGGGAGATACCTATACATCTGAATTATAAGATGTATAGGTATCTCCATCTTATAATTCTGAGTTTTTTATCTTTGAAATTTTTTATTGCTTATTTAGCAACAAAGTTGTTTTAAATAATTTTATCTATCAGGTACAGTGTTAGTGAGAGCTTGAAACACCTACTGAGTAGAATGTTGGAGAAAGATCCAAAAGAAAGAATAACTTTAAAAGGAATAAAGGTAATTTTACAGTTTTAGATTATCTTAATTTATCATTAACTAAGGAAGCTAATTTTTATTTCATATCATATGAATTATTTCCTGTCATTTTTTACACAGAAAATTAATGTGCTGAATGTAATGATATAATATTCTTAGCTTACCTTATTTGTATAATACTGCCATATTTTATTTATATATACAGCTAAGCATTTAAAGATTTACATCCACATGTACACAAATAAATAAATAACTACACATTATTTTTTTACTTAAGGTAATAAAAACCAATAATTTTGTATTTTGAAAACAGTGGAAAAAAAATCTTTTAAGACTTTTATTTAAAGAAAATATTATACATTTTTTAATGAAATTCTCTTGTTTGCTAATATATAGTGAAAACAACTTGAATTGTTTTCTCAAAAATAAGCTTCATCCGATGATAAGAATAATTTTGCCTTAATCCTAGTATTCATAATATAATTCAGCATCATTTTGTGTTCAATGTTCCAATTAATACAGTTATGTGCATACAAGTTTGTAATCGATTTTATGTGCACAGAACCAATTAAAGCTTGATGAAATTTATTTAAAATAAATACTTTACAGTTCTGGAACTTTTCAAAAAGTACCTGTACAGCTACTCCCTATATGACACAGCACAATCAGTAGTTACTATTTCAGACTTCTAAAACATTTAAAACGGAACAATGTAAATGAGAATGGTGCTGTAGTTTTTGCCCGTTTGCAAACAAATTTCCATACCTTCAATTTCTCGAAAACAGTTAGTTACATTGGGCCAGATACAGTAACAGTTACTTAAGGATCAGACCAGCTACAGTTACATAGGGATTGGGCCAGTTATAGTTACACAGGAGTGGGACCAAAATGTTGCCAAATGGTCAGCAACCTGGAAACATTTGGTGATTTATTGCCAAATTTGACAGCAAAGACTGGTTGTCAACCATTGCCAGCTTGGTGGTCGAGATAGGCATGCACCTCAACGTTCAATAGACCTACTCTATTTTTTCGATGATGCTTCGATTCTGAGACCTCTCCTGTTGCATTAGACAAGAAATACTACAATTTTCAAATAATTGCACTAAAATGATTTACATGTATGCAAAATTTGCAACATTGCCCCCTTCCCAACAAAGCACATCTTGAGTAGTACAATCCCTGTACAGGAAGCATTACATTTATGGAAAATCAATAACTGCATACTAAATGCTATATTAAAATAATAATTTCAATAAATAAAATGCAACTAATAATATACTTGTAGAGACATTATGTAATTTAGAAGCAGGAGATGTGAAAAATGAGCAACGCCTTCGCCAGGAATCGAACTACGGACCTCTCGGTTACGTGTCGAGCGTGCTGATCACTACACCATGAAGGCATGCGAAGAAGGCGGGAGAAATACCTTATATACTCCCCTTTTTAAAGGGCAACTTGGGTTTTGGGGACCCAGTCGCCATATCCCAGTGGTGGAGAATCATCATACAGCACATTTTTTAGTTCGGGCGCCACTTGTAAAGTCATTAGGATTTTTTTTTTTTTTTTGAAGCAGGAGAGGTGAAAAATGAGCAATGCCCTCACCGGGAATAGAACCACGGACCTCTCGGTTACGCGTCGAGCATGCCGACCACTGCACCACGAAGGCATGCGAAGGAGGCGTGAGAAATACTTTATATATTAAGTCAATAAATAAATGTGTAAATTTACAAATTTGTATACATATAGGACCATGATTTTAGTATAGTATTTACATTATATACACTATGGGGTCTACATACTGCATAGTGAAATACTAGCCTGTCATAATGAATGCTTTCAAGTAGGGCTTTGAACCAGAACTGAACCGAAAACCAAAAAAAAAAAATACAATTTTGGTCAGAACGAAAACCAGAACTGAACCGAAAAAAAATATCTCCCCCCCCATTCAATATATTTTTCGTCATTTTCTTATAATCTTCAAATTAACAATATTTTCTAATTTAACGTCAATCATAAAATTGGGATTGATTTCTTGTTTCAATGTTCCTGTACTTTTCTATAGTAAGTTCACATGTAATTGCTTAAAAAAAGGCAAATAAATACATTTAAATGAACTAGAAGTACAAATTCTGAAAGAAAAATAAAAGCAAAAGGACATGCAAAAAAAAAAAAAAAAAGAAAGAAAGAAAAAAAGAAAGAAAGAAAGAAAGAAGAAGGGTCTTCTTTTTCTTTGAACCGAAACCAAAAACTATTAAAAAAAATAACAGTTTGAAGCCCTGGTTTTAGGTTTAGAATTTGAAGACTTGAGGATTAAAACTATGACATCATTCAGCATCTTTAAAGCTGTCTTACACAGTTGTGCATTATATGATAATTTGGAGCAATAAATTCAGGCACTTAGACTTGGTATCAATACAGATAAAAGTGCTGTATTTCCTTATTCTTTAGTTTAGTTGTGCTTACTAGAAGATTTTTTAAGTATTTGATAAAGAAGTGCAAGTCTTTAACATGGCCAAAATGTAGATTAGACTGTTTATTAAAATTTTTGAAATCAGAACCAGAATCTAAAGAATGCATAAATTGAATTATCGTTGGCTCTGGTTTGCAGAACAAAATGCCTTATGGAATTAAATCAAAACTGTTGATGAATGACTTTTAATGATAGCAAGTTTATTGAGTGCAGATTCTCCTGCTAAAAAATGCATGTTTTGCAGCTGAAAATTTGGTTTGTTTAATTGTTTTAAAGCTAAAATAAAAATGCTATTTTCAGAAAGGAAAAACTTTTAAAAGAAAAGGCGCGCTGTTTTCGTGGTCACTGTGCAAAAAAATGCAGAAATTCGATGAAATGTGCACTTTGCCATAAGATTCACAAAATGGTTACTTTACTTTTACTTCATGTATCACACACTGTCATTAGATATTTGTAAATGAAAAAATAAAATTACTTTGAATAATTTTGTAATTTATCTTAAAAGGCTGCAACATCATACAATTTTAATAATTTGAAAATGTAAAGCTCCACCACTGAATCCTAGTAGTTCCACTTGGTTTAGTTTTGTTACTAGATGAATGGGCTGGTTGTATGGTTGGTTATCCCCATGTGTAACATGAATATGAACCAGTTTTCTTCAGAAACTCCTTCACAAAGGCAGGTAACCATTGCGGCTTTACCCTATTCAGATAATCTAACCTGGAAACATAAATCAAAAGCTAGCTAATCAAATCTATAAAATAGGGATTCACACTTTCACTAACATTGCACTAGTATTATTTCTAGTTAAAACTAAAATGAAAATTCTGCTGATTTCTGGAAGACATTTACAAGAGAGAATTAATTTAAAATTTATATATGTAGAATAATTTCAAATTATATTATTTCTAACAATTAATATACAAAGCTGAAAACTCATGAACTGCCATAAAAGTAAATGATTAATATATAAATTATTTAAAAGATGTGAGAATCATAAACCAGCAAATTAAACACTAGAAAACTGCATTTTTGTTACAAAAAATGATAAATGGAATCAAAAATACTCTTAACAAAGAAAATAATAATAATAAATTTTAAACAAATTAGAAGTGTATAAAATATTTATTTATAATTATTACATCACTCAATTATATTAATATACTACATTTATGTATACATATACAAGAACACAAGTCAAGCTATGATATGTTTATCAATATATATGTATAAAAACTGGTATGTTCATAGATATAAAATTTTTATGGAAATACTTCATTTCTCTATAGTATTAATGACAGGAGCATAAAATTAATGATTTATTAATATTTCTTAAATTTTAAATTACCTGAATTATTGATAATCACATACATTATTAGCATTCTGTTAACTCAGTTGCATATAAGAGATTGTATTACAAAGCTTTTGATGGAATAAATAAGTTTTAAGTTTTGTTGTTAGAGTTTTACTTAAAATGAACTAGAAAATATTTTATTATAAAATGATTTCTATTTGTAGGAGCATAAGTGGGTGACTAGAAATGGTCTCAGTCCTCTTCCAAATGAACAAGAAAACTGCAAGGCAATTGAAGTAACTCAAGATGATATAGAGAAATCTATCCAGTCAGTCCCTAAATTAGGCACATTAGTAAGTAGAGAACAATTTAAGATAAAATTTATTGTAATTATTTAAATATGATGAATATTTAAAATTGTAATTTTAAATGTAGATATATATACAATATGAAAATGTTTATAGAAATTTGATGATATGCATGCCAAAATATTTATCCTTCAAACTGGATGCATACTAAATTGTTTTATTTAATTTATCCTTAAAGAACAATTAAAGCATAACAAAAAATTATATTTCTTGGAGAAATGCATCTATATAAATCCTCTAGTGGCATTTTTGTAAATGGAAGTAGAATTTAAACTATTATTAAAAGTATCAAATGTTTTATTATAATTCTTATGCATGTAAAGAGATGTTTGAAAATTTCTGAATTCAGAAAAAAATTAAATCAAACCTAAGTAATTAAAGAAAACATACTCCAAAATAGTTTAAATATATCTGAATACTGAATGATGCCATAAAAATATAAATTAGCTGTGGGATATTTCAGTTTTAAGACTGAATCTTTATTTATTAACAAAAGTTTTCATAAATTCTAGGTTCTTGCATATTAAAAATATAAAATAATAATAATAATTAAAAAAAACAGAAAAAATAGCGAACTATTCTTCCATTTCAAACAGAAAAAAGAACTATTCTTCCATTTCAGTTTTTTTCTAAAATAACTTTACATGGATTTCTATTTTCTGAATTTCCAGTTAATAGTGAAATCTTAGAAATCAATCATTTGTTGATAAATTAGTCTTTGCTCAACTTAAATGACCATTTTTACAACCATATAATCCTTTCATAAAAGTGTAATTTAAAAGTAATAAGCAGCCATGGAGTTTCATACGATCTTTCTCTCAATTCTAGGCATTATGAATTTTTTTAATCAGGCAACAATTACTCCTATACAACAGGACAAACTTAGGAATACGGCTTATAAATGCAAATGAAAAAATACATGTATTTTTCTTACTCATGTTCTAGTAGCCATATGTTTTATCATTTGCATATAATAAGTATTTTTTACAATTTATGTAATAATAAAGCCAGAAATAATGTAAGGAATATTTAATGCTTTAGACCAGCATTTCCCAACCTGTAGTATGTGAAAAGTAATCAATAATGGCAGAAACATTTTTCCTGTAATTCATAAAAATTATTTTAATTAACAGTATTATATAGTAAAGTTTTTAATATGTACAGTTGATGATTGATCGAAAATCTGGCAATCTATTTTTTTTTTTTTTTTTTTTTTGGTGTTTTTTTACATTAACCATCAGCCATCAATAACTTGAGATGCCGCCGCCATTGTTGTGATGGCGCTGTACTCTCGTTCACTTCACTGCATGGCTTACAAGTAACAGATTTATTGTTTGTGATTGCATCGTCTTTGTTTATTACAATTCATCGATCCCTGTATTGATAAACTTTTTTTAATAAGCCATGGATCAGTGGTTAAAAACTGGTACGTGCCAAAATCTCAACAAAACACGAACAGTGATATATTGCCGAGTTCTACAAATGACAGGTCTGAAAATTCAGTGCAAAATGTTGAAATTGTGCAGTCTTCAGTTCTTTAAAGAGGAATTAAGAGAAAATATTGTGATGAATATCTAAAATATGGATTATCATATATTGGAGACGAAGACTGTCCTAAGCTCAAGTTTGTAGTGTGTGAGGTAGGCTTTCAAATGGATGCATGTAGCCTTCGTTTCTTTCATGACATTTACATACTAAACATACGGATTAAAAAAGTAAAGATTGCGATTTTTTTAAACGTTTAAAAAAGCAAAAGAATATGTCTATTTATCGTCTTACATTCTGCCTGCTAATAAGGATAATGAACATGCAGTAGAAGTTAGTTATCATATTGGTTACCATATCACTAAATGTGGTTATAGTTATCAATTAGGAGAATAAATTAATTTTATTCCTTTTTCAAACAATACAGTGTTGAGAAGCATTCACGATATGTCCTTATCGAGGAAACAGTGATAGAGAGGATACGAAAAAGTAAAATTTTCTCAATTCAAGTAGATGAACAAACAATGCTATATTGCTTGTTATTGCTAGGTACATTAAAGACAATGAATTTGATAAGATTCTTTTACTTTGTCATTTTCTCTCCAAACGCACAATGGGTGAAGAAATATTTAAAGCTATTGATGGGTATTTTATATTGAAAGGTATTAATTGGTCAAACTATTGTGGATTGTGTACTGATGGTGCCAACTCAATGTCAGGTTTATCTTTGCTGGCGTGCCTTAAATGTAGCTCTTAATGTAATTTGGAGCCACTGCTGTATTCATAGGCAAAATCTAGTAACAAAGCTCCTTCCAGAAGAATTGAAACTCGTTTTGAATGATACAGTGAAGATTGTTAATTTTATAAAGAAAAGCTCTATATACTCAAGAATTTTTAAAGTTATGTGCAAAGACTTAATGAGTCTTCATACTTTTTCATACAGAAGTAAGATCTCGAGGTAAGGTGCTAACCCACTTATTCGAACTTAGACAAAAATTAATTTAAGATAATCCTTTTGATCTTTCTTTGAAATTGCATGATTTTAATTAGCTTCAGGCACTTAAAAATTTACCTGATATTTTTTGCAAATAAATAACTTAAATTTGTCACTCGAGAACAGCTCGATAAAGATCTTAAATGTTAATGATAAAATTGGAAGTATTATTAAAAAATTAGATATTTGGAAACAGAGTATCGAAAACAATCAATCAGAAGTATTCAAAAGTTTACATATTTTTTTGTTTGAAAATAAGGTTAGTCTGTTTTAAGATATATGAGAAACTATAAGAGCACATTTAACAGGATTAAAATTGTCTTTCATGGAGTATTTTTCAAAATCAAAAACCACAAATGATAATTGGATTTCAAATCTCTTCTCTGAAGAAAATTTAGAAAGAGCTACATCACTATCAATAAAGAAAATTCGATAGCATTATCATATGACAGAACTTTGCAAGTAGAATTCAAATGACACAATCTAATTAACTTTTGGTTAAGCTTTGATAAAGAATATGAACAACTTTCTGAGAAAACTCTTAAATTATTATTACCATTTACTAGCATGAAATTAGTAGAAAGAGCTTTTCCTACATATATTTTTTTTTTAAATAAGTATTGAAACAGATTGAAAGCAGCTGTAAACTTAAGGGTGTACCTCGCATCTTTTGAACAAAATTTCAAAAAAATTATGTTCTTCGAAAGAAGCACAAGTACCTGATTAAATTTATTTTGTAAAATTATTTGATTATGATAAGAAAATAAATTAAATTGGTTTTTTATAATTTAATTAATTGTCTTTATTAAAACAATTTATTAGTAAACAGAATATGACAACATAGTAGATAATTATGAAACTTTGAAGCAAATACATATATATATATATGTTATAATGAGTTTATAATCCGGCATGCTGTTCAGGCGTGTTCGAATTAAGTCTCATTATGTGATGTGAATACATGGTTACCCTATAAAATTTATAATGCAAATAAAATAACACACTCGCAATAACAAATTTCATAAAATACAATCATTTTTACAAAGTGATACAATTTAGCATAATGTACAATCGAGTGGTACATAGCCAAAAAAAGTTTCGGAAACCCTGCTCTAGATCCTGAATGATATCAGATAGCGAATCTTATTACCCATAATAATTGTAATTCCTGTATAGAAGAAAACAAGAACAGTGTAATGTAATAGCAGTAACAGTGAATGACAGCTGTAGAACTACAAAATATATTATTGATACCAATCATTAAAGAACAGTGTATTATGTAACAGTATGTAGATACTGATACAGAAATGAGTTAGATTGCTTTACTAACATTTTGGATGAAAATGGCACCAGACATTGAAGATCTGGATACAGTTAAACAGTATATAGGTATTAAGACTAAAATTAAAGTCAGGTTTTGTTACCAATATATCCTACGAAAATTGTTTTGTTAGAGATATATGCAAATTTCTGTTCCAGTATCTTCAAGTCTTACAAATATTTATTATACTATCTTAATAAGTATGTTTATAATATATTAATTATTATATATTGATATATTATAAGCATACTTATTAAGTATGCTTATAATACCTAATAAATATTTTTAAATATTTTAAAAATATTTATTAGGCTAGTTGGGTTAATATACTATGGCTTATACCTGAAAATATTTCCCTCCCTTAAAACTCTTATCACATATACTGCCACACAAACAAATGGCTATAGTAGCAAAAACACTGTAACTAGTCATTATGGCACTTAGAAACTGCTATTGCAATACTTTTGTATACTGTACAAAATAATAATAATAAATGAAAAATAGTGGAGAAAATATATATTACATGTATAACTAATACTATGTGGGCCCAACATAGTTGCTATGTCAATAATATTTCGTAGAATAATGCATGAGAAAATGACCAACATAAATATATTTGAGGTTAGAATCCAAATGTGTTGTCAACCACATATGACTGATATAGGCTTAGTGGCTCAGTGAAGGAATAATCATATGTGCCTGATATGGTAGTATATATGTTAAGGAAAGTAAATGGTATGGCGAAATGTGTAAGAATATGGTATATCTTTAGTTAAAATTTATATTTATACAGAAATAAATAAGTTATGTAAAGTATAACTGCACAAAAATATGGATTCTATATAATTTTTTTCATTATTTTAGATCCTTGTAAAGAGCATGTTAAAGAAGCATTCATTCAGCAATCCATTTAAATACAGCAATGTTTATGGCAAGAAACTTTCTGCAAGTGCATCTGGTGCTTCATCCTCAGAAACATCACTTTTGGAAAAGTAAATGTTTTTGCAAATGAGAATTTTTATTCCATAATAAAATATCACAGTCCCAAAATTAATCATTTATCATATGCATTTGTGCTTATTACATTCCTTTTAAAAAATCCTCAAATACAACTGTACCTTCCTAGAATTAATATAATGTACATGGGCTGCAATCACTTGATTTTTTTTTATATTTTATGACAAAGTATATTTGCACATGATTCTAAATTTATAACAAATTTATTGTGTTTAACCTAATAAATTTATCTAAACCAGCCACTTGCATGACCAACTGCCTAATATAGTTATTAAAGAAAAATAATAATGATAATGATTTCAATGAGTTCAGCTAGTGTAATTTCATGGGTACAGCTAGTAATTATTAATAATAGAGATAAAGAACTGTATTTATTGCTTTTAAATCATTAGTTTGTTAATCAGTAACAGATAGATTAAATTTCAAAGAAAAATATCTCATATTTAACCGAATGGCATCACAGTGATGTGCGGATGATAAAAATATTTTATTTCGAGCAATGGCAACACATTACTTTTAAACTGCTGAATGTGTGATTAATTTGAAAGACAAATGCCTAATACTTTGCCGAGTGGCAACACTTTTCTTTTAAACTGTGGAGTTTACTGATCAAATGTGAAACAATGTAGGTATTGGGTTGGCAACTAAGTAATTGCAGATTTTTTTTAGAAAATCAAAGACAATTTTTTCATGGAACTAAATAACTTTATTCTGTAATGTTTTGCCCATTTTGATCAATGACCTTTTGCCATCTTTCAGGCAGCATCATAATCCCACATTCATAAAACTTCTGGTTTTTATTAGCAAAAAACTGAATCAGGTACGATTTGACATCATCATCATTATTGAAATTTTTACGATTCAAGAAGTTTTGTAAAGATCGAAACAAAAAGTAATCAGATGGTGCAAGGTCAGGACTATATGGTGGATGTGGCAAAACATCTCAACCAAGCTCCAATAATTTTTGCCGAGTGACCAAAGATGTGTGTGGCCTTGCATTGTCATGATGGAATACAACACCTTTTCGATTTGTCAATTCGGGCCGCTTTTCTTCAACTGCATTGTTTAATTTCGTTAGTTGTTCAATGTAGACATCAGAATTGATCGTTCGGTTGGGTGGTAAGAGTTCGAAGTAGACAATTCCTTTGTAATCCCACCAAACTGATAACAAAACCTTCTTTTGATGAATATCAGCTTTTGATGTTGTTTGAGTTGGTTCACCTGGCCTGCTCCACGATCTTTTCTGCTTGATATTGTTGTAAGCAACCCATTTTTCATCGCCAGTTATCAGTCGTTTAAAAATGGATCATTTTCATTACGTTTCTTTAGCAAATCACAGCTGTTAATGCGTTGCATTAAATGCGTTTCTTTCAGTTCGTGAGGAACCCATGTATCGAGGTTTTGAACATAGCCAAGTTGTTTTAAGTGATTTTCAATGCATGTATGTGATACATGAAACTTCTCTGCAATCTCACGTGTTGTACTGTGACGATCTGAATCGATTATTGCTTTGATTAGGTCGTCATCAACTTTAACTGGACGACCAGAGCGTTTTTCATCTTTGAGTGAAAAATCACCAGAACGGAATTTGGCAAACCAATTTTGACACTGCCGTTCTTTTAAGGCTTCGTCACCATAAACAGCACATAACTTTTTATGAGCTTGTGATGCGTTTTCCCTTTGCGGAAATAAAAGAGCAAAATATGACGAAAATGTTCCTTTTGATTTTCCATTTTTCAACGAATGCCAAACGAAAACTACGCAACCGATCAAAAAACCTTTTTTACTGATTCACAGCTGAATTGCCAACTATCAAATAACAAAATGTGTTTTACATTTGTACTACGTCTGCAAACCTAAAAATTCAACTGAAGCTATCTATGAGTGAAATCTGCAATTACTTAGTTGCCAACCCAATATATCTTATGGTTTGAAGAGTAAAAACACATTGCTTTTATTTGTTAATAAAAATTTCGTTAAATTTACATAAAACCTGAAATAGCTAAAAAAATTCAAAATTTAAGCTTTGAGGTGTGCATATTCTGGTGTTCAAAATTTGGTGGTTTTAGGTACCTCTGTTTTTTTTTTTTTTTTTTTTTTTTTGGATAAAGTAAGATGCATACATATTCTTCATTATTTAATAATGGAAATAACTGTAATGCAGATACATTTATATAGACTGATAAAATTTTTCAAATTGTGAAATTTTGGTTGTATGCAATTTTTTTTGCATATTGTCATTATTATTTGAAGCAATGATTGTGCATTTTGAATTATAATAATAACCTCATGGCTTTTTTAAAAATATTGAGAAAATACAATGAATAAAAAATAAAATTTATTTATGAAAGCATATTCAATTTTTAATTAATTACAATTATTAATATATTTGTTAAGTAAAGAATATGTCTGAAAGAATAATGAAGAACTAATACTTTCAATGAAGTAAATTTATTAGCTTAATAAGTTAAACTTTAATAGTTCAACACTAATTATGCAAAACAACTGTGAATTCCCAGTTAAGAATAGATTTTGATTTCCCCCCATTTGAAGGACTCATGACATTAAAAGGCTGTGGGAGACATCATTTTTATTTCAAGTATTTGATTTCTATAGGACCTGTATAAAAATTTTACTTTAGTATATTTTTACTAAATGATATCACCTATCCAAAACTCATGTAGCAACTTATTTGATCCATTTCATGAAGCAATTTTCCATTCAAGATAAATTTATTTGTGAAATCTTTTTGAACCTAAATATGTGTATTACATTATTATTAAAAATGCATAATAAAAATTTGAAGAAGTATTGTAATATATCTTATGTCCAAAAAAGTCCTTAAGTGACTTCAATTTTGCAACTGTTGTTTGTAAACTTATATTTCCAATTACAAAAATCTTTTAAATGCTGCAAATATTAATGGTTTAAGCATTTTTAAATCTAAAAAATTAATTTTGTAAAAACTGTGAAATCTAAATTTTTATATGTTTCCGTGGTCCCTATGTATAATTGTAGTTACTAAGAATTTACACTAATTTATAAAAAATAAAACAAAAATTATTTCATTCCCAGGTGACAAAAATTGGCATAGATATTTAGTTTAAGATCACATTGTAGTATACAAATTGAAAGAAAATGTTTGCATTTGTACATAACTAAAAAAGAAATATCAATTTAGAGATAAATTACTGAAGTTAATAAACTGACAGAACATTGCTATGTAGATTGTCTTTAAAAATAATGTAAGTAAAAGTATAACTTTCTTTTGAAAAGAAGGCAGTAATCTCAGATTGTCATGAAATTTCTATTGTAGAAAACAGTAGATGTCTTCACTATGGCACATAACCAACTCACAGCATTATTTGCATAAATAAATAAAGTTAAAAAAAACAACTAGTTTAACCCTCTCAGTGTTATTGATAGAAAATTCCTTACAGAAAGGTGGCTTTTGTATTTATTACACATGAAAAATTCTACCAGCTTTTAATGTGTCTAATTTCAGGTCCCTTTTTAATTATAATCAAGAAAATACCTTTTATTTGTAAAATTTTGAGGAACTTTGAAATTTCAGCATGAAACTCATAATGTTCAGAGAGTTATTGAATATTTTTGTATATTAATTAGATTAAGATTTCAAAATGATAAAACTTCATGAGAATAATGTATTTTTAGCATTTGACACTTGCAGATTACTTGTTGGAAAATTCTTTAGGTGTACTGTATATAACAACATTATAAGTTAAAGAATGTTGCACATTGTTAAATCACAAATGAATATACTTGATTGACATTTAAGGAGAAAAATAAACATAAAATTATTCTAATTAATTTTGATGGATCCTGATGTAAGCCAAAAATGATATCAAAAATTCCAAATTTTGAAATTTCAATATCTTGCTCAGTTTTTATTATTACAGATGTGAAACTTTCTATACCAAGTGTAAAATTTCACTAAATATAATTATAGGTACCAGTGCAATGTATAAAAAGGTTAGATATTATAATTATTTTTAATTTAAAAATGTTAAAAAAAAAGAGTATTTGCATCACTTAAATTATTATGATTGGAATTATATTATCTATAACCAAATAAAATGTGATATACTTTCTGTAATTTTTATATGCATTTAGAATATATATGTACTATATAAGTGAAATTGAAAGAGGATAATCTTACTTTTCATAAATTAGTCATAATGAGCAAATTCTATTAATTATTTTAAAAATACTGATATATGTTGTCCTTCCTCAAAAAAAAAAAAAAAATCATTTCTATCTTTTCCAGGAAAGCTCTGCCTGCCTTACCAGAAGTGAGCAGCGCAAGTGTGGAAGAGCAATGACATTTTCTATAATCCAAATAATTGCTTTACTTTTCTTGTAAAGATTTAAGCTTTTGTACAAATGTTGCATATTATAAGTTAATATTTCATTATAAGATCAATACTAAATATAATATAAAGTTGATAAAATTGTAGCTTAGCTTTCTATAAAAGATTTCATATATCTTCTCACTACTCTTTGAAGTCAATCTTATGCTTAACCTTTCAACTTGAATCTATTTTAATAAAATATTTTCATCTCTATTATATGTATTTTTATTCACAAAAGTATGATCAATCTCATTTGAAAAGAATATATTCTTTTAAAGTTATATATGGTCTAAACCTATTCAAAACCATTAATATTTGAAGTAATTTCAGAAATACATTCTGACGTTAACCAACACTAATATTGAAAGTTTAGTATATATTCAAATCATAACAACTTATAATCAGGGCTGGCAGTATGGCTGTACCAGGCGACACAATGCAGAGGAGTCAAAATTTTTAGAATTTAGTTACGAACCGAGTGGCAGAGTTTGCACCCAGGCAAAAGGTTTAGCATCTGCCCTGCATATAATACACATTTTCTGATAAAATATCTAATTTCTTATGTGATGTTCAAAATTACTGCTGTATGTTTAAGAAAAACAGACATTTAAACAGACTGTGACTTTGTGATTGATGAAGTACTCATCAGACACAACAGCATAATCTTTCATAAATGATAACACTAAACTTCAAACTTTTTAAAACATTTTGGAAAAATTACTGACTTTTTGATGGAGAAAAATTCATATTTTCCTGATCTTTCCCCTATATACTATGATTATATTCATTCATTACAGAATATCCATATACTTCAAATGTTTGATCATGTTAAAAAGTATCACAAAATATTTTATTCTAAAAGAGAAGAATTTTATCAGTGTATGATAAATGTATTTTCAAAGAGATTACAAATAGTCTTAAAAATATATCAAAAAACAGCAATTATACAAAGTAATTGCCATTTTATTTTTTCTTCCTCCTCTACTTTTCTTTTCTTTTTTGGCTTAAAAAAGTAGAACTTTTGCAAATACCTAATATTTAGCAGCTCGGGGGAGGGGGAAGCAACAGATGTTTTGAAGATGATATGAATGATTCAAATTTAATTTAATAATTAAGTAGAAACAGCAGTTCACTGAAAAATGTCAAAGTAATCCTTGCAAATGAACATAATGTAAGAGAACAGATCTGTTTCATTTTATGTTAAACATAAGTACAGAAAAGTAAAATTATGTAAAAATTTTCAAAGGAAGTGGAAAACTAACTAAGATAAATGGAAGAGAGGAGGCCATTCCATTTATTTTTAATGAATTGAGATTTGCAATGTGTTAATCTATTCACATTGGATGATCAAACAATAAATACGACTTGCTTATATATATTAAAAAAAGTCTTTACGTATTTTTATTTTGTTGAGTACTTATCTTGCATAAGAAAATGGATTTGCATTTATGTCACAAACTTAATCTGCATACTATTTCTTCCAATTATAAGATAAAAAGAGCCAACAATAGAAAAGCTTCCAACAATTTGTTTCGGAATGAATAAAATTATAAATGCGAAACCACCAGCCAGACTGCTGCATTCTTCCAAACTGGTTAGAGATCTACATACATCGGATGATGTTACACATGATCTTAGACATGTTATCTCCAATGATAATTTCATAGCAGAAATTACCCCATATTTAAAAAGATTTGCTACAACAGTCAACCAGGTAAAAGGATTGGTTAAATAGAAATGACAATATTGAAAACAATATGCTGATACAGGTAAAAAATCTGGATACCAATTTAAACCTACAGATTGAGTTTGGACTGCCAAACAGAAAACATCTAAGTTTACCCTTACATTATTATGACTCATGGTCATTAACTACCTATGATGTTTCAAACTTAAGTGAGCCAGATACTCCATTAAGTGTTTATCTTTCCTTCACCTTAATAACTTGGAAACCTAGGGCTGGTTCCTTATTGAGACCATGGAACCAGATGGGAATGCTGTAGCAAATCAAAACAAAAACCATTACCTTTTCTTCCCTCATTTTGAACTCCCTGGAGGGACTTTGCTCTCCTAAAAGTTTGGATTGGGTCACTATTGATGGACAACCAAGAAAACAGTTGAGTAGTTTTAACTTCGGAAGTGCAATGATATAACACTACCTAAACTGCGTTAAGCTGTAAACATTATGCTTGTAATTCTTTTATATTATGTTTAAAAGAAAATATTTTTAATATCATTCTGTTTAGTGTTTATTTGTTTGAAGTAAAAAAAAAAAATGAACCTTCCTGTTATATTATATATTTATGTATTTTGTACCACTCTTTGCTGGTGGACTGCACACTATACTAAAAACAGGCTGTTGAATGGTGAGCTATACTGACACCACTTTTTTCTTACACAAACATTACTGTAAAAACAATGAATGGTAACAGATGCAAAGCAAATAGATACTTTAGGAGCTTTAAAATTCCCATCTGAGATAAATACAAACAAATAACAGGTATTGGATTAATATTTCAGATATTAATAGCCAGAAATTGGAAGTATGCAAAGAATCATCATCAGTAACAGCATTAATGAAAACAGCGCAACTTTAATGAAATGAATAAATGATTATCCATACCCAGAAACAAACTTAAAATCAACACAATCTTCTAGAAAATAGTTTTAAAATTACAGAAGCAATAAAAAATTGTAAATGAGGCATGCTTCAAAATTCTAATCAATTCCATATATTTGGATACCCATTCATAAAAATAAAATACCTCAGCCATAGAAAGTAATTATTGTTGAAATGTAACCACAGATAACCTCTGAACTGAAGAGAGTTGAAACAAAAGGAGATGAAAGAAAGGGTGACACAAGACACTATTTAGGTTCCAGGTCAATGAACAGATTATCAGCTCTAGAAGAACTAAATAAATTAATGTATACTTTTAATTTTAATTATTCAGTTTGCTAATGCTAGTTGCAAATATAATATGGATCCCAAGCAATTTGAGAACTTTTTCAAAGATTCTTATAGAATAAATATTCAAATACACTTCTATAACTGAAATAAATATCATTTTTTTAACTTCAAATAAAATAACTTTTGCTGATGAAAAGAAATTCAAAGAAGATCTTTTTTTTGGGGGGAGGGGAAGAAAAGTGAAAAGAAAATGTACAGTATCTCTTAGTTTTGACAGGAGACAGGATGATGATAGATTTGCAGGAATTATATATAAAAAATTGCATAATCAAGAGCATATCACGAGTTTTTCACAGCAGCTACAAACGATGAAATAACTCAACTTTCAATGTTGAGGCAGAATGTAGAAGCTAATTTACTTGATGTATCATATGACATTATAATGTTATGATTACCTTCCTTTCTCTTTTACATTTCTCATTTCCTACCAAACCAGACATTGATAACTCAGAATAACACACCATTATCCCTCCAGGCCACTGATCCTACTCAACTGAAATCACACAATATGTACTGGGTAAAAGAATATTAAGCATAGAACAATGTCTAAATATGTTCTGCACATGTGTTATCCAGTATCACACACAGAATACACTAGAAAATTCCTAACCTACTATAAAAGAGATCAGACTTGAGGGAATCATGCCCAGTGAAAAGACAGAATGAGATCAGAGCTGTAGCACAAGGAGAATTTGAAATGTTATATCTCTTGTCCAGAAGACATTACCAAACCCTTCCCTTAGCTTTTACATATAAATCTGAGTCACAGATCTTCCTAAATCCATATTTATTAATCTCTTGTCAGAATAAAAATTCATAAAATTCCTGCACTTTTGAAGGACAGTTATTTCTTTCACTGTCAAGAAATCTGTATTCTTATTTACCTGCATTGCACACTGAGCTAGGATACACTGTAGTGCTGCTGAATCAAGTATTCAAAAGATGTCAATAATTATAAATACATTTTGAGTCATAAGTTCTGTTATACTGGTAAGAATCTGAAAGACTGACCTAAAATTTGAGAGAATTATGTCTTTGGAGAAGGAGATCTTGCATGTAAGGCAACATGAATTACTTTCAATTCACCACCAAAACTATTCATATTAACACCAACTACTTTGTAAAAGAGAGAGAAAAAAAATGTTTGCTATGTACATCAGCCCTAGTGCCAATGTCTCTGTTCTTCATCAAACTGTCAACATATATGCAAGCCCATTAATTCTTAAGAGCAGGCAGCTTTCGATAATTTCCAGTGCAACTGAACTGGTTTCAGAAGTGCACATTTCTTCCTTTATAATGCTTAAGAGCAGGATATTATTGATATCTAGAGGGCACGAAAAGGTCCTATTCACCAGCAATATCAAGATCTTTTACAATAGAGTAGCTGGCATGGTTGGATCCTAGAGCAGTTTTTTTAAGTTTCTGGGATTTTTGAAGTATGGTTCTCCAGTAGCCATTGTGTAATTGTGTCCAGAGCTTATATAACAAAATTACAGGATATTTTCGAATCTTGTGTTCAACTGAGGTTAAATTAGTTAGCAGGGACATGACACAAATAGGAGACTCATAGACTTAACTGCTTCAACAAGTGGTTAAAGGACTTGATTTTGCAGTTTCCTAGCTACTGGTAGTTTTCACTAAGGCAGTTATAAGAATTTCATAACAGTAGTTTAGAACAAGCTTAATATACATTTTGTCATCCAGTGTGTCTGGTACTGTTCCATTTACAATTAATCAACCTTTTCCAGATTTGCAATCTCTGTTCTTTCTTCTTCCTAATAAGAGCTGCATGTTCATTCCAATATAAACAAGAGTCCAGAATACAACCCAAGTAAGTAGACTTGTCACTGGAAGAGATGCTACAGTCGGTGTATTAGACAAAGGATAAGCCTTTATCTATTCAAGATACGGAAACTGGCAACATGTCCTGCCTGGATTTAAAATCATACTATTTGAATAGCACCAATGATCCATAGTTTTTAAGGTGCTGTTTAACTTAGTATTCAGATTCTGCTCACTCTGCTAGATCAGAGGTCTTAATCTGGTGGATTTTAGTTTTGAGAGAACAGATCCTCAAAAAAATTGGAAATGAACTAATTAATATAAAACACATTTTAATACAGGGAACTTCATGCAGTTCTTCCCTTTTCTAATCTTTTTAGACTATATTTTTCATGAAAAGCTACCAGTTCAGCTTGAAGAAATTAATTAAATAATGACTTTTTATAGTTAACTGCATAAATTTAAAATGCTAATAATTAATGTGCAGCATTAATTTTCAGTTTTTGAACACTTAAGTTTCCATCCTGCTTTTTTAGCAAAAAATTAATTCAAAAATATGAAATATAGAGGTAAAAATATTCTTCATTCCTTCTTGTGCACACAAACCATAGTGAAAATACATATTTATAACTTCTAAAGCCTGAAAAACACTTTGCGATATTATTGTCAAGCGACGATTTGTAGGTACTTTATTTTTTATGACAACATTTTCTAAGATGATGTTTTAAAATTGTGCTGTTTTTGAACTGCTTT
Source organism: Stegodyphus mimosarum (assembly GCA_000611955.2). Lineage (NCBI taxonomy): Eukaryota > Metazoa > Arthropoda > Arachnida > Araneae > Eresidae > Stegodyphus > Stegodyphus mimosarum. The sequence goes on from KK121840.1 coordinate 269,625, forward strand.
ATTTTTGATGATGTTTCATACCACAATATTTTCTCTTCACTTTTCCCCCTCCCATGACGTTTTGGCACTGTTTTCTCTTGATGATTTTGCCTGTAACCCTGTTCTGTATGTTTTGATAAATATGTAGTAAATAAAATTTTTAATTTAGTTAAAAAAATTCCAGCATGTTGACTGCCTTTATATCGTGTATCTGGCCAGTGTGCAATTAGAGTTTGAAACCAGTACACTATATCATCAATTCATCAGTAAAAAACGGTTTAAAAGAACAGCTCTTTCTCTGTTAGTGAGAGACTGTTTTATTAGAACAGCAAATATTTTAAATGGCATAGCTGAATGAAGCTATCAGGACAATCCAGGCACTGATAATATATAGCCTGAATTCATTAAACATCTGGGTTAAATTCTTTATAAGTTTCACTTAACCTTGACAACTGAAATTGAAGAGAGGGAAGATTTGGAATGAAGTTATCATTGTACCACTTTGAAAAAATGTTTTAGGTTTCAAGTTTTATTAATACGATTTAAAATGTTATTTTTAATCTCAGAATGCTGAACATTTTGGTACTTTCTGATTATCTGCTCAAGCCTGAAAAAAAAAAATTCACCAAATGATGCATTATGTTCCCAAAATAGTCAACCTGTAACATCACAAAAAGGTATTTATGTGACAATCAAGGTATACGTATGCATATGTAGTTCAGTTCTTTAAATTCAACGGCAATTTTTCTAGCTAGTACTTGTTCTAATTATTATTCAATGAATGAGTTAGTGTATTTTTTCTGTGTAAGGAATATAATGGGATTTTGGAGTTTGTCTGCTGATGAAAAGGAAAACACTGTATTTCTTAAAAAATACGATTATTTTGCCGAACAGTACAGGATGCAAAAATTTGCATTCCATAAATAAACGAATTAGTGTGATTTTTAAGTGAAACCAGATTATCATGTATATGGGAAACAATAGGTACAGGTAGGAGCTGGGCCAGCTCATGCTGTATCGTATGTGGTGACTGCGACATTGAACTTAGCTAACTAGATGGAAAACACTCCCAGAAGATGGAGGAGTGACCCAAGGATCTCTCACCCCTCTTTCCTTAAACCAACCTCCTGAGGATTTTCAGCTATGTACACTATCCGGCACTGAAAATGCAGCACCAAGAAGGAGTAGCCAAGAAGAAAAGTAATGAAACTCGGCAAACAAACAGACAGCAACGAAAAGCAAGTATTCTTTATTTCAAAATGACATGTACAATACAGAGTGAGAACAGTGTAGTTCAACAGATTATGTGCCACTGACCAGGCTTTCGACCTAACGTAAAACTGAATTGAATGATGCCTGATCAGTGGAAAAAACAAGCAACCACCACAATATGGTAGTGGCTGAAAGACCATAGGACCACCTTCGATGGCGATACATAAAGCAACACATCTGGGTACAGAATCATTGAGATTATTGATGGTATCCTGAGGAATGACTCTCCATTGCCTGTCAACCATTTGCCACAGTTTGTCTTCTGAACGTAGCAATGGCAGGGTCTGTAAATAGCATCCTAAATGTGTTCAATGGGTGAGAGATCAGAAGAGAATGGTGGCCAGAGAAGCATCTGTACACCTTGCACAGCCTTGAAGGTAGCGGAGTGTCACCGGCCGCAGTACATCATTCGTGCATCGTTGGACCATCATAGTGCCCTGAATACAAACTAGAGGTGACCTGAAATCATACGCAATTCTGTCCCAAACCATGATGCTGCATTGTCACACGGTGGGGCATTCCACAATTGCTGCTGGATTGGACCTGTCTCCACACAGACACCACACATGTATGCGGCAACTATCACTGAAGAAATAGAAGTGTGACTCATCTGAGAACACGGCCGTGTGCCATTCCATCATCCACATCGCTTCAGCTCGGCACCAATGCAGGCGAGGTGGATCAGTGGTGAATGGCAGTCTTCTGAACGGAAACCATGAGTATAGGCCACTAGCCACTGATCGACTGCAAATGGTTCTAGTCGAAATGGGAACATCCAAAATGTCTTGAACATACTGCAGAATTGAGATAGAAGTGGCTTGCATGCGCGCCACCGCTTGTTGGTGGATGCAACGATCCATGTGTGCTGATGTTGCTCTGGCTGCACCAGCACCCCTTGAACTTGCCACATTTCCTTGTTCCAACCATCATCGCCACACCTGGTTCACTGTGGATGTATTCAGGTGAGATTTGCCATATGGACCAACCAGCCCTTCTCAGTCTGATTACCATGCCTCTCGTAAAGTGATCTGTCTGCTAGAACTGTTTCCGTTGACAATATCCTGGCATTCTCTGCTATTACATGCATCCTCTGACGCAAGAACAAATTTCCTACGATGATTTCCTTATCAGAAATAACAGCACAAAAATTTAACATTCTGCGTGTTCCTTCCCTTACATCTTCTTCGGCATGCGCTGGAGAACTGCGCATTTCACATCATTCGCGTAACTCGATAACATGTGTCTACCCTGAAATTTTCATAATTTTCAGGACACTTCTTAGTGTCGCATTTTTAATGTCAGGTACTGTATTTTGAGTACCCGCTTACTATACAGACACTATATGCTTACAAACTGCTATGCCTTCTCTGGGATTCGAACCCAGGTTGAATGCCATCGCGACCAGCGTCACTAGCCACTATACTGGTTGGGCTGTTATCAAAAATTGTGCACTGCCGAATTCGTGCAATTGTCTGAATCTTTTTTTTATAGCAAACACAGATTGGTGTGTACATCATCATGCATATGACAGTGTCATGTTGTGAGTGATGCCAAGTTCCTGAAATTTTCTGATATTCTTTAATCTGTTGTTTTTATATAATTCTTAGTGAACCACCATTTTTTCAAATGGCTTTCGTATTTGAGGTTTCAAAAAAATTAATCACCAATGATTACTGACTGTTCAACATGGTTGGATGAGTAATCAGAAAATTTCAAAATTTTGCTTCCTATAAACTGATGAAAATTGTCTCATCAGTTTGCTCTTGTTTGAATTAACAAAAGTTCCAAAAGAATCTACTTTCAGAAAGTGGAGATAAATTAATGACTGATTCTAGCAGTGTTTATGTTTATATTAACAGGCTTCATTAAAAGATTTGGTACTTTTTTAATTATCCCCACTTTTGCTGAAAAGTTACAAATTCTGTGTTGAATTTGAAGAGCATTTGGAAACTCGCTGGTGACTAATATTTGACAAAAAGGCATTTTCAAAATGGTGGTGCCTAAGAATTCCATAGAAGAGCAATTAATCAGTAAAATTCAAAAAGCAAAAAACAACAATAATAAAACCTTTTTTAAAAAATTCTTCTGTAATTTTTTTTTTCTTTTTTTTGTGTGTGTGTCTTGTTCGTTCCATTTACAGAGTAATCTATTTTTGCTTAAAAGAAACAGAGAATTGCACAAACTTGGCACCTATATAAAATAAGCACTGAGAACTGGCCAAAATAGATATGTGCTAAGTGCACATTTGGATTGCAACTGCTTTTTAGTAACATTTTTTGTTTGCCAAATAACTATTTTGGCAATATACTGCTTTGCCTTATGAAACACTTTTTGAAACTTTTCACTGGAGGTGCAAATAATCGGAAAGAACCAAAGACTTTCCAAACTGCAAAATAAACAATTACTGTTTTAAAATGAATCATGTAGTAATAATAAAAAAAAGGATTTTAAGTAATGAAGGTTAGAATTACAATAATTTTATTGGATATTAAGAAGAGTTAACTTAATTTTAATGAACTTAATATAGTGTGAAGTCTGAAATCTGAACTGATAAAAAAATCGACACCTCTGGACTACCAGCAAGCACTTTTTTTTGTATGCTTTACCCATGCATATTTCATATTTTTTCATAATAAAATATGTGGAGAGTCCCAATTCTTAATTTTATTTCAACACTAAATAAAACACTTATCACTTATTACCACAAATTTATACTATCAATAATACACTCTGCAGCCACCTTTTTGCTTGGCATACATCTTGAACTGAAACATTCTACATCAAAACATTGTCGATATTACACCCACTGAACAATTTATATCCCTACTGAATCATTATTTATTATGTTTTCTTTTCATCACCACGTGACTATCAACACACATCAGCTTTAGAAATGACTCATGCAATGACATGTACATATTTTTTTTATATTAGTGTTTCAGTACCAATGGTAATTTTTTATTTGACATTACGCTTAGCGATACTTATAGACTTCAGGTAACTCTGCTGCAAAGTTCTGACGAGCAGAAATTTCTTTGCACATGCATATGCCAAAACATTATATTTAGTGCTGTTTGAATCAAGAATAACTATTTTGTTATTCAGATGAGCCAGGACCAGTGCCAGAGCTGGTGCAACCACAGCAGTAGCAGAATTTAGAGGAGGCAAAATTTGTAATTTAGAGGAGCACCAAGCAACAAAATTAAAGGCCAGCAAAAGTTTTACAGTTTACGGAAGGCACTGGCATGTAAACTTTAGGAGTGGCAAATTTTTTAAAATTTACGGAGGTGCTTGGCAGCAGAATTTTGCACACACCGAGACTGCACTGGGCCACAAAATGTCTAGCTATGATTCTGGATAAGCCTTAGATTTATACAGAAATATATTTAACCAGCGGGTGTGGTATGTGCAGGAAATAGGCATAAGCATAATAAATAACTAATATAATTCAGGCTTAACTTCATCAGTATGCCATAGAAACAAGATAAAATTTAACGGAACAACATGTCTTTAGTCGCTAATTTTGCGATACGTTACCAATAGCGTGTAGCAGATGCTAGCTAAGCTTTATGATGATAACTATGAATCTGAAGGTTTTCAGATATCACAAACAAAACACAAAATTTTGCAATTAATGGAATTTGTGAAGAAATGTAGAGGTTAGGTTATTTTTTCTACGGCACATAACCTTAGAGATTATAATGCACCAGACCAATGATGAATGGATTTTGATGTTGAATATATGTACATAAAATCTATTAAAACATGCACATCACACTTACCAGAAATTTGAAAGATGAATGCATGCATGAAAACAAATTAAAATCTAGTTATGTAATACATTTCAAAATATACGGAAAATCTAAAAGCTGTAGGCAAGTCAAATTAAATTATAAAATCCAATTTCTTGCAGATATGAAAAAAGGTTAACATTCACCTCTTTCCCAATCAAACAATGAAGAGGGATGTCATATGTACTAAAATATTTAAAATGAACTTCCTTAAAATATGAACATTCTATTAAAATATGGCAGACTGATAAAATAGTATTACACTTTGAGCAAGTAGTTTCACTTTCAGTTTTCAGAAGGTAACTATGCGTAGCTCGACAGTGACCTATCCTAAGGCGAGTTAAAAGGACCTCCTCCTTCAGACTTCTGGTTGTGCCCCAATATTCTATCAGGCGTTTTACAGATTTCAACTTGTTGTTGACTTGTGCATTCCATAGTCTTTGCCACTTATTAAAGATTTCCCTGTTGATGACCTTGTAGGTATCTCTAACTGGAATGAGCTGGCTGCACATATCAATAGCAACTTGGCTGCTAGTTCATTCCTTTTATCCCCACATGTCCAGGTACCCAGCAATACAAAATCTGATAGCCAAGCTTCCACAAGTTTAAATTTAGCTTAAGAACTTCCATAGTAATGGGGTTCTGAGTGTCGGAGTATGATCCCAATGCTTTCAGTGCACTATAAGAGTCGGTATATATGATGAACTTTTTCTTGCGCAGGATAAATATGTATTAGGCAAGGAGGTTAGAATACATGGAGATGGCGTCTCTGCTGTCGCAGTACGAGGACAGTGAAGCCGGGGGAAGCAAATAAGCCACGCCGCGTGAGGGCAAGAAAACGCTGCCCTTTCTATGTGCAGTGAGGTTAAACATCAACTTGTTTGAAGTTTTGAGTGTGTTTTCTGATTTTCTATGTCAAGACGTGAGACAGCTATAAGGTACTGAACTGTTACATTGAAATAATGTCAACATTTCGGATTTCATTTCCATGTAAAAGAATGTTTTTTAACATGCATAAATAAGTAGCATAATTGCAACGTGCGTTTGAAAAGACATCAGCAAAGAGTTTGAGTATTTTCTCGGTGTAACGTGCACGAAGAAACATCTATAATTCTGATATTTTTCTTTTCATAATAATAATATATATTATACTCGTAATCAACTGAACTGTAAAAGCAAATCGGTAAGTAAACAAGTGAAGTGGGCGTGGACAGCTCATCGTGGAAAAGAAAACGCGTTATTTTAAAGATGTGATCATATTATATTGCAAGGCTTATATTTTATGTATTTAATTTTATTTTCTGCTCAAGTAAATATTTAATGACAGGATTTGATTTGAGGTCAAATTTGTGGGCGTTTTAAAAATAACAATGCAGAATTTAAATATTAATTTTAATCATTGTTCATACAAGTTAAGCTTTTTCCAAACATAAGTAGTATTTCTAACATGGAAAATTGAGAATAATATATATTTTAAGCTTTTTCCAAACGTAAGTAGTATTTCTAACATGGAAAATTGAGAATAATATATATTTAGAATAACTAAACTATAATCAGTTAATGGTTTGAGTATTTATTTATTTTTGTTCATAATACCTCTAATGCTAACATTCATTAATGATAACATGCAATTACATAATGCAGTTTTCATTAACTCATTTTAAGGAAATCAATCTCTTTGTACATGTATTTTTTTTCCCTGGAATTTCAGAGTAATTCAACTTGTAAACTATGATTTAGTTCATTTTACTTTCCATTTTTGCTA
>KK121841.1:0-16008 GCA_000611955.2 Stegodyphus mimosarum
CCTGTGAAAAATATTTCATTCTTATTCACTTTTAACAAAATTAATTCGAGAGTAATCAAAATAACTGAACTTCAGACGGAGCTAAACTCCTGATGCTTCGAATTTTTTTAACTAGACTGTAAAGATACATATTTCTTCTAGTTTTCCTCAGTGTGAAAATAAAACTTGTACAGGCAATTAGCTTCGGTTACAAGAGCATAATGTATTAATTTTATGCCTTTTCTTTCGCAGGCGTTCATCACATAAAAATGACGGTTTATGGAGACGGATTTGTAGGAAATATGGTGCGGAGTATTTTAAAGGGTTTTGACAAAAAGCATACTACAGATCAAGTCACAAGTACCGCTGGTATGCGATTTTTTTTCTAAATGCATCTTGCAGAGTTTGAAGGAAAGCGAAAATGAGTTAGTACCCGGATATTTCTTCGATATCTTATATGGTCAAATTAAATTTTTCAGCAGTCAGTGTAATATATGATAATTTTTGTGATTAGTGTAGTAGTGGTGTAATTTCAATCGAAAACGGGATATATTACTGCACAAACTTAGAGCTATTAATTCCTGAATATCATTGGAATGCATCTTCACAGCAGTGGAACTACTTAATTGACTGCTACCTAATTCGTATGAAGGATAAATGTGTGAATTTATTACTTTAAGATTTTCACAGAAAATATGCAGTTTTCCTAAACTCGAAAAACCCTTAACTGTTAAAATGATCTTTTGATACCTCACTACACGTTTTCTTGCATCTCTGAATGTTAAAAAAAATTTCTTCCTATTTAGAGTACACATATTGTCATCGCAATATTTCCTAGAACCTACCTTAAAGTCTCAGTATTAAAATCCCCGGTTAAAGAAGCAGGTACACAAAAATTGCGACGTAAATAGTTATTTAACCAAACTCATCATCAGTAACACAAATCCGTTTTTACTATTGAAGAAAGGTTTATTCATATCCCATTTAAAAAATTGAGAATTTCTGAAAGGGATGAAGTTTTGTATTTCCTAACAGCTAGATATATATTCAGTAAATGCGGTTAATTGGTAAGAAAAAAATCTATCCTAGTATCTGGAAAAATGATTATTCATTGAGAACAACAATAAAGAGGATAAAGTATAGTTCTGCGTATCAGGCAATTTTCTGCTATTTGGCAGCATACGCGATATTGATCCAGCGTTGTCTTGAAGCGGCAAAAAACAACGAGTCTTTTGATTAGTTTTGAATGTGAAATGAGGAAATGTATGTGCATTAACCGGAAGGCTGTTTTATATTAAAGTATCAGACAGCAAGAACCGGATGTAATAAATTATGCTTTCAAGCTTAGATTATTTAATATGACCAAGCCGTGACCTTCGTAAGAAGAAGGCCATACTGTTACGGATTTAGCTATTGTGTAATTAAAATTGATTCATTTGATTGATTCATCGTCTGAAAAGTAAAAGTAAAAGAGCTCGTGCATTTAATATTCAATAAATAAATATCTCGTAATTGCTGTTACCATCCACGAAAATCGAGAAAATAGGTTTTACCAGAATATTCTAGTGAATAATTAAAAAGCCTATAAAAGCCGAATTAAAACACCTCATCTCAGTTGTAGCTGTTTTAAGCGAACGGTTTGTTTACTTAATGCTGTGATTGATTGTAACGAATTCGCTGTGAGATTGAATTAGTTTCTCTGTTTCGAAATTGAGTTCTGTTTAACGTTTGAGATATTGCGATATTGTACGAATATCTCTGAGGAAATATTCCAGCATTTTGTTTTATTTATTGTGAAAAGAATAAGGTTTATTAGCTTTTCAACGGCTTGTACATTCAATCCATTACGAACCCGTAAGCACTCAACAATACTATTTCTCAAGCAGCTAAGGAATGAGTCATTTTTTCGCTCGTCTTAGATGTCAATTTTGTCAGTGCTTGTGGCCCGAAATGTGAATCCAGTTCCCTTGAAGCAAATGATTGAGAAAAGGCATTTTCCCCGACGTATGATTACAAGCAAAGATGTTTTTAACCCGGAAAGCACGCGAGCTCATATGAGTTACACGAGCGCACGCACTCGATCCAAAAGACGCGATTCGTTGTTTTTTATTATATCGTAAATTATTATATTGTAAATCTTCAGAAAAATGTGTTACATTTATGCCGATGCGTCAAGTAATGGTTTGGTTTATTTTGATAATGGGAAATCCCTCAAAGGCTGTCTGCCTACGGGAAGGGATGCCTTTGTGGAAGACTCGGCAGCAGCGCCCTAAAACGCAAATCTTTTCAGACATTTTAAATAATATCCGCAGTTTCATGCCTCCGCATTAATCTTAATACGCTAAATTCTCTAACCGATTTTTTTTTCTAATTTAGTAAGTTGCTTAATTTACATTAAAAATTTCTGATTGTACGAATATCTGTTATGTTATTTTTTCCCTTGGATTTTTCTCCAACTAATCTGTATCGTAAATAGTTTGGCGATTATTTTTACGCTTCGAAATTTTCGCCAGATCGTCAGCTTTTGGCGACATCTGAATCCGGTGCCGATAACAGAACAGTACCAAAAAAAAAAATTATGTCGTGGGAATTTTGTTGTCATTTATTTCAATTAATTTTCTTTCAAAATTTGAAGATCTGGTAAGCTGTGGCTACTTTCTCAGGTGGGTTGAAAAATGTGTCAGTAGTGGCTGACCGCATAGTGTTTCAAAAAATATTGGGTTGTCAACTAAGTAATTGCGGATTTTTTTTAGAAAATCAAAGACAATTTTTTCATGGAACTAAATAACTTTATTCTATAATGTATTGCCCATTTTGATCAATGACCTTTTGCCATCTTTCAGGCAGCATCATAATCCCACGTTCATAAAACTACTGGTTTTTATTAGCAAAAAACTTAATCAGGTACGATTTGACATCATCATAATTATTGAAATTTTTACCTTTCAAGGAGTTTTGTAAAGATCGAAAGAAAAAGTAATCAGATGGTGCAAGGTCAGGTCTATATGGTGGATGTGGCAAAACATCCCAACCAAGCTCCAATAACTTTTGCAGAGTGACCAAAGATATGTGTGGCCTTGCATTGCCACGATGGAATACAACACCTTTTCAATTTGTCAATTCGGGCGGCTTTTCTTCAACTGCATTGTTTAATTTCATTAGTTGTTCAATGTAGACATCAGAATTGATCGTTCAGTTGAGTGGTAAGAGTTCAAAGTGGACAATTCCTTTGTAATCCCACCAAACTGATAACAGAACCTTCTTTTGATGAATATCAGCTTTTGATGTTGTTTGAGTTGAACATCTAGCCTGCTCCATGATCTTTTCCACTTGATATTGTTGTAAACAACCCATTTTTCATCGGCAGTTTTCAGTCGTTTTAAAAATTGATCATTTTCATTACGTTTCTTTAGCAAATCACAGCTGTTAATGCGTTTCTTTCAGTTCGTGAGGAACCCATGTATCGAGTTTTTGAACATAGCCAAGTTGTTTTAATTGATTTTCAGTGCATGTATATGATACATGAAGCTTCTCTGCAATCTCACGTGTTGTACTGTGACGATCCGAATCGATTATTGCTTTGATTAGGTCGTCATCAACTTCAACTGGACGACTTTGAGTGAAAAATCACCAGAACGAAAATTGGCAAACCAATTTTGACACTGCCGTTCTTTTAAGGCTTCGTCACCATAAACAGCACATAACTTTTTATGAGCGATGCGTTTTTCCCTTTGTGTAAATAAAATAGCAAAATATGACAAAAATGTTCCTTTTGATTTTCCATTTTTCAACGAACACCAAACGAAAACTACGCAACCGATCAAAAAACTTTTTTTACTGATTCACAGCTGAATTGCCAACTATCAAATAACAAAATGTGTTTTACATTTGTACTACGTCTGCAAACCTAAAAATTCAACCGAAGCCATCTATGAGTGAAATCTGCAATTACTTAGTTGCCAACCCAATAGATGAATGTTATCATCCATTAACAGAAACCCAGGACCAACTTTGCCCTGAAAAGTAGGGCATAGCACTGTAAGATCTCTCTAAACTTCATAGAGCCTTTGTCAAACACATATAGGGATGTGCAGCTGTCCAATATAATGCCTGCCAAACCAATACAACCCCAACACTGCGGCATCGTGTTCCAATGTCTCTAGATACAAGTTCACTGACAATCAGTGTCCAGGTTAATCTCGACTTATCTGTAAAAAGCACAGTGCTCCACTGAAGTCTGGTCGAAGCTGCATGTTGTCTTCACCATGCTAAATACACTCTGTTATGTTCTGTAGTGAGTGGGATACAAATAATGGTTCTTCTGGTATACAGCTCTATCTCATGAAGCCTTTGGGTAACTGTATGCTCTGAAACTCTGGTTCCACTGGCAATGTGCTTCTCACACGAGTAGTTGCTGCAAGTTGTAGCAGTCCTGTGTCGCCATGCTGGAAGTGCCAATTAACGATTCTCATTCATCATTGTGGATCTTTTTTGACTTTGTCCAGCTCTATTCAATATGGATCCAGTTTTCTGAAACTTTTTCCAAATTACAGATGATGCTGTGCGTTGCATTTAGCTCTCGAGCTACTTATGCTTGTGATTGGCCTGCCTCTAATGTATCAACAGTTCTCCATTTCATTCTATCATTGCTACTCATTTTACCTCATACTTAATCAAATTTACATAACTGTTGCATGAAACACAGCAAATATCATGAATATATGCGCATATGAGCACAAAATTAAGAAAATTTACAATATGAGCACAAAAATTCCTAAAAACCCCTCATGCACTTACAGCCCTTCCACAATCACATCTCCTCATGCACACATTTGTACAAAGAGCTGTGACTGTATGTGTGTGTGCACTTATTTATGTGACCCTGAATATTTGCATAATTCTTTGGTGGCTTATTATTTGGTTTAGAACATTTCATAAAAACAGGTATAGTTTGCAAATTCTTTAAATTTTGCATATGAATGTATAATGCAAAGTAAATTAAATATGTTTAAAACTCATTCCATATTCAATTTGAAACATACTATATGCAAAAATAAAAATTATAAAAACTGGAATCAGAATGGTAAATTGCACCTTTCAAGGTGAGAAAATATAAAAAATTAAAAAGGTTGAAATAAAAATTAAAAAGAAAAAGTAATTTATATCCTTTGTCACATTATCATCAGGGGGTTGGTGAAGTAAGTACATCACCTTGTTTCTGAGCTAACAAAGACATAAATTAAAAATATTTAATACTTCAAATAATCTCGGAAATTAATCAAAGTAATCCGTGTTGTAATCAATCCCACCCTTACAGCCATTAGTAAGTAGTGCAAAAAATTGCAAGCAACAAAACCGTAAACAGGTTTAAAAATCTAAAAAAAATTAGACCAAGTCCAGAAACACAACATGTAAATACAAAGTATCCAACACATGAAAAACTAAAAATGTGAAAATTTGAAACCATATATAGGCTAGAGTAAAAATTGACAAAATTAAAGCATCAACGTAATAAACAAACTTAAAATGCTTAAAAATCTAATAAAATTAATTTTCTTTTTGAGCAGGCTAAGTTCCCAAAAAATGAAACATGTAAATGCAAGCAATTCTTCGTATGAAATAATAAAAATAAACAAATACAAAGTAAAAAGCAGTTTAAAATCTGATCCAATTGCTCGCTGGTAGCAGCAATAAGTGTTGTTAATAATTCAAAATAAATCACTGTAAATTAAAATGTCTAAAATCCGTCCCATATTCTGTTCGGAACAAACAATATGCAATAATAATAATAATAAAGCTAGAAGCACAGTGGAAAATTGCAGGAATAGTACAAAAAATGTTGAAACCAAAAAGGAAAAATGAAATTTACATCCTTTGTTGCATCGTCAATCCATTAATAATTTAGTGGTGTGAATGTCTTGTGTCAAAAATACTTTTTTAAATTGTTCCTGACAAATCATTTATTTTTCATCATTTCATTAAGTATTTTTGATTAATTACTTATTTATTAATGTTGGCATTAACTTATTTTTTTATCTGTTTGTAATGATTTATTGAATAATTTTTTCTTGTTTTTTATTCAAAATTTCTTCCTTTAGATGAAGAGATTAACAAATGATTTTTATTGTAAATTAACCAACAGTATTATATTTACTAGAATTTAATGAAGACTAGAAATATTACGAATAGTCATTTGTCAGTGAAAAACAAAATTGGTTAAATTCTAATATCATATGCATTATATTCATCCAAAATTTATTCCCATTGCAAATTTTTATTATTTTATAGTTACTTAGAATAAGTGATTACTGTCTAGATATATTAAATAGGTGTTATAAATGGTATTTACCTAACTTTTAAGAATTTCTGAGAAATAAAATTTTTATGTATTTTTCAAGTGTGTAATTTTTATTCATATGAGAATTTGTATATTTTTAGTCAAAGATGCTTATGATTACCAAGGGCGATCCTTCCTTCACATACCCCAGGATGTTGGAGTTAATCTTAAATCTGATGATCCTCCAGAAAAATGTTTTATTCCAAAGAAATTACTTCACACTTGGACTGGCCATTCAAAAGGAATATCAACTATCAAATGGTTTCCAAAATCTGCACATTTGTTACTGTCATGTAGCATGGATTGCAGAGTCAAAGTAAGTAAAGTGCAGTTATATTTTTTTATCACAGATAAAGCAAACCATGTTTTAAAGTAAGTATACACACTAGTGTACACTAATCTAATAGACGAATGGTGCTGCGCATCTGAGTTTTACCATGAATTTAAATGCCTCATCTAAGTCTGTTATGTGCGGTTCAGAGGTATTTCTGTCTTAATCAACATTCAATCTACTTTTAAAAGAGATTTATTAAAATACCAAGCAAATTAATCTAATCTATATCTCATCAGTAGCGTTCGAGCTGCATCGAAACAAGTCGAAAAGTCAAATTCTGACTGTTGCTTTGCCATTCCGAGGCAGAGAAAAGTTTCTATTCAAACCAGAACAGTAAGCTTTGCTTATGTTTTTGGTATAGAGTAGTGGTGTTCAACCTTTGGGCTATGGCAGGCACATTTTGAACTCAAAAACTGAAAGCGAGCCATATACAAGATGCTTTTCGGTCACCAACAGATAGTGCTGTTTTTCATTTAATTTTCTTTTGTTGCATGTATATACATTTGAGAAGTTTTATACCTTTAAATACGTAAAAAAATACTAGATTTATTTTTTTTTTGAAATTAAAGATAAGTATTTTTTTTATGAACAAATTAACAGTTATTTCATAGTAGATTTTTATTTTATAAATTTTTTTACAGAAATATAAAAAAAATTCCCTTTTAAAAATTGTCTGCTTTAAATTTGAAAAACATATTTTTTTCACAAACTTCAGTATGAATACATTAAGTGTAGTAATTTATTCTTTTAAATTTACCAACGTAAAAACCTATTTTAAATCCTCAAAATACAAAACTTATAAAATACAGGGTGTTTATAAAGTCCCAGACCCATTTTGATGTTTAATAACTCATAAATTAATAACATAAATGATTAGATAGACTCAAAAAGTTTCATGACTCTTGTCAATGAACTTCCATGTGTGCCCCCTTCGTCGCACGGAGAATATCAAATCGATATTCAATTTCACGCCAGGTACTGGCAAGCATGTCGGCATCCACAGAGGCTATTGCAGTTGTAATTCTGGCTTTTAGGTCATCAATGTTTGACACTCTCCTCCTGTAAACATTGTCCTTTAGAAATCCCCAAAGTCCAGCAGCGTTATATCAGGTGATCTGGGTGGCCAAGGAATTGGACCTCCTCACCCAATCCATCTTCCTGTAAAGATCCATCTTCCTGGTCATTCAAAGAACTACGAATGATGGTACCCCAATAAGGTGGTCCACCATCTTGTTGCAAAAAGATATGTGGCTGAAGCTCTTCTAGTTGTGGAAATACGAAGTTTTCCAACATGTCTAAGTATACGACTGAGGAGACCGTCTTTTCTGTAAAAAAGAAAGGCCCAATGACTCGGTCGTGCATTAGTCCACACCACACATTAAACTTTGGGGAATCCCTTTGTGCCGCACGATATTCATAAGGGGTTTTCAGATCCCCATATGCGCACATTAGGGCGATTAACAATGCCAGAAAGATGAAAGGATGCTTCATTAGACAAAAGAACAGATATTTAGACTGGAATATGAAATTATCTGAAATTAACCACACACGCAGACAATATTTACAAAAGTAAAGATATTCAAACCTGAAAAGGAAAATATATAAGTTGTTGCATCAATAAATGCCATAAGTTTGTTTATATCTTCATTATTTTATGAATCATTAAACATCAAAATGGGCCTGGGACTTTATAAACACCCTGTATAATCATTTAATGGTAACAGGTAAATAATGGGAAAGTAATGCAGAATTTTGCAGTTAAACGTTATATGCCTCATTATTAAGTATACAGAAAAAGTCATATTTAATGTAAAACAAGTACCTGATAATTTATGTGAAGGCTGGCATTGCTTCTCCTCAGCCAGTTTATTGTACTCCGGTAAATATGTTCTTAAAGCCTAACTCATACAGTCATTCAAGTGTTTTTTTTTTTTGTAATTTTTTATCTACATTTTGTCTTTAAATGTTTCGTGGTCAAAAATCCACTTTCACAAAGGTAAGTAGATCCAAAGCAGGAAAACAGTCTCAGAAAAGTTTCTTTCATAAGGGGATATTTTCTCTCATCAACAAGGGTCCAAAAATTACTCTGCAGAAACCTTGCTTTTAGTTGCAAATCTGACTGATTATCTATAATTTCCATTTCCAAAACATCAACATTTTTGTTAAACATGTTTCCAATCATATGTGATACATCTGAAATATTAATTTCAGCAAATGGGTTTGAGATGAATAATAATATTGGTTGAACTTTATGGAAATCAGAGAAGTAAAGTTCATAGTTATTTTTCAGTGCATTTAGATTTTCCGAGTATTTCTCTGTTTCAACTGCCTTGTGGTTATTAATATGGCTTGATAAATTCTGAAAATGGGTGAAATTTTTTTCTTTCATCTGATTTATCCACAAATTTAACTTTATCTGAAAAGCAGTTACAGTCCCAGTCAATTGAAAAAGGTTTTTTTTTTCCCTGGAGATCTTCGTTCAGTTTTTTCAGTTTAGCTCGTGACAAAATACAGATCGGATAACCAATTATTATCGTCCAATTCTTTATAACTTTCATTTCCGGATTCCAAAAACTGCTTTATTGGCAAAAAAATTCTACAAATCGTTGAAGTACTTTTCCTGTGCTGAGCCATCTAACATCGGAATGAAGCAATAAGATTCTATGTTCGCTATCAAGTTCATCAGTCAGCAATTTAAATAGTCTGCTTTGAAGTGGTGTTGTGCAGATATAATTCAGGATTTTTACAACTACAGTCATTACATGCTCATAATGCAAGACTTTTGTACCTAGTACCTGTTGATGAATAATGCAGTGATAATGAAAAAAAATTTAAAATTCAGCATCATTATTACACAATGCAATGAATCCAACAGTGGAACCAATCATGGCAGATGTTCCATCAGTTGTTATGGACACAAGTTTTTGAAGGGGCAGATCAAATTCCTTAATATAATTTTTAATATTTTGATATGTATGTTTACCACGAGCATTTCCTTGAAGTGGCAAAACTGCAAGTAAATCTTCTTTTACTGAACAGTCATTAAAAACCATTCTTAAAAATATGCTTAATTGAGCAATTTGCATATGTCTGTTTATTCATCACACTGCAAACTTAAAAAAGTGCATTTTTTCATATCATTTTGCTTTTGATGCTTGATATTTTTAGCCACTGTTTCTATTCTACAAGTAACAGTGTTTCTTGACAATTGAACATTTTCAATGACTGTAATTATTTCTTTTTTATTTTTAAACTCTTGAAATAATGCTTCTGATGCAGCAGCCATCGCTTCTTTAATTATGTTTCCAGCATCAAATGGTTTCTTGTGCACTGCACTGATGTATGCAATCTTGAATGAAGCAACTGTAACGGCTCTCGATTCCGTTGCACACTTAGTGAATACAGATTGTTGGGCTATTAATGCTTATTTTAGTTCTTTCACTTTACATTTTCTTAAACATCTGCTCATAGGAAATTCAATATCATATTTTTTATGAACTGTGGTTTCACATTGCATTTTTTGGGAATCGCAGGTGTTGAGCCACAAATCAAATAAACACATTTGTTTTTTTAATGAATAAAAAAATATTTCTCTTCAAAATCTTTTTGAAAGTTATATGTCCGTTGCTACTTTTCTGAGATTCATAATCGGCCATAATTTGGTTGTCTATTTAAATAGAAAAATTTCTCACAAAAACACTATTGTAATATTATAATAAAATCACCACAAGCAATCAAGGAACTCAAAAACCAGTTTCTAAACAAGCGTGCTTCACCGGCCTCCACGTTGAACTCAATTACGTAAACTTAAAGCTACAGTAACATTTCAACAAACAGCTTAGATAAACCTTTTAGCAATAATACAAATTATAAAACGAATTAAGATGTGTAAAAAAACATTAACAAAAATATCAGCATTTTAGTAACTGAAGCCTAAAAGATAAACATGTTGACAGCTGAATGCTGACATTAGCCCTTTAAATCGGCGAAATGACGCCCGATTGACTATTTTTATTTGATCATAGAAACAAAACTACTGCAGCTATATGAATGACAATGGTTACAAAAGAAATGGAAAAAATTAGCTTTTAGATGAACCAAAATTTGAAAATTTGATTTTTTTGAGAATTTAAGTCGGGCTGGCGAGCACATACAAAACGATCGGCAATGCTATGTGCAGCAACTTTTTCTGTTTCGTTTCAGTGAAGTTTTTGTTGTTTTGCCATAGAAAAATTTTGTAAACTTACACGTATGAAAAAATTTATTGAAAAGTTAGTAAAATGACTAATAAATAATTCATAAAAAATTAAAAGTTGCAGCTAGAAGTTTCTCCCCCTTGTATACAGATATTTTTTCTGGCAAGCGTATTAATTTGCATGTGTAATATCCTCTGGTGGTAATATATGAGGGTATTTGGTCACTCTTGGACTTGGATGAGATCATTTGCTGTCTTGTAGAATTAGCTGCCATGTATTCTCCAGTGACTTAGTAAACTCCATGTACCTTACAAAACAGTTGTGATTAACAACCTGACATGTTCCAAATGTATTTGGTTGGGAAAAGATCTTTAAATCTGGCAAGTAAAGAGAGATTTATGACACCATACACTCAGTCTCTTGAAGTGTTAACTTTAAAGATGGTTCCTGACAAACAGAACAACAGTGGTTGTACGATAGGTAGAGGAATGCCATGGATGCATTTTTGGGAACTGCTGCAAAGATCATTAAAGATGTCTGGATGTGGTAAGCACTAATTTCCCAATGGTAACAGCAGATGCGATAAATACATGTTATTTCAGAGTGATACTATGCTGAGCAGTATTATACAGGCCTCTGATACAATTCTATTTTCAGTCATGCCAACCAAGTAAAATCTGTGATCCATTTTTGAAAACAATTCATCTCTAATCCATTACATTTCAAGCTTCATAATTGTGATAAGGTTTACTATCGAAACCCAGAATGTAATGGTAGCCATTCAAACAGTTGCAAAGAATGAAGTGGAGCCTTTGTCTAATTTCTTGCTGCTTTGCATCATGATATTATTTGTTTCATAGTAAAGTTGGTGTACTTACGACAGCCCTTATTATTTCATGTTCCTTCTCTGAAGTTGTCATCCTATGCTACCTGTCACCTTTGTAGTAGTTCAAGATGTATTTTTGAAAGCAGTGGTAACAACATTTTATTCCATTTTTCAAACTTGGTGCTTCATTAGTATAATTAGCATATTTGTTCAATTGTTTGTATCATCGCTAAGTGCAACTGAATGAGTTACTGTGATTTACTAATGAAAACACTACCACATAAACAATCTGACTGACATGAATGCTAAACATTGCACCTTATACAGTATAAAGTCTACGATCCGGACTCGTCGAGACTTCAGCGACTCCAGATTTGTGATTTTTCTGGATATTAGATCATCAGTTTATATCTAGTAAGATGGCATGTAGAAATTAAAAAATTAAAAATATGAAATCGTGATTTATAAAATAATTTGTATTCAAAATTTACAGAAATAAAAGCTTAATATTTATTTTTTTATTTTATTAAACATTTCCTTCAATGTAAGTTGTTTAAGTTGCTTCATTTTTTAGCTATTTCTCTTTAATTCTGTAGACAGACATAATTTCTTGTTCAGTTACAAACTTCCATTATTTAAGTCCTGTAATTGCTGTGTCGGGAATTCCAACTAACTTGATAATCGAAATATTTTCATTTTCGATAACCTTTCTGTCACTCTCTTCACTATCGGTAGCTGTATTTTATGGATCTAATAACCATACTACAGATTTTGCCATATGTTAATTGATTGGTGACTGGGGCATTGCCATCGCAATGAAAAACTTCTGTTATCATCTTCATTTATTACTGCTTCTCCACATTTCTTTACAAAATCCATTAATTGGAAAATTTCACCTTTGGTTTGCAATATCCGAAAACCTTCAGATTTGAAGATATCATCTTCATCATTCTCACCATGAAATATGGTAGCTGGCCATAAATTATGCCAAGCATTTTTTAAAGTATCTAGAGACACATACTCTCACAATCCGGCGATACTCCACACAGCAGATTTTATGCCAACGTATTTAAAAAATTCTTGAATAGTTTTGTCATTATTCAAGAAATTTAATATGGATTTTAAAAATGCTACTTTATATTTGCATTTTAGCATGCACATTATTCCAGTATCCATAGTCTAACTGAAGGATGTAAAATTTGGAGGAAAGAATAATACAGATGTATTATCTTTCACTAAAAACTTTAAGTGAAGTATGAGCTGAGTAATTGTCTGCAATCAGGATAGTTTTTGCATCATCTGGTAAACAAACTGAATTCAAATGTTGTCGAGCCTTGGGTATAAAATGATTTTCAAACCAATCATTCAATAAATCTTGTGTCATCCATGCTCTTTTATTTTCATGATATATAATGGGGAAATTCTTTACTCCTTTAAATGGTCGAGCTCGTGTATTTTTTCTGATTATGAAAAGTTTACTCATGCATTCCTACGGCATTTACGCATGCTAAAATTGTTTGTTTTGTTTTAGAATCTTTGACACCAGTTGGAGCCTTTTCTGTAAAGGTTGCCAAGGTACATATTGAAAGACCAGTTTCATCAGCGTAAATTTGTTCTGGAAATAGCTTTTCACTATTAATGAGTTCAATGAATTCATCTGCAAATAGTTCAGCGGCTTCAGAATAAGCTGAAGCTTTTTCATCCGAAATTTTTAATTGCCTTATACCACGGCCATTTTTAAATTGGGTTATCCAACCTGTTGAATATGTGCATTCAGTTTTTAAGTTCATTTTTTCCTGAAATACTTTGGCTTGATACATCCTCACTGCGATGCTGTGTGACCCATTCGATCATTACTTTGTCATGATCATCACTTCTAGCATAACAATTTTTTTTTATTATTATTATTCATTTTGAGTCAGAATCACTTTTTTTTTTTTTTTAAATGTCATGTACAGTTGACTTTCCAATGCCATACTCCTTGCATAATTTTAAGATGGATATACCTTTATCCATTTCTTGTAGCAATTTTTGTTTAATGGGTATCGAAACATGTTTTCGCGTTGTAAATCCTTTTGCAGCTTCAAAAGTAGAAACTCTTTTGGACATAATCGAAAGTTGAAACTTATTTTCATAAAATTGCTGTAATAATAACAGCTTGCAAAAAATGATAGGCTGTATCAAAACATAAAGTTAAGGAACAGAGCAATCTGCTATATTAACTGAAATTCCTTGGGATCAGTAAAGTATAATTTTAGCCTAGTTTAATGGTGTCCACTATATATTATTGTCTATGTGATGACATGAGATTAGTGCCGAAAGACAAATTCTTTCGCTAAATTTTGTCTTGCTTCCATCATGCATGGAAGCAGTGAAGTCTAAAATGTATTAATTAAGTTATTCATTAACTTACATCTATTTTTTGCACATGCTTAAGGCTTATCGAGGGCTGGCGTTAGATATCTTACCACCTAATGCAGTCTGTATTAGTCTTAAATTTTACTACCAAGCACCTCCTTAAGTTCTAAATTTTGGGTCCGAGTGCTTTCCCCAAATTCTAAAAATTATGTCAGTCTTTAATTTTGCTGCTCAGTGCTTCTCTAAATTCCAAAAATTTTCTCTCTCCTAAATTCTGCCGCCTGGTGTGGCCATACGAACTCTGACACTATTCTGGGTTTATGTGAATAACAAATCAGTTATTTTTAATTCAAATAACACTAAATGTAATCTTTTGGCCTATGAGTATCATTAACAAAATCTGTTTTCAACATTTGTAAAGAAATTTTTTGTTCAATTTTTCCTCGTCAACATTCTTAGCGCATTTAACTTAAATCTGTAATCATTGCCAAACATAATGCCAACGTAAAAGGTTACCATACTTTTTGCTGTTCAGTTACTAATATGAAGAAAAAAAAATATTTAGGCATCGCTGCATGAGTCATTACTCAAGTTATCATGTGTTGTTAAACATGCGGTGGTGAAAGCAAAATATAATACATAATGGTTCACCAGGTTGGTGTCAGGGATGTAAAATATTAGTGTAAGATCAATGGGGTTTCTATGTAGTTACTAACTTTGTTGATATTCTTTTTAGTTGGTTTGAATATGAAATTTAAGGGTCCATTTTAGTATAAGTCGATATCGCATTGATGTTTAAGCAGCATTGTGACTTATGCTTTGCTTCTACATGCACTTTTATGTATGTACTGTGTAATTATCTGTCTAGGTAATATACACTCTTAGACCCCCCCCCCCAATGCACCAAGAAGATATAAAGCAAATTGGACACAAATTGATATGCATACAGGTTTCGACGGAAAATGCAAAATTTTACATTTTGGCTGCCAATGAATGAACGGTTGTCGCTACAGCGCATCTCATCTGCTCAACTGGCAGGATATTTAAGAGGAGAAATTACGATTCCAGGTCATGAATTCTTCACGAATTTCATTCCGTGTACTCTGGTAGACAGTAACTATGCCTCGCATACAGGTGCGCGAACGATATGCGCAGATGTCAGAATTTGAGAGAGATCGTGTAGTTGGGCTCAGAAGCCAGTTGGCCTTATCAGCGAATAGCTCGACATTTGAGCAGGAGCGATGCTGGCAGGAATAGGTGAACCATGGCCACACATATTGTCAAGAAGGAAGCGGTAGGCCTAGAGAAATGACAGAACGTGAAGACCGAGCATCGTCAGAGCGGCACTCACAGCTCCATGTGCATCATTATCATTGATTGTACCTGCAACTAGTGCTTCAGTGATCCCGCTTAGAACTGAGCCCCGATGACCAGCGAAGACAAGTCTGGAGACTCCCCGGACAGCGGTGTAGTACTAACCTGAATGTCTTGTGGCAGACAGGCCGGCCTGGGGTGCCATTTCATTTCATAGTAGGACCCCTTTGGTTGTCATCCGTCCTAACCTTTCAGGACAGCAGTACGTCGACGAAGTTCTAAGTCCTGTTGTGTTGCCCTTCATGTCACGCCGTCATGGGCTTACATTTCAGCAAGATAATGCCCGCCCCTACACTGCACATGTTTCTACTGCTTGTTTAGTGCTTGCTGAACATTACCTCGGCCAGCAAGGTCTCCAGATCTCTCTCCTATTGAGCACGTTTGGAGCATTTTGAGCAGGGCCCTCCAACCAGCTCGGGATGTTGACGATCTAACATGTGACAGACGCGTTACTGACTTTTTCACTTTGTGAAGCTCTATCACTTCAATAAATCATCCAATTTTTCTCAAACTGTAATCATTTGTTTTTTTGTACATGTACTATGTACGTGTTTTTCTGTTTATGTACATAACTTCTACAGATTTTCTTCTTGGTGTGTCTTTT
>KK121841.1:21226-88785 GCA_000611955.2 Stegodyphus mimosarum
TTTTTTTAATTCTTTATTGAAATTGTTCTACAAATGTGTAAACACACCTCTAAAAATATATAAATACTACACACGTTTAAATATTTTTGATTTGGGTCTAAACTAAATAATCCAGAGATGCTTCATTCTAGAAGCATAAAAAGTTTTAGAAGCATTATTGAAATTAAGTACTTAAATAATAAAAAGGAGCTTAAAAATTTTATTTATTTCAAGAGAATTCCCTTTGATTAAGCCAGTTTCTAGAGAAAGAGTGGAAATGTGTATAAGAAGAGCCCTTTGATAGGAAGTTGACAAGGATGCTGTAAGTATTTGTTTGCGAGGATGCTGTAAGTAAACAATATATGTTGCATTTATTATACTCAGCAGGTTTCTACCTCAGTAGGTCACTTGCACCCATATGTTCCTGTAGGAAAAAAAGTTACTTTTAGTGTGCTCTGTTAGCTCTTAGTTTGCCCCATAAGTTGCCTTGTATACTAATTTTATAAAATATAACATTCTAGAGCATATTTTTGGTATATTAAATTTAATATTTTTTAAGTTACAAAGTTTTATATTATAATATTTATTTTTTAGTCCTTAATTTTATTTTTTTCTTCTTTTTTAGTTGTGGGAAGTTTATAATGAAAGACGATGCGTAAGAACTTACATTGGACATAAACAAGCTGTCAGAGATGTATGTTTCAATAATGCTGGGACACAATTTTTATCTGCTGGGTATGACAGATATGTAAAATTGTGGGATACAGAAACAGGTACATTATGTGACCATATTAGCTTAGTTATAAAGATGTACCGTTTACTCAGAAATGTTCATTTTCAAAAATTCACTATTTTATTTTTCATTATTACTATAATACTGATATTTCAGGTAAATGCATTGGCCAGTTCTCAAATAAAAAGATTGCTTATTGTGTGAAGTTTAATCCAGATGAAGATAAGCAGCATCTTTTTGTGGCTGGTACTTCAGATAAGAAAATTGTTTGTGTAAGTACTTTTTCATAAGTAAATTTTTTTATTTATCTAATTTATATAATTTGTACTTCATCAGAATTTAAAATATTTTTTAAATCTTGTATTTTCTGAATTTCCATTGCTGTAAAACCTTTCTAACCCTCCGAAAATTTGTCAGTTGCTGAAGGCAAGGCACAAAATATTAAAAGGTCTCAAAACTTTTTAATTTATTTCTGTAATAAAACAGTTCACCTCATTTATTCTGATTCCAACAAGTAATATTATATTTTTCAAACATTATTCATTCTTAAAAACTGAAATTGCATTTGTCTCCAAATACACATCCCTTCTTTTGGGGATAGGGCTAGAACCATGCAGAATATGAATGGAGTACAAAAGTTTTCAAAGCAAAAAAAGTTAATTTTATGCCTTCACTTCCCATGGAAGCGATGGAATTGCCATTTTATGTTAAAAAAAAATTCTTTTATTACGTACTTATTTTACTTAACCGTGTACTCTTTGTAATCTTAAGTTTAAAAAAAATTAATGAATCCATTTAATCATAACAGAATTTTAATAAAATATTTAATTATGTTACTGAAAAATAACAAATTGTGCTTTTAAGTGCAAGTATGTATGAGGATGCCTGGGCAGTTTATTTGGATTAAATTTCAGATATTTCTTAGCTGAAATGATTCAGTTGTATAAAAAATATCCAGTGTTAGGGTTTTAATTATTTAGCTTCCTTTCATTTTATAGTGGGACATAAACTCCAATGAAATTGTTCAAGAATATGATCGCCATCTTGGAGCTGTTAATACCATCACCTTTGTAGATGAAAATCGTCGTTTTGTGTCAACATCAGATGATAAAAGTTTACGAGTGTGGGAATGGGATATTCCTGTTGATATGAAGTACATAGCTGATCCTACTATGCATTCAATGCCAGCTGTAACTCTTTCTCCGAATGGTAAATATTAGTTTAATTTTTTTTTATATTTATAAACATTTATGTCTTGAAAAATACTTTGAATCATTATCTTCAATTAAAACCATCCTTCTTTAGAGGATATATGGAAATTCTTATTGTTATAACATGCCTTATTTCTGTCAATTGCCAAACTGATTTAGTGAGATGAAATGTTAAGTGGGAAAAGTAACTTTTTATTTATGTGCTCTTTTTTTTTTTTTTTTTATTTCATTTATTTATTTATTTACAGGCAAATGGTTAGCTTGTCAGTCTATGGATAATAAGATTATGGTATTTTCTGCCTTAAACAGATTTAAGCTAAACAGGAAAAAAACATTCACTGGACATATGGTAAGAATGCTATTTATCAATTGTGCAAAATTATATTCTAAACTTGCAGCACTCTTTTCTCTTATACATGTATAGAAAATTGAAAGTAAAAAATATAATCGTCTTTTCATAGAAAACAACTGCAAGCTAAACAATTTTATTAGACTTTAATTAAGATTTTTAAGATTTTAAAGCTAACTTTAGTCAATATAAATTAAATTTTATTGAAAATAAAATATAAATATATAATATTAAATACAAATTTTGTTGAAAAATCTAGACAGTGAGTATCAAATAATATCCAAAACGGAATTAAACATTCATAGAACATATATTGATTATATGTGATGTCATACGTTTATTAATTATTGCTCCATCAGTTTTGGGACATTCTCCAGATTATCTCCACATCATTGCTTCTTTATATCTGCTATAAAATTCAGTAAACATTAAATTAAAATCATGCCAGGTCTACCATATGTGCAATCTAAAGTAAATTTTTTCTCATTGAGTTGTCCCATTCTAATCATTCAGCCCTATGCCCGGCAAGCCAATGGTGTTGTCTTCATTTTGTATTCTATAAAACCTTTTTTTTTTAATAGTTGATGTAAAGGATGTTTTGGTGGCCATGGGTAAAAAATAGACTTTATTAATACGTCTCCCTCCCACTGAGTCTTATTTTTCTATTTTTTTTTTTTTAATGCTAATTTTCTTTCAATTCTTTTCTCCCTACCAGGCAGCAATACAGAAAGCAGATTGTAAATTTTAGAGATAGTTTTAGCAATGTTCTAGGAATTTTCATAAAGATGCATAACCATGGATGAGGCATGAGTACCGTCCCCTGATGTTGAGAGTAAGCATAACATGTTTCTTCTGTGAGTGAGAAGTTACATGTGTCAGCATTGTCAGGCAAAATTATGGACAGCATTACTTGAAGTGCCAAAAAATTGTTGATGATTGATTAATTACTTTTAGTTGCAGGATAGACATAAAAAATAGGGAAAACTAATACAGGATAATAGTGTGCATAGTCAGTAGCAAAACTGCATGAAGAAATTAAGATTAAACAAAGGGGCTATGGAAGAAAAGATTTTCCCAACATGATAATATGCTTTCATGCACCTCTGAATGATACTTTTGCTATAATTGTACAGCAGCTATGGCAACTGCTTTGATAATTATAATAGATAATTATATTGTATTACTCCTTTATATTTGGCAGATCTCACTTCAAATTATCTGAGAAAAAGTCTGAAGAAAGATATTTGCTGTATCCATCTGTCATATCAATGGGGATGAAATAAGTTTTGTTCAAGTAGCAGACTATCAGGCTCCTACTGAACCTCATCAAAAACACCACTTGCTTGATTCTTTTATCTTGCTGATAAATATAACTGTAATGCTAAGAAGAAATGCCAACCTTCAGATACTGTCAATATATTGTAATTGAAGGGGAAAAAATCCAAAATAAGTCATCCTTTTTTTAAATCTGTGAAAGCTTTCAAAAAAATTAGTGATACATTTGGTGAATTATTTGTTACTGAAGTTATAAAGAAAAATTTCTAAATTAAATGAAATTAAAAATGGTGTAGTACTTATAATAAGTTGTTAACATTAATTGGTAATGCCTATTTAATTTTTGAAGGTATATTTGTTTGTAACAATTATAAGTAGAAAATCTTGGAAACTTAAAAAATAGTTCCATTATTATCTATGGCTAAGATTACTTATGAAAACTGTAAATGCCATCAAGCAATCTTACATTTATAAAAAAAACTAGAATTAACATTTTTCATTTTCAGAACTGAAATGTGATTAGTATCAGATAAGGATTCCTCTTATAAATATATTCTTTGGTCTTTAATTTTTTCATTATATTGTAGTAATGTTCATATTGTTAAATCAAGTTAAATGTCTGGATTGAGTGCTCAAGTTCTGCATTCAGTTTCTTTCACCAAAAATTAAGTGAATTTGGAGTTTTTCAGCTTGCAGATGAATACTTAGATCACTAAAAGTATCTGTCTGTGTGTAATGAGTTGGGTATCATTACACAAGTCAAATCGGAATGTTTTTTAAATAGAAATCAACATGAACTTTTTGTGTGGTATTATGCAATTTTGATAGAGATCAAAGATGGTTCTAAATCTGAAATAAAAATGAATTTTTTGTTGTCCTGAATTTTGTCTTCAGTGTTGTTTAAATATAAACAGCTCAGTTGTAACTTGCATAAATTTTCTCAAAAAATAGTTTGGAAATTAATTTATGATATCCGTTAGCTAAACGTTAGGGCATTTTTGATGTAGTAAGATTAATTATTTTCAAGTTAATTTTTAATAACCACCACACAGATAAAGTAATATGTGGTAAAATTATAGTTTCAGTGACTGTAATGTTAATCAAATTAAATAATGGATATTAATGAAAATAAATTAAAAGATCATGCAGTTTTATGCTTATCCTTTCAAATTTGTCGTAGGTTGCTGGATATGCATGTGGATTGGATTTTTCACCAGACATGAGGTAAGCAGTTTTTTTTTTAAATGCGTGCGTGTGTTAGTTTGGGATTTTTTACTGTTAATATCGATTTTATAATTATTTTATATTATCCTCCTTCCAGTGAAGTATGTGGAATTTTCGTAGTGTATTTTATCAACTATTTATAAAATGGTCTAGCAAATTAATTTTTCAAATAAAATGTTGTTTTGCCATAGTACTGTATAGGAAGCCAAATTTCTATTAAAGCTTGTATTTAATCTGTGTCACAACCAATTCAGCATTTCCATTATCTATAATTAATTTTCATGTAGTCTTTATGCTGTTATATGTGCATTAAAATCTAAGGTATTCTCTGATAGTGTCATTGAAATGTATAATTTTACGACTCCAGTTCAATTTGACCAATCAACAAAATTTTAAAATTCACCTTCTATACCTGAGAAAACATGACCTGGTTATAAAATGAGAGCATGATTTATTATATTTATATCCAAGAATATGATTTATTATATTTACACATAATAGCATTTTAGAAGTATAATTTTGAATTTTTTAGACAAACTTCTACTTTTCTGAAATAATATGTCAGCTTTTTTTCTCTTGTTCAATTAATTCTATGTTTAAAATTTTTTCCTAAATGCCAAGTTTCGTAAAAAATCGCATGAGTAGTATTTTTAAAAATTGCATTTAAACTTTTATTTTTATAAGGCTAATTCTATTTGATTTATATTTGATAACATAGTTTTATAAATTAAATTCCTTTAATTTTTCTTTAAATAAATTGTTAACTTAAGCTTTATCACTGCTACACTTCCCAGCATTTTTTATTATACTAGCCGAGATCTGTATTGTGACAGTCTCATTTCTTGGGGTATTATACTATACATGAATTAAGTTCCTACTTCCATCCTGTAGGCTAGTGGTCCAAGCGGGGTATATATGCCCTGTAGGGGATATGCAAAGTAATTCTTGGAGGTACACCAAAGAATGATCACAACCACTTTTAAGTGTATGATCGTATATACTATTTTATTATATGGAGTACAACTTATAATTATTTTCATCTTAGGAGTACAATTTTTTGCAGATCATGCTCTAGGCAGATTGTATAGTGAACTAGAATATTAGATATTGAATGATATTAGATATCAGATTGTACACTCCACACCCTTCAACGTGTGTGGAGGAAGACTAGGCTGTTTATACTTCCATGGAAAAGCAGCTTGAGGCAGCCTGGTTTTGGGCAAGATTAGTGTCATCTGTATGAGTCCTAAACTCCTCATGGATGTTCCACTACCTCTTCTACAAAATGTTTCCATGTTTTTAATATACGAAAAGAATTAATTTAAAATAATTTATATATATTTATACAGAAAGGGTTTTAATTATGTCGAATAAAAATTAACATTTTATTTTATGAGATAATTTTTTAGATATTATTTCCAAAAACATTTTTATAGTTCTAAAGAGATTTTGATTTAAAAAATAAACTGATGAAATATAAGTGAACAAAAAGTTTGGAGTATGATTATATACACTATAAAAAGCAGTATAGAAATAAACCTAATTTAGATCAATAAAATACATAAGAATTTGAATAAATAATACTAGTCTGCAATACAGTGTTGCTGGAAATATCAGATGCAGGTCTACGTCAATCTACGCCATTTGCTTCATAACAATCCTGTTATGAAGCAAATGGAGTAAATGATAATTTGTAAAATGCAGAAGTAAAGTAGTAAAAAAAATGAAAAATCCTTTGATAATCGAAATTGTCTATTATGCACTCTCTCATTAGAGGGACTGGGGGCAACATATAATAAACAATCAATTATTAACAATCACATTACTAAGTGTAGTAACAAACGAAGCATAAAACAGAAAATTTTATGATAAATTAAGTATGAATTTATAGCTGTGAAAATAACTCTGAATTGGTTGATAGCTAAATAAAAGCCAGGTGAATATAATCCTGTAAAAATTAAGCATTGTAATTCATTTTAGCATAGTTAATAATATTGCATAATACGTCAAGAAAATTCTGTTAGTATAATTTTCATAAAATAAATAATAAGGAATTAAGCAAAATATTGTAGAAATGATGGTTATGGAATTTTAGAGAATGTGAGGTAACATTCCCAAAATAATGTTAAAAATTCAATATAACATCATACATGTACTGTGAAATGTTGGTTCATGAACTTCTGAAGATATTTCATGTTTCCCTATATGATTTAATGTAAAATGAACTAATCCATTCCTGGATCCCAAATGATGCTTAGCAAAGAGTACTTTATATGTAAGTTTGTAATGCAAAAACCAGTGGAATTAATTAATACATACACATTATTAAACACAATACCTAAACATGTAAAAAAATAGGTAAACTTGAGTTAAATTTTACCATATCTCTATGGGAACTAGATTCTGGAGTTAATTGGAATTAATTAATTTAGTTAAATTAGTTAATTAATTCTGGAGTTGGTCATTTATTGCCAACTCCTTTGTTCTTATCTTGAGACGTCTTTCATCATCCAAGGCATTCATGAACCTAGATTCCGTTACACTTACAAAACCAAAATGAATACACAAATAAATATGAAGATGCAAGGAACTATAAAAAATTTCAAAATAACCTTTAACCTTTTTTTTTTTAATTGATAAAACTAGTAATTGACTAATATACATACATGTTTATAAAACAGTCAAAGTGGATAAAATAAAATGTTCCTAGGTCCCATTAAATAGTAATTCAATTTAAATAAAGGTGCCATTTTTTAAACTTCTTATGTCACGAACTACATAAAGCCATAAACTTAAATATAACTGTTAATGGTTGATTTTTTTTTTGTTACACTTTGCCACCTGATGAGACAGTATATAACAAACAATTTCTATTCCTAAAACGATTTTTTATCTCGTACTTTTTGCTTCCTTTCTGCATTTTATAAGTTATTATATATTTCATTTGCTTCATGTTTAGATAATTGTTATGATATAGACCTGGTTTTGATGTTTCCAACAACATTTCCTCTAAATTAGTGTTTATATCCTTATGTGCACTTCAAATTCTTATGCATCTTATTGGTCTAAATTTATAATTTAAGTATTTAAAATGATGATGTGCTCAAATTTGGCATAAGATTAAAAGTGATGGAATGCCACTTGCACGTTTGAACTTGCACTTTCTTGTTTTATTGAGATTCACCTTTGGTGGCACTTTTTTCTTAACTTTATTTACCAACAATTTCAAAAGATTGATTTATGCAAGCATAATTTTTTGTGAGC
This sequence comes from Stegodyphus mimosarum, assembly GCA_000611955.2. Classification (NCBI taxonomy): domain Eukaryota; kingdom Metazoa; phylum Arthropoda; class Arachnida; order Araneae; family Eresidae; genus Stegodyphus; species Stegodyphus mimosarum. Next base: position 29,262 of record KK121841.1, read on the forward strand.
AGTAAAAATTATTTTCTTGCAATATTCAATGATGTTATGAATTATTTTGTATGTTAAAAATAGAGTTTCCTGTTTTTGTAAATTTTCTTTAAAAAAAAAAAAAAAAAAATTCTTACTCATCTGTGTGTTCTTTGATTTTTTTTGACTGTTTTATAATGAAAAAAAAGACTTGAGAAATGAATTATTTTGAATGACCTAAATGTGAAGCATAGATTGCAAATTAAAATTTTGAGGGAGTTAATTTTTTATGTCTCACTTGCTGCGTGCATAGGGGCATGAGATGCCTTCGCACAAAACTTTCTGCTAGAACTAGCGTATGACAAAATTCTTAGGTACCCAACATTTTCATTTATCTTTATAGAACTATGATGAACTATAACTATTCTGCAGCTTAATCACTGAGTCATGAATAGGCTTTTAATGTAAAAATACTATGTTCAGGTAACGCTATGCTCAAGACGCAAGAGAATCACGCCGATGTGGAAAATAGAAGAGGCAAATCGACAACCTTGTATTCGGCGTAAATTTTGTAAAATCCCAATCGATTTCGAGGGCAAAACGGGTCTGCGTTCATCAAGAGCAAAAGATTCTGCAAATCAAGAAAGCGAATATCGATCATATTTATACCCTAAAGGCAACCAATGTAAGGAGCCGATCAGATGGCATTATCGACGTCATGATGTTATTGAAAATATCTGTCCTTTATAATTGTCATGTAAATAACTTAATTATATTGAATAAATATTAATAATACTTTTTAACTTATTTCTTTTACTTTGTTATTTATTATGCAGCATCATGAATGCTAGTAAAAAAAAATTTCTTTTATTTTTTAGTTACATCATCTCAGGAGATGCAGATGGTAAAGTCTATATTTGGGACTGGAAAACAACAAAACTTTTTAGCAAGTTTAAAGCACATGATAATGTATGTTCTAGTGTAATTTGGCATCCTCATGAGACTTCGAAGGTTGTATCTGCAGGATGGGATGGCACAATGAAGCTGTGGGATTAAAGATAATTTTATTGTAAAATGAAAATGTACATATGTAAAAATAAATTTTAATTTCTTTAAGATGCCTTTTCTTCTCTGTGTCCAAGGATTTTGAAGTTAATGCATTTTTTTATTTATCATTTTAATGTCCTGTAAATAAAAATTGATTACTTAGGTTCAAATTCAGTTTGAATGCAGTCCTGTAAATCAAAATTCAGTTCCAGAAGTTGCAGATTGAAAAATAGAAAAGTTTACAGGAGTTAAATTAAATTTCTGCATAGTTAGTTTCTATGATAATTAATTAGTATTATTATTAATTGGTGTTATTGCAAATACTATCTTTAGCTGATGTTTTTTAGTTTTAGTTGTTTTGGTGCAATGCAAAATAAAAATGGAAGGGATTTTAAATTCATTAATTCAAAAACTATTTTTTTTATTGTTTAAATTTAAAATTTTTGTCTTGAAGTAGCAGTTAAATTGCTAATTTAAAAAAATGGAAATCTAAAATTAAAAATTTTGGATAAATAAAACAAAATAATTTACTCAATCATGATGAATTATTTAAATTCCAAAATATAAAGTGTTAATCTTTGTAAGGTTGATTGATTGCATGCATATATTAATTTGTATATAGTGCAGATTGCCATGATACTTTATGCAGTATTTAAATCAAGTGTCGAATATTGTTTATTTCATTAATTATTTAATATCATAAATAGACAAAATTTGAATTTTTATTAAACTGATAGCTTACGCTGATAAATTACAATTATTATTAATATAAGGTATTGGAGATAGGCATGATAAAATATACATGACTCTATACCATTTCTGAAAATCTGACATCATAATATTGTTGACTATCTGCTATATATTATTACTGTGATAATTATTAAATGAAAGGTATTGAATAGGCTTTCAAATAAATAAGAATATTTTACATTAGGTAATGAAATATTTAAGTTGTTCAGTTTTTATTTGGATACTTGTAAAATTGTGTGATATAAGACCTTTGATAATTATGTGATGTAAGACCTTTAAATTGTCAAATAATTAATTTATAAAGAATAAGACAAATGATTTGATTATACATTTGGGAGTGTAAGAAATCACAGTTTGAAAAGGATGAAAATGTATCATTGATACCATTTTCAGATCCAATGCTGGGAAAAAGATTCAGTGTAAAATGTATTTATAGAATTTCTGAACTGCACTCTTTTTATCAGCATTAGATGAAAAAAAAATGTAATTCAGCATCCTTTTTATCTAAAGCAATTTCATAGAATAAAATTACATTAACAGGTTAAAATTAGGGATATTCTTTACTTAACCCATTCCAAAAGTCAGTAATCCAATTAACTGGAAGCAGTTGCAAAAGTTTTAGATCACATTAAGTTATAGGAATTCAGAAAAACATATGAGGGCTATCTAAGAGATGGTTTGCCTTCAAGGAGGAATTCCTAAGGGAAACTGGCATGTTTTCACATTACACATGGTAAAGACCTCAAAAACCAACCATGCAGTCAGCCTTTTTATCTGGGATACAACTCAGGGCAAATTCAGAACTCAGTATTCAGCTTTCTTAACCACTTGGGCACCCTAGTGGACCTGTGAAAGTTTTCATTTTCATATTGATATCTGTAATTAATTTTAGAATTACAAATACTTTTTTGTGTGTAAAGTAGGTTTTATTATTTAAGAACAACATAAAATATTTAAAATTTTTATTTTTGGAGTTTTTAGATATTTACATTGAAACATCTCATTACCATCTCTGAAAAGAGACCAGTATTTCTTAGAAAGTGCCAAAATATCCTGTTTGTAGAAGTAGAACTTTGGGAATGAGTTGCACTTTCAGCTTGCTGTTGAGTCAGTATTATCGAACTGCCACTCATCATTGCTTAGTATTGGATACTTCTTCGCTTGCATTTCATTTTTCAATTCCACTTCATGATAATTTTAAAATAATTTAAAAGGAAATGTCTCTTCTTACTTATTTTAAAATTAGTGCATTGACCCATATTTCCGACTCTGTCTGTGTTATTCTATCATAAAATTTATAATGATTTCTCTTACTGAATCATGGTACTCTTCACTAACGTTACAAGTTCAGAATATTTCAAATAAGGTGTCTTAAGTCTATAGAAAAGATAAAATAAATGTGCTTGTTTTAGCAAACTGTCTCCCAATATTCACAAATGTTGTAAAATGAATGGCAGAAGAGAAGGCTACACTGTTTAAACCAATATTAATAGCCAAAAGCATTTAACTAAGGATAGTAAAATATTTTCTTTTCAGTATCACTTGCAGCCAAAGAAATATATGCACTGCTGAAACAACGGGAGTTGTGGTCCTAAAAAACCCGAGTTCTCGTTTCTTATTTCTTTTATGTGGAACTTGGAGTTTAACACATAATTAGCAGCAAGACCCTAGCTGTTTCTTCATGATTCTCCAATATATTTTAAATTCAGCTAATTTCATTCATGTACTCCATCATTTGCTGCAGTGCACTTTTAACAAATGTGAACAATAATTTCTTTACCCACATTCAACCATCTTCCAACATTCACAAAACTTACCACTACATATATGTTCATTAACTATTTAGTTAATAATAAGAATAACATTAACAAAATTGGCATATATGACCTTTTCCGATAAGAGAGGAACTAGAGGATAAGACTATCCAAAAAGACCTCCTTCAACAAGAATTTAATGAAATAGTACCACCTTATTTTTTATCAATTTCTAATACAAGATAAAATTTTGGAGGGTGCATATGAACTTTTCCACCTCGCCACTAGGTGCAAGAAGATTGCATTAAACATACCTATGATATGTATGTTTGTACACTACCCGACACTGAAAATGCAGCACCAAGAAGGAGTGGTCAGAAATAGATGAAACTTGGCAAATAGAGGGAGACAGCAACGAACAATAAGTGATCTTTATTTCGAAATGATATGCATAATACAGAGCAAAACAGCATTGGCTCAGTGGATTGGTTGGTTGAAATGAAAGGGACACCCAATGATTCCCATAAAGGTATTGTTTCTTTGCACTTCTATTCAGAGTTACCGCCCCCCCCCCACTGGGCCATGCTGCATTTATTGAAATTTTGTATAAAAATATAGCATAAGAATATACATAACCAAAATTTGTATAAACAATTTAGATATATATACATGGTAGTATAAATTTAGATTTAATGGACATTTATTGCCTTTGTATGTTACATTGATTGCAAATTTTGATAAGGATCTGAATCAGTTCATTAGTATGATTTCGTTGTTCTAGTATCTAGTTCATAGTTTTGGTTCTAGTTTATAGTATTAGGTTTATAATTTCATATATTGACAGGGTGAAAGCTGATTTAGAGCGTTTAGTTTGTACAAATTTCTTCTCCTTTGGATGACAGGTATTTTATTATGTTTTTGATTTTCCTTTTAAGATATTTATTTTTAATTGCAAATTTTAGGAAAGCGTTAGTATTTTCAGTTGGTAATTTAATATGATTTGAACTTGTCAGCGAACATTCTTTAAGTACTGATCAAGGTCTCCCCGTTTTCCGCAGACACAAATGTCGGTATTAGAAATATTTCGTTGCTGAAAGTAAGAGGAAAATGGACCGTGACCTGTGAGGAAGCAATTGATGTAGTGCTTAACCATATTGCATTTGTCATTAATACGAGGAATTATTTGGAAAAGTCTTCTGCCTGTGTCACAATTTTGCCATTCGTCATTCCAGTATTTTAATTTTAGTATTTGAAGTTAATATTTTAGAAATGATAGTGGCAGCTCAGTAGGTCGTAAGACCACCTTGGATGGCGATACACGAAGCAACACGTCTAGGTACAGAATCAGTGAGACTATGGATGGTGTCCTGAAGAATGGCTGTCAATTTTATTAACCATTTGCCACAGTTCATCTTCGGAACTTGGCAATGGCAGGGTCTGCAAATGGCATCCAATCACATCCCAAATGTGTTCGATTGGTGAGAGATCAGGAGAGAACGGTGGCCAGAGAAGCATCTGTACATCTCGCAGAGTACTTTAAGCAGTATGTGGCCGGGTATTATTCTGCTGATAAAGGACACTATGAAGATACTGAAGTGTCGTCGAGGGCAGTGCATCATCCACGTATCGTTGGGCAGTCCTAGTGCTCTGAATGCGAATTAGACGTGACCTGGAATCGTACGCAATTGCGCCTCAAACCGTGATGCCACGGTGGGATGTTCCACACTTGATGCCGGATTGGAACTGTCTCCACATCGACGCCACACTCGTACGCGGTGACTATCACTGGAGAAACAGAAGCGTGACTCATCCGAGAATACGATCCTGTGCCATTCCGTCGTCCACATCGTTCGAGCCCGGTAGCATTGCAGACGTGGGCGTCTATGATGTGGGGTGAATGGCAGTCTTCTTAACAGATGTCACGAGTGTAGCCCACTAGCTACCAATCGACGGCAAACTGTTCTGGTAGATATGGGAACACCTAGTTTTGAACATGACAGAGAATGAGGTAGAAACGGCTTGCGGGTGCGCCACCAACTTGTCGGAGGATACGTCGATCCACGCGTGCTAACGTCAACGTCACTCTGGCTGCACCGGCACACCTAGAATTTGTCAAATTTCCTTGTTCCAACTGTTACCACTCCTACTGAATTTAGCATTTCCTGTATGTTATTATTTAATCGTTTGTTTTATAATTTTATTTGATGTATGAACCTGGCAACCAGTTTTATTTTGGAATGTTGTGATCGGGGGAAAAATTCCCTTCTAAGTAAGCAGCAGCTAAGTTACGTTACTGAAATGCTGAATGTTTTTCATCATTAACATGTACGGATAATATGATCATTATACTAAAACTGTACATGTAAATAGCCGCATTTATCTGTATGTAGTGAAACAAACTGGATATTAAACGAAGCTGGATTTCCAGTCAAAACAAAAGTGGCGTCCGCGACAGGTTAGAAATTGGAGTAACTGCAAGATAAGCAAGGTACGATTTGAATTTTACGTTAAATATTTATTCTTTCAAATGAACTTTGATAAGCAAAGTACGATTTGAATTTAATGTTAATTATTTGTCCTTTTAGTTTCTTATGAACTTTCATACTTTGTACTTTAAAATTACAGCGTAAAATTTTACGTACAACATTTACGAATAAGACAAAGGCTATTGCTGAAGAAAATACAAAAACGAAAGTGAATGTTTCCAGACTTCGTGAATTAAATTCACATTTACATGATAAATTCCAGCGCTTATAAAGTGTTCAACTTGCAATTCCTCAGTTATTACATGGCGAGGACGATGAAAAACAAGAAAAGGAGTAAGTTAAGGATTTTAGCGAAGCTGAAAATGATAGAAAAGAGTACTTTTAAGTTAAAGTTTGAAAATTTTGAAAAAAATTCTGATGAGAAGTCAATTCAGTCACCATGTAATCGCGAGTATCGGTTGTTAAAACTGGAAATTCAGAAATTTAATAGAGATATTAAACTCTTTTGGGGATTTTGGAGTAAATTTTCCAGAATTCATGAGGATAAAGAAATGCCGGCTGAAGATAAATTCCAATATCTGATTCAGGCGATTACTCCTGGTTCTCGAGCTGCCAGTTTAATAGACAGTTCCCCCCCCTATGGCTCTGAATTAACTCAAAGGGATTGAATTATTGAAAGAAAGATTTAGCAGAGAAGATTTATTAGTACAAGTATATGTTCGTGAATTACTCTCAATGGAAAGAAAAATGCTGTAAGTGGTAGGAAATGTACATATTTAATTAACACATTAATATCACATTTAAGAGTTAAGAATACGTTAAGAAGATCTAAAGATTTCTTATCAGATTATTTTGCAAATTTCTTATCTTCCTGAAGATGTTCTGAGAGCTTGGAAATGATACCGAGTGTCCAGTCTTCCTAATGGTAGCAACGAGGTTGCTGTAAACAGTCAAAGTTCTTGAGAAGCTCATGAAATTTTTAAGACAAAAAGTTAATAGCGAGGAAATGATAAATTTGGCTCGATCAGGTTTCGGACTCAATGTTAAAAAGTAAGTTGATGCTTTAATAAATGATATCCCTTATGCTTCAGCTCTTATTTCGTCCACGCAGGAAAAGGCTAAATTTATTTTTTGTGATCATCCACACTTTAGTAGAGACTGTAAGAAAGCTTCCAAGATGCCTCTACATGAGAGGAAATCTCAAGTTATATACGCAAATGATGATGTCTTGTTTGCCTTCAGCCTGGGCATATGGCAAAAAAGTGTCACAATAGTGTGAAATGTTTGATTTGTGCAGAGGCATTACGCGTTACTTTGCCCAGATTTACGTAAAGGTATAAATTTCTCATCAAAGGACAAAGTAGCAGATGAAAAAAAAAATTCTACAGAGAATCTATAGACAAATCTTCCTTCAGAACGTCACAATCAGATTATGGCATAGGGGCAAAGAAATATGTGTTCGAGCATTAATGGATGATGGATCACATTGTTCCTATATTGAGAAGGGCTTAGCTGCTGAGTTAAATTTTTCCTACTTCTGGAAAGGAAGTGTTATGTCAAGGACTGTTTTGGCGGAGGAATTTCTCCGGCTGTTGAGTATAATAGATATACTGTAACTACTGAAAGTTTAGATCGGAAGTATTCTACTTCAATGCTTCTGCTTGATCAACAGAAAATTTGTTCAATGCTACCCAGAATACGCGATGAAACATTACTTGTTGAGCTTGCTTCTCGGGAGATAAAACTGACAGATGTTGGAAGAGATACGCCACCTATAAAGGGCCGTTCACACTTGATACACAACGACGCTATCGGAGCTAAGCGACGCATAGAACGCCGCTCTAACTAACCTAGCTCGTTCACACTTACTGGGAACGTTTATTAGCGATAGCCAATAGGGAAGTAGAAGATCGCGCGCGCTTTCATTTGTAGGAGATAGTCTTCTGCCGTGAATCTTTGATCGATACACCAAAAACTAAGCGATTTTTTTAAATGGTTCGACCGAAACGTACGCTGAGCAGAAAACAACGAAAATGTATTTTGTTTCTGAGTTTTCTTCTTGGTCATTTAGTACACAAATTTCAAATCATCAAAAATTAGTTAAAATAGAAACATGTTTCATTATGTTTTATTGTTGTCATTTAATTATTATTATCAGTATTTTCATTCCAAATGATAAGAGAGTTTATAAAGTTGATGCGATTCATTTTATTATTTGAGGTAATAAACAGTACCTTTTTATGATGAAACTAATTTAGAAGAAAGAAACATATTAGATTAACGCTTTTGTCTATGCCTTGCTTTCGCTACTTTTTATTCCATTGCTAATTTTATAATACAATTAGATATTTATATGAGATCATTGACATCAGTAATTTAATTCTCCGGATTCAAAATTTAAACACAAAAACAGTATTAAATGGAAAAGAAAATTACTTACTATTTAGATGAAGACGATCTGAAATCATCATCCAAGAGTATTCTACGAGTATTTTTGTAGTCCTTAAATCGACTATCCCATACAACGGGATGTCGCTGGATTTAGGCAATTAGACTATAATTTTCTCTCATATCTTACGAAGCAACAAAATACAAAAAATAAATAAGCACCTTATCCGTTATGCAGCGATAAATTAAAATTAAAAGTACCCTCCTCAGAAGATTTTTACCGATATTCAAAGATCCTAGAATTTTTAATTTACTTCAAAATATATCTTTATTAACACAAGAAATTAAAGTAACGCAGAATACCTATAATGGCCTGGCCAAAAATTGCGCTTAGTGAGAAAAAAAAGTACCAGCGAGGATTGAACTTCCGATCAGCACATCTACAGCTTGATCGCTTTACCCGCTCAGCTGACGCTTCTAACGTCGTTTTTGCGAATTGTACTATAAGTTATGGTGCTCTGAATGCAAGAATTAATTTTTGGTGGGTATTCTGAGTTTCTTTAATTTCCTGTGCTAATGTAGATATATTTTGAAGTAAATTAGAAGTTTTAGGATCTTTGAATATCAGAAAAATATCAGCAAAATCTTTTGAGGAGGATACTGTAAATTTTAATTTATCGCTGTATAGTGGATAAGACACACCTTTATTTTTTGTATCTGGTTGCTTCGTAAGATATGGATTGAATTTTAAGATTTTTAAAATGAATTTCTGTATAGGAATAATAACTGTGGAGTAAAGGCCGTTTACTCGTCCTCACTTTAAATCAAATCAAACAATCAATCGCTCATATCGTCAGCCATGTTGTTTGCGCGCTTCTGATGATGATGATGATTTGAAATACTCTCCTGATTGGTCGGTTCCATGTGTCGGCTAGCTCCGTTTTGCACGAAGTTAAGATTTTTCAACTGGGTCAATAGATACAAAAAACTGGTTTTTTCTAGCTGATCAGCTGTGTTTGTTGTGTCCATTGTGTTCCCTAGCCCCGATATGTCCCAGTGTGAACGCCGCTTAAGAGTTCTTCTAGGAGCCGATGTACTTGAAAGCATTTTGACTGGAAGAATTGAGGTGCTTACGTCTAGAGTTTCAGCTGTAGAGACTTTATTAGGTTTTTACAATTTTAGAACTAGGCAAGGAAAAGCAAGTGATTAATTTGGTCACATTAAATCTTCAAAATTTTGAATTGCTGAAGATATGGGATTTAGAAGTTTTAGCGCTTACAGATCCCGTAGAAAGAAAAAATAAGATCATTCTTGAAGAAGAAACTTTTATCCATTTCAAGAAAACCTTAAGGGTATGTGAAGATGGACGTTATGAAGTAGCTTTGCCGTGGCTAGCTGCGCATCCTGCTCTTTATGATAAGTACGATTTATTAGCTGAATCGCGACTTCGCTCGGTAACAAAACGTTTGTTAAACGAAAATAACTTTGAAGTTTACGATGCTGTATTCCAACAGTGGAAATTAGAAGGCATCATAAAAACTGTTCCAATGGAGCAGCTGTTTAAGCTTAGTCATTATCTCCTTCATAGGCCTGTTATCAAGCCATATCATCATATTTAGAGAATAATAGGACCAGCAATCTTACAGCTATGACTTCACATGATTTTATTGTTTATTTAGAAACTAATGGTAGAGCTGTGACATGACATGATTAATATGTTCTTATATAAACAAGAATAATGGACTTTTCCAATGTTGGAACTCGTCTTTTGAATTTCTAAAGTCTATTAAAAGCTGCCAGAAGCTAAGACAATGGTATATAAAGATAGAATTAGGGTGCAAAGTACGTTTGGTGAAAATAATTGTGGTAAAATAATTGTTGGTAAAATAATTGTGTTGAGTATTTCGCTGATTTTTCTGTTTTCAAGCTGGGTACAAACTTAGCCTAATTGAAGCCCTCTCTGCTTCACTACTTCAGTAGTGAACAACCGAACTTTATTGAGGTATTTCAATTTTTCACCTATTATTGATATATGACAAGAAAATTGACTAGAACCTAAAATAGCTATAAATCTTCCCCTCCAATGGTCAGACGAAATATCGTTCTTTCCGTTTTATTGATTTTCTGACAATTCTATGACCATCATTAAAAAGATACAGCACATCTGAAGAGCCTAAATTTGACAAAAATGCTAGTTAAATTTATAATTAGAAAATGTGCTGAATTAGAAATTCAATGCAACAGAGATAGATTATAAATAGTACAGTAATATAACTTTAATTTTGAAATTACATGTAATATTGTTATGAGACAATTTTACATGATAAATCAATTATTATGTAAAAATAGATCTTATAATACTTACTTTTTATTTATAAATTGATACTTAAATTGTATTATAATAGATTTCTTTCTATTTCTTTTTCAGCGGCATTTTTCTAATTTTACTTTCTGCAAAACTATCAATTACATCATCATAATCAATATTTTTTTGTTATATCAGAATTTAATTGTAACATAGAAAGTTGAGACAATTTTCCTTGAAGAATACACAATCTTATGGGAGATTTTAATCTCTTCAGCAATGAAAACGATTTTTTCCCCGTGCAATCTGAAATTGGTAATGATAAAAAAATTTGGAGTGCTGTCGCAACATTAGAATATTGTTGCGTTATACGGGTTCGTGGATTTGAGAGTATCCGATGAAAATACGATGCAGAACAATAAAAAGCACCATACATTACCATACACTATTTTATGGCAACCCTAGTGCTATGCCGGAAAGCTTACATACAGGCGCAACCGCCGAATTTTTCGCAACACTGCCCCTTCCCAAGGACTGCACGTCCCGGGCAGTACAATCCCTGGCTGGGAGCCAAAAAGAAATAATCGAAAAAGCTACAAAACAAATAAATTACAATAATAACAAAATTTGCAAATATTTAGAGTATTTACAAATAACAAAAACATTTACACTAATTACAAAGATCTATGTACAAGCAACTATGCATAGATCATACAATTAAACATAAAACCATTACGAAATACGCGGTACCCATAACAAAAATAACTATCACTAATTACTATGGCCATAGTATGGAGCTAACCTATCATAATGTACAATCTTAGGTTTGGAATTGGGAGACTTACGGATCCGTATTACGACGTCATTCAGTCTGTTGAGGACTGTGTAGGGACCTTCCCAATGCGATTGCAGTTTGGGAGAAATGCCCTTACGACGGCTCGGATTCCACAGCCAAACCTTGTCGTTTTCCTGGAACTTATGTTCGGTCGCTCTTGCGTCGTACCTCTTCTTCATCCTGTCCGTCGAGATGTTAATTCGCTCTCGAGCAAACCTGTGCATCGTTTCCAACCGGGCTTGGAGATCTTGAACGTACTCCTCAGGAGAGGACTGTAGATCCGGAGGACGGCCGAAAAGCAGGTCACTCGGAAGACGGAGATCACGACCGAAGAGCATTTGAGAAGGGGAATAGCCGGTACTCTCGTGGACGGCACTACGGTAAGCAAGCAGGAACAGGGGCAGCTTACGATCCCAGTCTTCTTGGTTCTTGGAAACCATAAGCGATAGGTGGTTTAAGATTGTGCGGTTAAATCTCTCCACCATGCCGTCAGACTGCGGATGTAACGGGGTGGTCTGTGTTTTCTTTATTTCCAATAAGTCGCACAGTCCTTTGAACACAGCCGAAGTGAAGTTCCTGCCTTGGTCGGTAAGAATCTGGAAGGGAGTTCCAAATCTAGATACCCAGTTCTGCAACAGAACTTCAGCCGTAGTGACAGCCTCTTCGTCTGGAATTGGATATGCTTCAGGCCACTTTGTAAAATAATCCATGACAACTAGAATGTATCTGTTGCCATCTTTAGTCCACGGCAGAGGTCCCAGTATATCAAGGGCAATTCGCTCGAAAGGCGCTCCAACGTTGTATCGTTGCAGTCTTCCGTGACAGCGTTCCTTCGGTCCTTTCTTGGCTGCGCAAGCATCGCAAGACCGGCACCATTTCTCAACGTCGTTTCTTGCGGAACTCTAAAAGAAGCGCTCTCGAACTTTGTTTAATGTCTTCATATAGCCGAAATGCCCTCCTTTTGGGCTGCTTTGTATTTCTTTCAGGATATCAGGTATTCGGTTTTGAGGAACCAGCAGCTGCCATCTTTTATTAGTTCCATCGTCTCTTTCCCACAGTCGATATGACTCCATTTCGAAGGTAAAGTGAGTCCCAGAGAGCCCGGTACCTTTTAGTCATAGGATTTTCACTGAGTTATACCCGGGTCAAATACTCAGTTCACTGCAGTTCCATACCACTGCAGTACTCAGGTGTATTTCGGTTTTTCATATCACAGTCTGAAGATTCAGTTCTTTCAGACTTTTCGTGCACAGGAAGATCTGAAACAGTTCGTTCACCACTCTGTAGTTTGTTCTGCATCGTGTTTTCATCAGATACTCTCAAATCTACGAACCCGTAAAACGCAACAACTGGTGTCAGTATTGTGAAGATTGCGAGCAGTGTGATTAGATTGTGAAGTAGTGTGAGCGTTGTGATTAGTCTGAGAATAGCTGCTTACTGTGAGTGCTAAGCTACGCGAGAGTTTTGTGAACGGAAAGCGATCGAGATAGTGCTTTGCCGTGAAGCTACCTTTACAGTATAGCTTGACAGTGTATTAGTGATTGTTCCACGGTGTTTATTATAAGTTTAGTGTTGCCGTGAAGCTACCTTTACAGTTACAGCCTGAAGCTGTGTTGCTGATTGTTTCAGCGTATTATTGTAGATTTTCGACGCCTTTAAAGGTAATTTTGGAACTGTGCTGTAAATAGTGATTCTTGTAAATAGTACATTGTGCTTTTTATTGTTCTGCATCGTGTTTTCATCGGATACTCTCAAATCCACGAACCCGTATAACGCAACAACTAAAGTCGCCAACACTATTAAGGAATGGAAATGTTGCAGTTCATCAGGGAAGCCATCATCTAAATCAGAAGGATAATGCCTTACCAATTCCTCCGCTTCAATTTTTTGGAAGTTTGATTTTGTGTTTATCAAACATGAAAATTTAATTCGTAATTTTTCATATGGAATTTTACGATTGGTTAAATTTAACATTAATGTATCTAATAAAATGTAGCGAGAGTTAATAGTACATTGATCACGTGGCTCAAGATTTACTTCAGGTGAATTTCCATCATCTAACATGTTGTTAGATGTTGTTAGTAACAACTATTTCAAGGTGTAACTTTTTTCCTTTTTACCTCATACATACTGTTTTCTGGCAAAATTTCTAGCGCTTCAGCTTCACATTTCTCAAATTCGTTTTTTCGCACAGACTGCACAAAATCCATTAAAGTTTCAAATAATGGTGATACTATATCTAATTGTGCCATAGAATTCTGGAGAACTTTACTTGTTTGATTTAATCTTTGTAAAACAGTATCCCACACAACTGTATTTAGTGCATTTTCAATCTTTAGTAATTTTTTATAAAGAGCTTTAGCTTCATTTCTAGTGGAAGGTATTTTCGCTTGATCATCTGCCAAATAACTCAAATATTTTAGAACCGAAGCATAGTTTTGACGCAGTGCCTTAGCAGAATTTGCATCAGCAAACCGCGTGTACATGAACGATTTTTTAAAGACAGTTTTTGTTTACTTTCTTTAAAATTTTCAATCATAATCTGCCAGCGATATATTGAAACAGAAAAAAAATTATATAATTCTTGTAGTAAAGGAAAAAAAATTACAACTTCAGTACAGGCTTCTGCAGCATTTAATCCAACCAAATTCAAAGAATGAGCAGAACATGGTACGTAATCTGCAGTAGGATTAACATTTTTAATTCTTGTTTGAACACCCGAACATTTCCCCGCCAAGTTGGAAGCATTATCGTAACTTCGTTCCCCTGCAATTTTTTATGTCAAGATCTAAATCTTCAAAAACTTGTAACATAATATTGGTTAAATTTTCTGCATTGTGACCAAAACTTTGTATAAATTTTATGAACCTTTCAACAGGTTGATGATCAGGGCCAAGATACCGCAAAATTAAAGTTAAGTGATCCATATGTGTAACATATGATGTAGAATCGACGACAAATGAAAAATACTTGGCATCTATCCCTTCTTTAATTACGACATTCAAGACTTTCTCACCTATTAATTCAACAAATTCATTTAATAATTCACATTGCTAATGCTTTAATTACCAGCTTTTTCGATATGCTTCGCAAGAAATGGGTCAAATTGGGCTATCAATTCGAGGCAACCCAAAAAATTCCCATTATGAGATGAGCCGAAAGTTTCGTTTTCTTCGAAAAAAACATACTTCTTGATGATAAAAATTTAACTGTTTCAACAACGCTTTGTAATACTGACCGCCAGGATATTGCTTTATTAATGCAGAATCAATTCTTTCTTCACTTTTAAATTTCTGGATAAACTTTAAAATGGATTCCCTGTGCGTGAAAGAACTTTCATGCTCTGTTAGCCGAATGATAACATGCTTCTAATCATCGAAGCCAGACCTTGAAAGACTAGCTGTGTATTTCCAAATAATTTGCAAAATCCAGCAAAATATTTTTTTTTCTGATGCTGATAACACCCAGCTATTCTCTTACCAATTTTTCTCCATTTTTTTTTTAATTAAAAAAAATATTTTTAGTTAAAAGACGTTGCCTCTACTGAATATTTTCAGTGTGAAAATCCTTATTTTGTGAGATTCAGATCCTTATTTTGTGGAGGTGGCTTTCTAAGAAAATGATCGATCATATCATCAGTGGTAGTGTGTCATTTAGACGGATCATTTATCAGCACTTGTCGCTGAATGTCCCTTTCAAGGGGTAAAACATTCTTGTTCTAGGTGTGCTTTATCATCGACAATCGGATCATCGATCGCCATTTGTTGCTTGACATCACTTTCAGGTTATTTATCTACAGTAGAACTGGAACATTCTTGTTTTTCCAGGTGCTGTTTATGATTGGCAGCCGGATCATTGATTGGTAATTCTTGTTGGATGTTGTTATTTTCGGGCATCTCATCTGCGGAAGCACATTCCTGTTCTTCGTGGTCATGGGGATTTTATCACCGACACCTTATAAATTGGGTAAAACTGGTTACGTTTGTGATGCAGAAGAGATTTTCGATTCTTCTGTACGAGCAAGAAGGAATTTTAAGAGGCTCCCTTTAACTTTTTTAGCTTGGAAGTTCTCAAATCTTTTTTAAGTTTCCTTTTTGGCTCCCAGACATGTAAAACTGCTCCATTTATTTTATTGTAGTTTTAATACAGAATAAATAAGAAACTAGTCAAAATAAATTAATCGCAATAAATTATACAATAATAATAAAACTACTATATGTACAAAATGCAATACCAGGCGCAAGAGAAATAACAAACAGCAAACCGGTTGCAGTCATCACTACGCGTTATCGTTCGATATTTGGGAAGGGATCCAGGTAGATTTTTAAAGTCTTGCAAATGAAATTAATTAATGAAAAGAATATTTGACATTTTGTGAGAATTTTGAGAAAATACAACTTATAATTGATTATTGTGATTTCTCAGTGTTGCGAAAATCCAAGAGAATCCGCTGAACACGGTGCAACTGAATTTTTCGCAGTTGCATTAAGATGATCTAGTTAACAATCATATCGCTGCAGTTTGAGATTTTCACAAGTTTCCGAAATGCAGTTTTCTGATTGTTAAATTTGTCATCTAGCTGCGAAAAATTCATATCGATTAGTGCGGAATTCGGCTAAATTTTTGCAATTATGATGGTTCAATTAAGCCAATCAGAAGCCCGTTATTTTTGTAAACATATCGCATTTTGCGATATGTAAAAATACAGGCTTTTGATTGGCCAAATTTGTCCATCGTAATTGAGAAAATTTAGTTGAATTCCGGCCTAGAAAGCCATGGATTTACGAAATATAGATTTTTTGTGTTTATACGGTAGATTAATGAAGCTGGCTGAACATAAAACTGACGGATTTTACAAAATACTGATATTTTGTTTAAAAAAAGTTCATTAAAGAGGGACACGTAAAATAAACTTTCTATCCGTTTGGGAACCCCTCTGATTTGGGGGAGCGGGGCAACTGCCTCGTATGCCCCTGCCTTAGTCAGGCTCTGGGTACCGGTGTTCGAATACTTTATCATGGATTGTACTTATCTTACAGTGTGTTTAAGAAAGATGGCTACAGGCTTTATATCTCTAAATACTAATACTAGATATCTATTTTCAACTTCAAAATTTCTTAAATGAAATGGAGAATTTTAGAAGTTTAAATATCATACGTTTGATGGTTTCATAAATATAAAATATAACTTTCTATGTATTTCCAAAGCAACAAAAATTCGCGTTAGTAAAATATTTATCAGGCTTTTTGTAAGATAAATTCAATGTGCCCGATATTTTTATGCACAAAATATGCGAGGTATTATAGAAATTGATGTAGATTACGTTTGAGTGGAAATTTTCAACTAAAATTAAATATCCCTTAAAATTTTAGGTTACGATAAGGGATCGATATTCAGTTCACATACAGAAAACGATGAAAACAATCTTACAGACAGCTCATTGGCCGACATCTGAATTTGAACTGAACTAGCAGCATTCAGTAATCTTATCCTTATTCATTCAGCCAATGGTAGATTTGAATGGTAGACCAATGGTATACTATTTTGAACAAACTGGTGAAGACTAGAAACAAACTTTCTCACATTCGTAATTGCTGGTTCCATATTATTACAAACTACAACACTGTAGCTAACTTCAAGAAAATATTAATAATGAATATTTCTGTAAGTTTTACAATTAAAAATACGGAACTTTCCCCATTTACATTAGTAAAGCATACTGAATATTTTACTGTTGTTGTTATTATTATTATAATTTTAATTTCATAGGTTCCGTATACAAAGGATTTGATATTTGTAGAATCTTTCTGCCTTTAATAGTGAAACTGTTCGCGTAAAATAGTCCCTTATTTTGATAAATTTTACAATTGGAAACATACCAGTGGATAAATATTTAAAAATTGCAGCCTATAGCCTTCTTTTTTTATATATATCTTATTATATATCATAAATGCATAACCGATAAAAATTAGTCATTCAAAATAAAATTATTTATTTATTTATTTTGCTAAACAATATAAATTAAACAAATTAATGAGTAGAAATTTCGTAACTTCGAATTTTTATACGCCAGATAAAATCTTAAATACATGGTATAAAAAGTGTCTTTGATAATGCATTAAAAGAGTTAATATTTTATAATTAAATTAGATAACTAATTTCATTGGCACATTGTTTAAATGATACAAAGGGTGTTTAAACAATTTTAGAATGACTTCTATAAAGAATTTTAAAAAAAAATGTTTGGGAATAAAAATTTCTGACAACAGTTTATTATTTGAAACCAGAAATATCGCCTACAACTTAAATTAATACTTCTTTCAGAATGTCGCACGTAAACAAGTTGTGGATTCTAGGATAAGTTTGTGAGCTTTCGAAGAGAAATATTCCTCTTCCGTAATATAAAAACGTTATGAAAAGCATTGTATTACAATTTCTAAGTGCAAAAATAAGCAGCATTATTAATTGGGAAAGGGAAAGCTCGTCAGTCA
Organism: Stegodyphus mimosarum; assembly: GCA_000611955.2. Lineage (NCBI taxonomy): Eukaryota > Metazoa > Arthropoda > Arachnida > Araneae > Eresidae > Stegodyphus > Stegodyphus mimosarum. Next base: position 47,276 of record KK121841.1, read on the forward strand.
ATACTTCTACATTTTAATAAGATTTTTTAATAAGGCATTCGAAAAGGTACATTTTGCATGCACGCATTTCCATGCCTCGAATTTGGCATTTTTCATGTCTCGAATGCGCAACTTAGGATATATAATATAGATTTATATATAGAATTGTTCTAAAATAGGTATTTTGACACGAAATATTGATACAAACTTATAGTCACCGGCGGGGGGGGGGGGGACCCAAAAAAATATCTTTACATTTTAAACATTAATTAAACAGCTCCAACATCATTCTACAACTGTGCAAACATCCTCTACATAATGATAATTGCAACACTGGATTTTATTTTATATTGCTGAATCACTGTTAAGTTTGATTATCAAAAACTGAAAAGGAATGCTCATGTTTAAATACTACATTGGAAAAAAAAAAAAATACTGGTGTATTTTAACAGAGGCGTAGCTAGGATTTTTAGCGCCCGGGGACAACTGAAGATTTTGCGCTTCTCTCTGTGTGCCAAGAATGGAAAACATTTCGTTCTACAATTTCATAACATCAGTTTGGAGTCCCTTGGATGCTGCGCCCGGTGACATATGTCCCCCTTTGCCCCACCCTAGCTACGCCACTGATTTTTAAAAGCTGTATATGCACACTTTTAAATTACCAATTTTTATAGTAATATAAAGCTTGCAAAAAAAATTCCATGTGTTACATATTTAGATACATATAGTGGTAGCAGAAAAGGTTACAAGTAAATTTAAATTCATAAAGCAAATTTTAAAATGTTGATTTTCTGAATATTATATATATAACATGCTGATTAATGCGGACGTAATACGTTTAATATGTGGATCTTCCGAATTTTTTCCTATTTTACTATACTTAAATTTTGATAATTAAAATGGCAAAATAATGGAGTAATAATGAACAAATTAAAAAAACTTAACATAAACATATTTTTACATGCATTATACCAAAAATCCATTTTTTCCTTCAAATCCAAGATTATTTTTGTTGTGAATAATTAATTCATTTCTTTTGCATTTAAAAAATATCAATTTTCATACAAACTAACAACTTTATGACAAAATAATTTATAAATGCATAAATTGATACACAAATGAATCATTTACAGCAAATTTCAGATTGTTTACTAAAATATGAACTGTTAGGAAGACCAATTTCCTTAAAAATCTACCTATATATATAATATGATATACTAGCACATTTGTGAACCTCCAGTTAAGAAGCTACACGTTTTCACAAACTATTGCTTCAGTCCCAACACTTATGGTCCATTTAAAGGCAATCCCATTTACAAATTTCCAACTTAATGAACTCATTTTGGAGTTCATGCAAGTTCAAAAAACAGAATCCACTGTGTAATAAACCATTAAATTAAGTGTATGATTTATGAATTTTATAAATATTGTACATACGCTTTATAATTATTTATAATAAATAACATTTACATTAGTTTTGCATAATTTATATACATGAAAAAATTACAGAATAAAATATATACAGAATCATTATATATAGAAATACATACAGAAGTGCTTGGGAAAAATATCAGCTATAAGTACCGCTCCTTTTAAATATTGATTTTGGACATGTATTTCCAATTATGAAGTTCTTCAAAATAAAGTAGGCAATTTTATGAGAACAGTTTCATGACAGGGGTTGACTAGTTGTGAAGGGAGAGAAGGGAAGAAATAAAAAATGTAACTTTTTATGTGGTTCTTATAAGGAAGAAAGCAGGCTACTAATAAAAATGCTCATTCTTATTACTTCATAGCTAATACTGAGAAAATATTAATTATAAATATTTTTCTAAATTTAATATTCAAGATTGTGAAACCTTTTAATTTCACTTATTAGGGCATATTGAATTCCTTAATGGAATTGGATTGCATTATTTGACTTAAGGAAAGCACACGAGGATTATCTGCCTAAGCTCCATCACAATGTTTTTCAGAAGGCACCCTGGAGAATGGAATCTGAATATCTTATATTTTCCGCTTTCTATAGCATCAGCCTCTCAGGAGCTTATCGAGAGGGCTTTTAGTTCAACAAATATTAAGCAGAATCATGTTACAAAAATACTACAGTCGTAATCATTTAGATGCTTTGCCTGGGATTTAAGTCTATACTTAATAACATGGGAAGCTTACAGTGTGTGCCAATCACCATACTATCCATCATAGCTTGAATTCTTTACTAAATTGGATATTTTGCTCTAGAGATGTCATACAAAAAGTTATGTTTCATATTTACAAAATTATTCTACATTAAGTGTTAAAACACTTTTTCTTTTTTTATAAAATTCTAAACCTTGTAATTGGGAATACATGTCTATACAAAATCCATGTTTAAAGAAATAAAGCATATAATCAAATTTTTTAACACATTTACAAAGTATTAAATATTTGTATTTTAATTTAGTAGTCTCTAACAGGTTTGTTTATTATACCTGCTATAATTTCATACAAATCAAAATTAATACTATACACGTAAATAAGGAAATATAACAGAAATAATATATGAAAATATATGAAATAGCATAAATGTAAAATCATGGTATGCACATTTATCCATTCCTTCTGTTAAAGCATACAGATGTTGCAATGGTATATCAGCATGTGCTCAAATTATGAGATAATCAATTTTATAAGCTCGATAAAATAACTCGAAGTTCAGATTTTTAGAAAACTGCTGTGACTAAAATTTTCTTGACATCTGTGAGTTATTTTTTAAACATCAAAATGTATAATAAAAGAGACTTTCTAATATCATTGAATAGCTTATTATTATTGACTCACAGTAAATAAATAAAAAAATAGATAATTATGTTTCATTTTCATTTTTTCTGGAAATGAAAACAAATCATTATGGTGCTTCTGCACATTGATCGAATTATGTAGACTAACAGAGCAAAAAACTATTTTATCTCTCTTCCTCAGTATACTGTTCAAAATCATCAAAATCACTTTGTTACTTTAACAGCATTAAAAAATAATTCATATTTTTGTATTTATTACCTATTCACCTACTAGATGTTCACCTACAGATGGGGGATGCCGTTGGTTCCAGGTGGATTGGCAAATTAGACGCTTAATTAACGGAATGACTAAAAATGTTCCACTACTTTAATTTTGTCCGTTGGCCAAATCCCTTTAATAGGGAAAAACTTGACAAAGTAAGCGAAAATTAGTTTTTAAATAATATCTCGGCTAATTAAAGTCTTACGAAGACGGGAATGGCCAAAATGGCTTGACACGAACATTTGGAATCCAACGGTGTGCTTCGCTAAGCCCAGAAGCGAGCGGTTCTAGAGGAGATGAGGTTACAAACAAACAAACATGATATGAATCATAGAAAACTGCGCCGACGAACATAAACAGTGGCGTAATAGTCCGTAATCGACCAACTTCAAGTCGATTTATTTGTAAACTTTCATTGCAACGGACAGTTGACGCTGTGCTCTGGAGGAAACAATTTGTATCACTCTTGCTTCGGATCTAATTTATAATCTCGAATTTTTGATAACTTAACTATAATTTGTTTTGTAGTATGTAACACGTGTTATTATTGTTTAAATAACACAAAAATTGTATTTTCTAAATTTCTTTATTTATTTCCAGTTCTTTTAAAAATATGACGACAGAGAACGAAAATAAAAAAAGAAAATACGAGCAAGAAAATAGAAGTTTTAATAAGGGTTGAAGGAGAATTTCTTTTTTACTGAAAATAACGGAAAAGCATTATGTGTTATTTATAAGTCTACGGTATAAAGCTAGCAATTTACGTGGACATTATGAAACCAATCATCCTCAGTTTTCTAATCAGTATCCACCAAATTCCAAATTAAGATCAGATAAACTTGCTTCTTTAAAATCAAATTTAAATAAACAACAGTCAATTTTGATGACCTTTAACAATCAAGCTAATAATGTGACTGAAGCCAGTTTTGTTATTGCCTGGAATATTGCTCGTGCAAAACGCCCGTATGGAGAGGGATATTTTATTAAAAAAAACTTGGAAGATATACTTAAAGTTTTAGATCCAAATAATGCGGCATTGCACAAAGTTGTTTCGCAAATTCCCATTTCGAGACACACAACGGAACGACGCATAACTGCAATTAATACATCTCTTGACTAAAATTTAAAAACGATTTGAAGAACTGCATTGCATTCAGCTTAGCCCTTGACGAATCGACAGATATCACAGATCTTCCGCAATTGGCAGTTTTCATACGTTTTGTTTCACCTGACTTCGTTGTTAAAGAAGAATTATTAGATTTAGTCGCACTTCAAGAGTGAACCAGCGGTGTCGATATTAAAAATGCATTAGATTCCATACTGAAAACTTTTGATGTGCCTGTTAATAAACTTGTCATCATTGCAATTGATGGTGCTCCGGCAATGCTGGGTAAAAAAAATCCGTCTTATTGGGTTTTTAAGAGACGATTCTCAAATTCCACAATTCATACCGATTCACTGTTTAATTCACCGAGAACACCTCGTTACAAAATATTTAAAATATCCTGATGTTATGAAAACAGTGTTACACATTGTAAATTACATTCGCACCAATGCAAAAAATCATCGACATTTCAAAAATTTCTTTAAAGAATTAAAAGACGAAGAACTTCCAAATGACATTAATTTCTTTTGCATTGTTAGATTGTTATCTAGCTACAACGTATTAAATCGATTTGTAGATTTGTTTGATCTGATAACTGCATATCTAAAAGAAAAGGAAATTAACCTATTCAGAATTAGACGATGACGAGTGGTTACAAGACTTAATGTTTTTGAATAATGTCATGGAACATTTGCAAACACTGAATTTACAATTGCAGGGAAAAGATAAAATAACATCTGACCTCTCACAGTGTATATTTAGTCTTCAAACTAAATTATAACTTTTTCAAAAGACATTAAATAAAATATTTTGCCATTTTCCTCGAATTAAAAAAATTTGTTACAATATTAAACATGAAAAACTCAACGAGTATATAAAAAAGCTAGAGGGAATATTGACGGAATTCCAAAATACATTTCAAGACTTGAAATATTTTAAATCGCCTCTTGATTTTTTTTTCTGAATCCATTTGAAATTAACAAAATTCAAAGTGAGTTTTCCATTTCCAATATAATTATGACCCAAAAAGCATCTGGAGAATTAGAATTAATAGAGATGCAAGAAAATCAAGCTCTACAACTAAAAATATAAGTCGACGCCGATTACTGAATTTTGGGAAATTTGTATCAGAATCGAAATATCCTGAATTAAAAAAGACTGCTTGTCAAATTATTTAAATATTCGGAACAGCGTATTTATGTGAATCATTTTATTCCACTTTAAAATTCGTGAAATCCAAACACCGATCAGTATTAACTAAACAGCATCTGAAAGAATTGCTGAGAAGTGCTGTCACCAATTATTCACCAAATTTTAAAGAATTATCAAGAGAAGTAAAATGAATGTGTTTAATTTTTAATATTTAAATTCAATACACATATGAAACACAAAACATTCACTAGCCTCTTTAAACGTATCGTTTAACTATATGCAAAATTCTGAGATAGCATTTCATTTTCATATCTTAAAAGGGATTACATGAATATTAGAATAGATCACGAGATACAGCCCACAAGATTAATATATATGGGAAATTAGAATTAACAAATCACAAATGCACATCTTAACGTCAAAAGCAATCTTCATGCATATTTCTACAAAAGTAACACATATAAAGTTTTCTTAAAATACAAATCTATTCCATTCTATGATAAAAGAGGACTTCATTTTGATTTTTAAGAGTAGGTGTAATACTATTCCTGAAAAAGCAAATTTTGCTTTATTTCGCTGGGTACAAAATGGGGTACAAAATTTCGCTGGGTACACAGACCGTAATAATTTCTTTCTGGCTCGCTGTCTGAAAAAAAAAATAATAATAAATTTCGATAATATGAGCAATTATGGAAGGAACAGATGTGATAGACTTGCTATGAGATATCATAATTTTTTCTTTGTTTGATATACCATTACAATTTCTGCAAAACTAAACATATGAGAAGTAAAAAAGAGATTCTACAATATTTATATAATCCGTAAAGCACATGTAACCACAGGTAATACATTTCGGGATCTAACGTAATTATGTAAAAACTGGAGATTTATCGAATGATATTTTCATGCAATGTCCGGATAATATACGTAAATGCCCTGAGAGTTTAGCTGACAAATTACTCACAGTAAAACATTACCAGTGTTAAATAAAATGTACTGTATGTTACATTGTTTATTTACAATGTATTTTCTTCTCTTTCATGTATATAAAAGTTATGGATTTTGACACATAAACCTAAACCTTCAAGAGGATGTAGCGATGAAAAAATAACTATAAACTTTTGCATAATATTGCACACAATTTAAAGAGATCACTGCATAACAAAAATCATGCTTTTTATCAAATCTATGCATAAATAATACATTGATTCAAATTAAACATGCACATTAATGTTCCTAGTACGGATTGCGTAGATAACCCTGACCTTTGTGAAGAGTCACGAAGGCAATCCAGAGACCTTGCAAAGGTTACGGGGAGATACTAATGGGTGTGCCTTCGTTATAAAATCTTTTTAAGGACTTTACTTCTTTGGCGCTTGTTTTTTAAACTTTAAACTAATTCTTTCCATACTTTTCAAAACATTTTTTTCGTAAATTGTAGACACATAAGGAACACGACTGCATATATTTCTTGTTACTTCAAAGATTGCAGTATTATTTATTTAAATTATAAAATTATTTATTTAAATTTCATTATCTGTTAATAATATTTGAAATTTAATTTTAAAAAGTTAAATTTAATGCATTTAGGTTTAGGTTTTCTGGAAGAAGAAAAAATGCTTATGGCGATATATATATATATAATTAGATGAAATGATGAAACTGATAATGAAAAGAACACAAGCGAGATGATCTAATTAAATATAGATGAATATAAATAATATAGATGAAGTAAGACATAGTTAAAAAATCACATTCTAATCACTTTCTTCTTTATCCGGGCTTTTCCTGACTGGATTCAGAGGCCGATTTTCAGAGTCAGACCTAAGAACAATTTGTGCTGTTACTTTTCATGCTGAAAACTTTATTCTGCAGTGCATTTATATTACAGTTATGATATTGTAATGGTTCTACATATTCCAAAAGTTTTCCACAAGATACTTATTTAAAATTACTAATAGGGTTTTGAGCATTTAAAGGTAAATCATAGCTTAAATTTTGTTGATTCAGATACAGGATGCCATAGAGAGTGTAATACTTGTTTCGCAATTGAAGCAAACTCCATTGATGGAACACAGCAATAACTTTATTTAACACTCAAAATGGTGACATGCAAGCAAGAACAGAAAACGTATTCTAACTTTTGAAAAATAAAATAAATACTTTCTTCGTGCAAGAACCGCATCCGGCTCTAAAGCCCGCGTTTCAAACATTGCCATTAAGATATATATTATTCTTCAAGTATACAATTAAGATATATTTTTAAATTGTACAAACGTTTAACAAAAATATTTAACGGTGTTACAAGAGTAATGTGGAGACATGTAAAGAGATCTTTGCGAACACATAATTGGCAAAGAGATTTTAAATTTTATTAGGCCTTTTATATTTTCCCAAAATCTTGCAAGGAGCAAGATACTTATGGATTCAAAAAATTTCCAGAAAGTGAAATGGACATAAACTGGGAAGAGTTTAAAATATCTTTGGAAACATTTCAGGATTTTGTAAATTTTTCTTAATTTTCAGCCTTTCTTTTTTTAAAATTTAAATATGTTTTCTAAACTAGTATTTTCTATTTCACAGCTTAAAATATGTGCTCTAAATTTGTATTTCCCTATTATTGCTTAAAATGTGTAAGTAAAATAAGTGTTTCTTATTTTACTGTTAAATGCATTCTAAATTTGCATTTTACCGCTTAAAACATTGTTCTGGTACCAAATGGTCTAGTGGTCGCGGCACCAAAATGTTCTGGTGGTCACGGCACCAAATGTTCTGGTCTTATGGTACCAGACGTTAAATACTAACTGTTACAATTAAAACCTGAAATTAAATAATTTGCCTACAATAATATCAAAACCAAAACTTCATTGCGTTGTGTATATCCTTCCCAAAACTAACCCGAACAACCCCTAAGACCAAGCAGGAGTACTGGTGTTAAGAACATTACACAAGACATCATAAGAAAATACTCTGAATCATATATATATATATATAACCAAGGATATTTATTGCAGCATTATAAGGAAGACACGCAATCTTTCAACTTAATTTCTAGATCTATGGTACCAGGGTGACAACTATTTAAAATAATGCATTTAGAATTATTAATATATATTGTTATTTTCAAATATGCACCGAGATGAATTAATCAAAAATTTACACCGTAAAAATTAATATTAACTTTTCATATGCAGTTATCAAACTCTGCTGGCCAGCATAAAAATACACAGGAATTTAATGAATCACCGAGCATGGTGTCTTTACCAATATTGATAGAGATTACTTAGTTCAAGAAATTTCTTAATTTACTCAGGTAAAAATTACATACATAAATTTAGCAATCCCTTTAGGCATTTAGAAATATATTACATACTCATGTAGACCCGTTGGAGAAAAATGATTACATTTATTCCTACATTCAATTACTCAATTAAAGGTAAAGTAGAATTTAAATTTTTAATCGTTCCTTAATTTGCAAAAGTTAAAGTTAATTCTCAACCAAAAATAGTAACAACTTAAAGTAAAAAGGTAAAATTTAGATAAGTTAACAAATTTAATATCCTGTCTTAATTCATTATATATAAATTTTAATTACATTCCAAGTTAAGGTTAAAAGTCCTAAATAGATTAATAGTGCAGCAGTTGCTTAAATAAACAGCCTGGATTTAAGATCCAGCAGAAAAACTTTTGACTAAAAGTTAAATAGAATTTAATTGGAAATTAAATACACATATAATTACTCCTTACTTTAATAATTCCTAACTGGAAAATTTTTCTTCAATTAATCAAATCTCTTAAAATTTTTTAATTAGCCTTATTACTTAGGAAACATGTTCACGGAAGTTAGGTTGATAGCTGTACTAATTTCAGGTGAAATTAACAATCAAAAGGTTGAACTCACTTGAAGGGAAGAATTTTGAAACTTAATTAAGCATTAACTCATCTAATAGATTTTTCTCCGGATGACCAATCCATAGCAGGTGTTGAACAAGGCTCTCCTGACGACCAATCCTTAGCAGATGTTGAACGAGGGACTCCGGCGAGAAATCTGGACACTTGGGTCAGACAATATGAAGATGGTAAAGTGCATTTGTGCAGCAAAACAAGAGCTCCTAAAGGTACCTCCCTTTTCCGTCTAGGCTCATCCTGGCGAGTTGATGGTAGTACTCGGATCTAAGTGACCGATCAGGAAGAAGCCGGATAAAGCTGGATTCAAGTTGCATCCACTATGGGGTTAACGCATTGATTCGATGAGAAAAAACAACATTCTAGACTCCTACACGGGGATGGTAAAGTGCGGAGGAGTAGGCTTCAATTCATCGTTTTAGATGTACATCTTTATCATATTCCCCATCTCCCCAAAAATGGTAGCCAGCAAGACGTAAACATGTCCACTACCGGACACCTCGGGTCAACATCGGCTCTTCCAGAGGAAGAAAAATGCAGGGTCTTCTTACAGCTGCGAATCCAAGGCAAAAAGGGCTGAGCATGGCCTTGCACGACGATTTTAATCGTCCAGAATCCAGAATTTTCGAAAATCACCAAATTTGGTGAATTAGTATGCAAATCTCGCCAAACACAAAACAGTGCTGCGAAAACTTAGTTTTTCCTTCTACACACCAAAAAAAATTCCACCCTCGCCACCCCCTTCGCCAACAAGGAGGGGTGAGGGAAAGAATGCAACAACCCTACCTCCGACCGGACGCAGTACATGACCTTGACGAATGAAGTGCTCAAAATGGACCCTTTTAGCAGAATAAATTTTTAGACACGAAATTCAACAATTTTAGCAATTAAATGGGCATAATTCTCCAACGGGGCGACGTACAGTCATGAAAGTAGATTCATAAGAAGGCTAAATTTTTTCTCTCTAAGAGGTATAAATTTTATCCATGTGAATAAAAAGGAAGTATTTTTAAATTTCAAATATTACGCAGAAAGCAACCGATTTCCCATTGTCTCCTTTTCCCGAAAGCTATTACTATCGAACGCGTAATGTAAGAATGAGAACTCTGTTTAAATATAATTGATTCAATAACGTAAGCAATACAACTCGTGAAGAAAGATTTAGAATAAGCATAAATTAATGCATATAATTTTACTCACACAATAATTAATTAACAAATAAACTGCAATTAACTACATATTAATCCATACTTCACAACTAACTAAAAATCGCTACATAACAACATGCATTCTTGCTTGTATTTTTAATTTTAACGCCCAAAACGCGTTTCTTAATGCTTTTAAAGGGCTTGGCTTTTGTCGCCCACAAAAAACAAAAACAACCTAAAAAAAAAAAAAAATCGCCGATGTAGTCCTATACATAAGCTATTTCGAAATAAGATACTAAAGTTAGTTTTACTTCTGAACTTTAATGATGATAAACAGGGAAATTTGATGAAAGTTCAGAATAATTTTACCCTATGATATACTGTTAATCTCAGATTAGTTGGAAATTAACATAGATTAGAGCTAACGTATACAATATATCACTAATCTTAGATTTACATCATTAAAGCTTGTATGTGCCATACAGATTCACCATTTGAAGGAAATGCAAATTTCATTTGTTTCACAATTGCCCATAACTCTGGCTCAAAAATCAGCCAAAGATTCACGCATCTCATGTCTTGCTCAACAGCATCTCAGAGAGATTCGCCGAGGTGCTCGGAAACGTTAAAGATCTGGAAAACTTTACCAGACAACAGCTATCTATCCAATATAATGAATGAAGATAAACTAATGAAGTAACACAGTGCCTTCAAAGGAAGTTTTTCAAACCATCACACAAAAAACATTATCTTGAAGAAATAGCCCAGAGGTAGATCAAGGATTTATGGATTTTATGTTTTTCTCACCACCATCACCTAGAGAAAAGTAGTAAGACTCTAGGGAATCTTGGAGACCAGTTGGCCTTTCATAAAACTGTTGCAACCAATGATGGTTAGTAATCGTCTCGAGGAGTAACGCCAAAGTCTCGAGGAGTCCTAAGAATTTCCACTAACCATCATGGAACCATCACCATCTTGAGGGAAAAAAAACAGTTTGATAAGATGTGGTGATGCAAAGGAACGGTTTGACGCTTTCAACACAGGTATGATTAAAATGTCCAGTACTAGGTCATTAAAAATGGGACACTGGCTAAGGTATGCTTCAATATATACAAATACTAGGCCGGATCTGCAGTTAAATATTAACAATCCTTGGAGCTCTAGTATGCAATACGATAAATTTGAGGTATAGTTGCAATCTAATTGTGTTGCCCTTCACACACAATTTGTTCTGTATTATTGCTCCACGACAATCTACACCAACTTCAATCATTAGTGACATATATGTGGTCATTGTCTGCTCATTGGTCATTGCCCTTGATAGTATACATTCAGACATATGATAAGAGTTCTAGCAGTTTAAGTAGTTTATACTTCAGAATGACCAATGATCAATTTAATTCACAAGAATTCAGTGAAACAGAACAACAGATTTAAATTGAACCAACAATGCATCCTTAATTAAAATCACTAAAACTGTCTCATATCAGGACTGCAGCAATAATGATTACTAGTACACAACATTGTAACAAAGAAATTACGTCTATAATTTTTTATATATGAAGGGTTATCTTAGAAAATATGGACAAATGTAGTTCTGACTCAGAATGCAGTAGGCTATGCCAGCAAAAATAGCTAAAGGATGATCACTTCATCAAAATGGAACGTGAACAAATCTTTTGCGGATCTTCTGCAGATATAATGATCAGATTGCTTATAAAGTTTTGACAAACTTTTTATTTGTAGTATAAAAGAAATCGTTTTGCAATTATTTTGTGTAGATAATTTGTACTGTAGAATTTCAACCTTTTATCTAACAGCTAAATGTGAGGAACCACATGCACAGATAAGCGAATAATCGCTTGAGTGCGTAAACAGAGACGTAAGACTCAAGAAGGGTTAATTACCCTTTATTTCGCAAAATAAGAATTAACACAGTCGGCTCCTATCTCAGAGCGTACAGCAAAGCTTCCACTCGGGCTTGAACTCAAAGTAATAAGAACTAAAGCTTAACTAAAAAGATATAGCCGAAGCTATCAAGATTCCAAGTAGTTGGCCCCTAAATCTTAATTAAGTTGGCGAAGCTGTCAAAGGCCTAAAGTATGGCCGAGTGTAGTAATAGCTTAGAGAGATAGGTAGCCAACTGGTGAACGCGCGCTAGTCAGAAACTCTGGTTCTTTAATGAAGTCAGTAAACTTCGACTTAAATATTACTCTTACTCATTTGCATTAACCGTGATTCTGAAAACACATTCTGGTAGGAAATTGTAAGCTGAAAATAGAAAGAATAGGGAAGTAGCTTTAACTAAAGATAATTATTAAAAACTTAGGATAAATCTTACAGTACAACCAGAGGAACAACTATATATCTATAAATCGGAATTTTGCATGTCTTCATTTAAAGGATCTCTTAGTAAAATGAAAAAATAATAGTTTCATAACCTAATTAATTACATTTTGTCAAAAATGTCTTTAAAATTCATTGCTCTTTCATACAACTTCAATGAGAGATATTAATACTTTATCCTACTCTTTTTCATCAGGGATAATAGTCTCTTTAGATATAAATTAAGGTTACAGTAAGGATATTGAGATGCAAAAAATTTGGATACAACTGCAAGACACCTATATAATTTAGAATCTGAAACAAATTGCATTTATACTTCACTTTCAATACAAATGCACATACGCAGATAAATGTTTCAATACATTCATACGCTTTAAACACATTTACAAATTTTTTTAATTATGCTTTATTTACTTCACAAAACCATAATTAAATAAAATTTACTCTCAGTTTCAATTGAATCACATAAATGAACTTTATAATGTAAAATTTAAACTTACGCATATATCACTTCTTCATCTGAATCATTAATCATTGATAGGGTTGGATTATCTTTTACACGAGTTTCTGGAAGAAAAATTGGATTATAAAGTTGGTATACACGTTATGTTAAGTACAATAAATAAATAAATAAAAAATAAAATAAAATAAAAAGTAAAGCATAGTATTTCACAAATTGAACAGTACTGAGGGCATATACATTACATAGAATTTTTAATAACAATATATTCTCTCTCTATGAATCGCTTAAATCATGGTATCCAAATACGTGTGATTGCAACCCTTATTTAAATTATAATTAGCATAAAGCATTCACGAATAAAATTAATTTACTCATTTAATGTATAAGTTAAAGAGTGCTAAAAATATCTGGCAAAATTATAAAGGTTGGTAGAAGGTACCAAAAGTTTATGTCGTAGAATGCATGTAGTAAAATAACACAATAAAGTTCCAATCAATAGTGCAGGTTTATGGCAGTCCATGAGATATGGGAGTAAAGGCGGGTCATAAATACAGCATGGATCGCTTTACAAGAGCAGAGCTTCCATATATCCATCTGATGTGTGGTGCAGCGAAAGGAACTAACCGCTCAGGGGTTGTACAGAGAAAATTATACACGAAAAGATAATTACCGAAACGACATACGCTTACCACTTAACTAGCCACCGCACTTACAATAAAAAAAAAAAAAAAGAAAAAAATCAAACTTTTGAAAAACCGTCAAAATTCATTATATTAATCCGATTTTCGAAAATTTTTTGTTGTACTGGCATTGTAAATATGTGTTATGAGTGAAATATTTCGGGAAAACTGGGTCGGTAAAAGATGTTAAAAAAATTTATTTTACGATTTGATCCAAACAAAAGACAAAAATTTAAAATCTTTTAAATATACCTTTATCTGCATATCTAACTAACCAAGTGTACGCCATTTGATTAGGTTAGCTACAGAGAAAAGTTAGTTTTATTACAGAAATAACGCACAAAATATTTGCTTGGAGAGGATTAGAATAAGTTACGAGAAAAATAACATTCCAAAATTTTTGAATTCCTTGATTAAATTGAACGGAAATCATATCTGAATTTTCCTTCTTTTCTTTTTACTTATATTTCGTGAAAGAGACATTTAATACAGGCTCCTAAATCTCATAAGGTAAAAACAATTTGCTACTAAATATACTGTTCTTCAATGCAGCAATGTACCATAAAAAGAACAATAATGTAAGTTGATAGAATAATATAGGAAAACATGCTGTTTTCCAGAAGGCTAGCTTAAACTATATATTGATTTATTAAAAATTAGCATTCAGGAACAATTTTTATTGTTAGTATTTTATAAAGGAATTAATCACAATAAATTAAATTCAATGTACAAGAACAAGAGATAAATTGGTTAGTTGATTGATTATAATAGTAAAGCCAGGAGGAATGCCTTCCCTGATAAATTTCCATAGAAACTAATATATATTCTCATTACACATGGGGAAAAACCAACTAGTTTGCCGAGTATCAAACTGCAAATGAACTCTCAGTATTCAGTCATGTTAGCAGTTATTCCGTTATGTTAACAGTTATTCGTGGGGTAACTGCTGGACCCTACTAGTAGCACCATTTTTTAATTTAATTTTACACCACTTTTTAGAATGAACATTTGAGTTTGGAGTTTTACATCATATTCTAGTTCAGTTTATTCCAATATTTTCTTTTTGTTATTGTCATAATTAAACAAGGACACCTAACATAAAATCAAATATACGAATTATAGTTTTGATTTTCAGTTAAAAAAATTACCTTCCATTATTTATGAAAATAGGAACTAATTATGATATTATGATTAAGCTTGAATTTTCTGTTTTGATTTAATTAAAAAAATAATTAATATTTAATATACTGAAACTATAAGATCAATGTTATCAATAATAAAAGATAAAGCTTTACATGGAAAAGTGTTAAAATACTTAATACAAAAATCAATTTTTCTTTTTATTTGATGAATAAATTTTTACCAAAAAAGGCTCTCCTTGGTGGTGCATAGACATAGGCCATTGTAACTAGATAAAAATTCAAAAGACTGTAGAAAGACATAAATTCTGCAGAGCTTCCATAATTTGTTGATAATTCAGCAACAAAGTTATCCTGAAGAACCGATACACCAAACCTCAAGACTGTTATAGCGATGCTTATAGATAAAACAATTATCATTAATGCAGTCAGAAATTTCAGTCTCACATCTACAAAATAAATAAACAAAAACATTAAAAATCCCCGACAAGACTGAAAACGTTTTTTACATATCTAAATGAAATACATTTTTATGAAAATATTAATAATACAATTTTGAAGACATGAATCAAAACTGATTTATTTCTGAAGAAGAGCATTAAGATATACTATATTCTACAAAAAAGAATTTACCTCAAAACATATTCATCAAACTAATTGAAAACTATTCATAAAACAAATATATAACATAAGATGTTTTACTCTTGCTGATGTCATTATTTTTAAATGAATAGTAAATCAACAACATCAATTTCCAAACACAAGTTTTGTTAGAAAAGTAAAAAACAGCTGCTTTGTCGTCAACTCGCCTCACAAAAAATTATTTTATGCTTCGCTTAAAATACTAAATTAAAATTTTACTAATAAATAAACTAATTCAAGCATTCATAATTTAGATTATTATATTTATTTAAAAATCGTCATGTTAATAAAAGCTAGTGAGCTAATGCTACAAGAAGAGTATTTTGAAATCTTGTTTTTCATTTAATAATAGTACTACATTTTAAGTTCGCACAATCGTCTTTTATTTTTTGAACCTAAGAATCACAGTGCAAAATTAAAGAAATCCTTAAATTTTAAAAATAATTTTACTTGAAGCTTCTTTTAGAAATTAAAAATGTAAAATAGTTTAGCATTAATTTAGATAAGTAAAAAAGAATTATAACAGTTTCCTAAGAAATTTAAAAAAAATCAAACTTCACATTTTCCGATTAAACTAAATTGAAATTTTAAAAGCTGGAATAGAAAGCACATTTAAATTACAAAATCGCATCAGCTTATTTAAATTACTTTTTATCATTTTTATTAAATTATTTTTTATAACATTAGGTATTGAATAGAAATTATAATTGATAATAATAAAAAAATATCATGGTTGCATACTAACAATTAAATAAATGATGTAAAACAAAATATTTAACAAAAAATAAAATTTAGAAGCTACTGATTTTGATTCTATTGTAATTATTTTTACTTTGATTTATTTTATTTGAATCTAAGAACATGTTCTTACATAAAATCAACTTTTAGATACAGGTTTTTGAGTTCCTATATTGCCACTCCATACAGAAAAAAAAAATATTGTACGTTGTATGTATGTTACCGGTAAAGTCTGCAACGCCGACATTCTATAGAATGCCTAGGCATTGTATATAATGCCGGACGTTTTTAGGCAAAGTATGAAATATGAGAATTATTAAATACTTTCACTAGGTATTGTATATAATACTAAGGCATTCTATAAAATGACAAATGCTATTTAGGCAAAGTATGAAAAAAAGATTCTGAAAAATATGTATAAAAAGTATGCAAAAAAGGTTCTGAAAAAATATCTTCTTCTTATATAGATGACGTGCATTCTTCAAAAATACAAATGTTATTCTGAAAAAATAATGAGTGTGCTATTCAAAAAGAATCATTCAAAATACGTAAAGAAAAATGAAAGTTGTAAAAACAAAGTTTGTGCCTTTCTTATTAAGGGAAACAAAATTTCCATATAAAAGATAAGAAATTAAAATTAACCTTCTTGTTGGAACATAGTAGGCTTGAATGACACTTTGAATTACATTTTAGATGCAAAGAGATATCATATTTTGGCACTTTGTTTTACACATACATTTGACGAATCCTTGGCCGCTTCCACTGGACTGAGCAATTGCAATGAACTTACCGGAGAAGAATTTTGTGGTCAGGAATATCTTCAATTTTAAGCAAGTTCCTAGGACATAAAACACATTGTGATCTCGCATATACTTGTTTTAAAAAATTCCTTCAGAAGTTTCAAGTCGGTAGAAACCATCCTCTGCCACACTCATTACAACTGCCGATATATTGCGCAAATCACCTCGCCCCTTGTCGACGTCAGGAATAGGAACTTGCATAGTAGTTCCGAAAAATGCAGTGGAAAATGCTTTTTCCGAATTCATTTTCATTTTTTGGCTTGTATTTTCACATTGATTTTAGAATTTATTTTACCTCCAATAACATTTTCAGTTTTGAAATAAAATATCCATTGTGCAAAATATCCATTTCATCATCTTTACTAGCATGGCCACAGAAAGTATGAAATTTTTGACGACACATTTTGCATGCAAGTGCATCACTCGTTTTCTTTAAGCACGCGCAAAGGTATCAGAAGTCTCTTCGGTAAGCACGTCTTCATCATGTTGGTTTAATCCATTATCGACTATAATTTCATCCATATTTTTTAAACAAGCTTTTTTTTCTTCCATAATCTGATTAGTTTCACCTTTTTCCATTGTTTGGACGCTTTCTATTACTTTTTCTAGCTGCACATCTGTATTTATATACGAATCGGAGATGAATTTCATACTCTGCCGGTTTCTCATTTGGCATTCTATAAAATGCCTAGGAAATGCGTGAAATATGGATCGTTTCATACATTGCCGGCTAGTTTTAGGAATTATATACAATAAATTCTACAGAATGCTGAATTTCAAGCTTTGCCGGTAACATATATAACTAATATTGAAAAATCATCATAATAAATAAACTAATTAATGTGCTCAAAATTTAGCTAAAATCACTCTAAAGCCCTAAAATTTACTAATATCATGATATCGTTTTTCGCTAATAAAAGAAGCTTACTTACTTTAATTTAAATTAGTTTAATTTTACAGATTAATTGTAATCGGCAAATTGAAAAAAATGACCAGTGAAAGAACTCTTACTTTATCCTAAAAATATCACTGCCATTCAATTAAATAAAAAAAAGTTTATGAATACGACAATTAAAATAAAAAATTAACTATTCCATAGGTTTCTTCATATGAAATATTACCCGATACATGATAAAAATATATAATTGAAATGCGGAATTATATTTTAAAAGCATGTGAATTAATTTCCAATAATTAGAAGTTGAACCAACAGTATAAATATACGATATCGATTCCTTTAAAAAATATAACACCATAAAAAAAGACGGTGAAGCAAGAATGGACGAGTTAAGAAATGATTACATAATGCGAAAAGAAAACCTCATAATTAAAATTAAAATAAACATAAACAGAATAAATTTTATAAAACATATTTCTTGTATTTTGTTAGAAAATACTTGTTCCCAGGAGTTCCAGGACTTCAGTATATGCTAGACTATGATCAATGTTATAAAAAGTTTACAAAGTAAACGACTGGACTGCATAGGTTATTAATATAACGATTTAAATTATAAATTGCATATGTTACTCTATCCCTTTAAAAAAATAATAATTCATTTCCACAAGAAGACAGATACAATATTCTGAGATAGACTGAGGGCAACTTTTCTTTCAAATGTGCCTTATGCAAATTATGCATGCTAGAGAAAATATCATTTGTCTCTGAGAAATGATACACATTATTGTATATGTTAAATTTTAGAATATCTAAGAACGCTGTTATTATTAAAATACAATTTCCCGTCACAGGCTATATTTCTTTATGTTATTTATTTTTTAAACAGTCAAAAGTTATTAAATCATCATTATAAAACAATGAAGAACTTTTTGACAGCAAATAACCTTTCGTTAGTATTAAAATTGAATATAATAATTCACTAATATTAATACACTCATTACCATAAAAATTTGCGCACCAAGAATAATTGTGGGATCGCAACAAAACTTGGCATGAAGGTACATGTCGGGTAGATATGCAAATGATTAGAAATGCAACATGATTGCGCACTGCGTAATGCCACTAGACGGCATTGAGTTCTTCTTGAAGTATAAAACAGGTAAGCAGAGGTTGGTTGAGTGTACTGTCAGGTTGAAGTCAAGGGCCTTATGAGGTTCCGTCCGTTCATCCGTTTGCCAGAACACCTTTGAGTGGGTCTGGTTCCGGGGCGCCGGTTTCCATCCATTTAGGTTTGGATTTGCACAGGCTCCTTTTTGATTTGCATATGGATTCCTTATTGAAAGTATTTGCGGTTACAGTTGAGGAGCTCAAAGTAAAGAAGCAAAATGAAAATCTCTCCGTCAAGGAAGAACGTGAGTTGGATTTGCTTCAAAAAGTTTATGATGCCTTAATTGTTGCTGAAAAGAAATCAAAACTTCATTAGAACAAACTCAAGACGAAATTCCCTCTGTATCATTGGATAGCGAATGGAAAATTGTCAAACATAAAAGAATGAATGGATCTCCAAGTAAATCAAATGTTGATACTACTAAAGAAATTCGATCAAGAAACTGACAGTTCCGGTAATGAATCAGAACAAATACCTAAAGGTGATAGAACTGTTGGTAAAAGAAAAAGGAGCCTTTTCATGCCGTTATTCCTTCACAAACTAAATAGACATTTGCTTCAACTAACCTGGAATAAGAACTTATAGACACCCATGCTACCGATTTAAGCGCTTCTCCAAATGAGAAGACTAATCAGAATGATCAAAATTAAAAAAGGGGAAACACCTCCTGTCATCTATATTAATGATAAAACTTATTCATGGTCAAAACTTAAATCATTACTTTCTGAATACAAACTATCAGATAAATCTGATTTCACTGGATTTATACAAAAAGAAGTCTTCAAGATTAAAGTTGCTGACGTTAACACCCACCGATATATGACTCGTATGCTCAATGAAAAAGAAGTCAAGTATCACTCCTTCATTTTGCCAGAAGATAAAAATCATAAATTTGTTTTTAAACATCTCACTCATGATACTGACCCAGAAGAAATCAAAGAACTACTTAGCAAGAATTATCAAGTTATAAGTTCACTCAATTATCTCGCAGATTTAAAGGTGAAATTAAAAAATATCCTTTATTTCTCCTTACATTGCCAAAAGCAGAAAAATCTAAAGAAATATCCAAGGAAACTAAGATAGTAGGACTGCATATTAAAGTGGAACCTTACAAGGGACACACTGGTCCAGTCCAATGTTTCAGATGTCAAGGTTTCTATCAAGCTGCTTGCCACAACGAATTTAGATGTGTCAATTGTGGTGATAACCAGGACTCTAGAACATGCCAAAAAGACAAGAATGCACCTGCCAGGTGTGCCAACTCTGGTCTGGATCGCACAGCTTCTTTTAAAGGTTGTGAAATGTTCACTAAACAAGCTAAAAAAGAACCAGTGAAAACTTATGCTGACAGATTAGTTATTAACAAGTCCTTTGCAGATGCCATCAAAACACCTAGTGGATCTACACCCAGCTTCATCACAGAAGCCAAAAAGATCTTTGATTATATTAATACTTTGGTCAACTTCTTAAAAAGCTCCGGCATACAACTCTTAGCTCAAAACATCAGACAACAAGAAACCAATACAGAATCAGATAATACCTCATCTGACCAGCAAATTCAATAATATGAACTCTCCACTCAAACTGTGTTATTGAAATGCCGTTGGCATCCTTAATAAAATTGATGAATTTACGAACTTTCTTGCCGAATATGCCATTGATATCCGTATGGTTTCTAAAACGCAGTCTCCCTGCCGATAGACTTTATGTTCCAAACTACTGTACTTATCGTGGTGATAGGCTCACACAACGTTACGGAGGTGCGGCTATCTTTGTTAAAAATTCTCTTCAATCTTGTCTTGTATCTTCTAACCACTGTGCTGGATTCGAAAGTGTGACTGTGGCTGTTGTGTTACCAACTTAAGAAACTATTCAATTGACGGCAATTTATAATTCACCTCATCACAGACTTTCTGATGATATGCTTAAGAATCTTCTTCCTGAAGACCAACAGATCATCCTTGCAGGGGATATTAATGCCAAACATCTTGACTGGGGTTGCCGTCGGACCAACGCCAACGGTCGTATTCTGCATGGTTTCATCTGCAATTATCCAGTTGCCCTGCATGTACCAGTTGAAGTTACGTATAGACCAGTGTACCCAAATCGTTCTGATATTCTGGACATTCTGTTATCTAATACATCTTTGCCTATTGCACTTGAAGTCAAAGCTGAACTTACATCTGACCATTTACCAGTCATTGCTTCACTTGGCGTTACAAAAGAAGACTCTCGAATTATCAAGCACAATACTGACTGGATCACCTTTCACAATATTTTAATCAAACATCCGCTCAAGTTCTCTTTCCTCTCTACCAAGCGGGACATTGATCAGGCTATTCAAATTCTTACGGACAGTAACTTGAAAGTTTTCAGATATGCTACCACCACGCTTCATCTTACTAATAACAATATCCGACTTCCAAGACGCATCAGAGATATCATTCAAGAGCGCAACAGAATGCTTGAATTGTGGCATCGAAATTGTTATCCTGCTCTCAAAAGAGAAATTAACATCTTAAATAGAAGAATTAAGAAACTTATTTTTGACTTCAAACAGGAAACTAAAGAAGACTTTATCTCTAAGCTCAATATCAATGACGGCTCTTTCTGGAAATACCTGCAAAATCTCAAAAAGAATAATATCAATACTAGACCCATTAACTAGGAATCCAAAATTGCTTACTCTCTTAAAGACAAAGTTGACATTTTTGCCGAATATCTGGAGAATCAATTTACTCCCAACATGAATCCAATGAACCCTACGTTCAAAGATGTTGTGGAAAGTTATGTTCACTCATGGCTTCTCTCACCTTCTGCTCACAATCTTCCTAAGCTTACTACTCCATTAGTAGTTACAAATATTATTCGGTATCTCAACGTCAAAAAGCTCCTGGTAAAGATCAAATCACCAACAAAATGCTAAAAAATCTGCTAAGAAATGTTATTTGTAAAATTACCAGTCTTCTTAACGCCTGCTTCACTTCAAATTACTTCCCTGATTACTGGAACCAAGCAAAGACCTTTCTTCTTCCAAAGCCCGGTAAAGATTCTACTAAACCTGATGGATACAGGTCGATCAGCCTCTTATCTAGCCTTGGAAAAATTTATCAACGATTTATTCTTAAAAGATTAGAGCTTTACTTTCACCTGCTGTCCAACGACAAAAATGGGTTTTGCAAAAATCTGAGCACTGTAAGACAACTTGTTAAGAATCGTCGAATTTATTGGATCCGCCTTTCATAATAAACAAAGCGTTGCGCTCCTTATGCTGGATGTGGTAAAAGCTTTTGATCGCGTCTGGCATGAGGGGCTCATCTTTGTCTTGCAGTGACATCCATTAAACATTATGGACAACAGTGTAATGATCCTGCATTAATAAATTCTCAAACCTCTTCTCAGTATCGCTTCCGATACCCGCATTTAATTTCATACATGGTGGAAGCCATTATCAATACACATTATTGATTATGTGTGCTTGGTGCATAGAATTTTTGGTATGTGATTTTGCAATGTAACTTTGGTGCGCAATAATTTAATATCATTTACTCTGCATTTATCACTGCACGATTTGCAGTTATAATTCTAACATCTGCATGTTTAAAATTTCCTGGTATTCTTAATATCGTTTATTCTTATTTCGAAAAGTGCTTTCATTACACCACAAATCTGGATCTGCAACGAGAACTGATTCTTCTGATCTCCTCCTCTCTACAGCATTGCAAGTTGTTCGTTCTGCAGGGCAATGAAGCTTCGGCTCCAAGACCAATCAGATCAAGTGTCCCTCAAGGTAGTATCGAATTTGAAGCATCGGTTGAGGCGCAACGCCAGGGTGCCTAGGCTAATGAGCCTTACCCCTACTGTAAACGTATATAATTTCCTAATCATATCGTTAAATAAACTGAGTGAATTGAAAGGTGAGTACCTAATTACATAAGTTTTTTTTTTTAACTGTGGGAAACTCTAAAGGAAAAGTATAAAGATATGTACAGAAGTTGTCGAGCTGGTGAGATAACATATTTGAAATGACAAGAGAATAAAAAGTACGAATCTTTTGGCATGTTAGAAAAACATAATTGAATAACATAATAACTCTAAGAAAAATGATAATAGAAAAATATTACACACAAATGATAACTTAGAACATTTCTAATTAAATCCAGAATGTACAATGTTTATAATGCTTAAACAGGTGCCAGGTAAAGAATTGACATTGGTCGTACAAAGTTTACAGGGTCAGCAGCTTCGTAATCAGGAATATAAATATCTGGGTTACTAATTTTGGTTTGATTTACATGAAACTGCCTAGCTAGTCTACAATAAAAATTATGAATGTGTTCGATGTTCAGTTCTAGATGAATTCTACTATTTCGGATGTACCATGGTGCATTTACTAGTTGCCTCAGAACACCATTCTGAGCAGTTTGCAATTTTTTACGGTTGGAACGACATGAATATGCCCAAACTGGGCTCAAGGTAGTATCCTTGGACCTGTTCTTTATCTGTTTTATATCTCCGACTTTCCAAATCCAGGATTGGATAATTGTTCATTGCTTACCTGCTATGCCGATGAAACGGCGGTTGCCATTAAATCCAGCAGAGCAAATCACGCAATTATTAAAATGCCAAATTATCTGTATTCTGTTGAAGACTGATGTACAAATTGGAGAGTCAAGATCAACGCAAGTAAATCTCAACTTCTTATCCTCCGCAAGAACAAGAAACATATCAACTTCAAAGAGCTCTTACTTTTCCAGGAACAAGTTCCACGAGTCACAACTGCAAAATATTTTGGTATAATCTTAAATAATAGACTCACCTGTCTAATCATATTTAAAGCGTCAAGAGCAAAGCTATTGGTGTTATGTGCAGATTTCTTCCCGTCATTGGAAAATTTTCTAACCTTAACTTACGCACTAAAAGACATATTTATCTCAAGTGTATCCATCGCATTCTTTGTTATGCTGCTCCAGCATGGAATACTGCCACCACGAATCAACTCCATCTGCTGCAAATAGTGCAAAATAAAATTTTACGTATTATTAACGACGCTGATTATCTCATCAGAAACGAACTTTTGCACAGGGACTTGAAAAATCACGGACTACTTAAAAAGGACTAATGAAAATTTTTTCTCAAAAACAGTCCTATGTGATTATGTAAATTATTTTCAAGTTTTCAACTCTGAGATACTATATGAAGATCGACACATCAGACCACTTGCTGCTCACACAAATCTGCGAGGCGACCAATTTTCTGTTTTTCTTGCTCCTCGGTTAGGTGGTTGCCTTTACTTTCACTATTTCTGATTTCAACTATGGTTGTATTTTGTAGTATTAGGTACTTGTTTTTTAGTATTTGGATTGACGTTGGTTATATTATCTTTGTTGTATTACATTTACTGTTTGCATCTGTATATTGCATTTATTGTTGTACTTATCATGACTGCTCTTTTGTCCTTGAAGGGTTTTCTCATCACTCATCAGGCTCTGAGATTTTGTCAACGTTCTACCTTGGTCCTTTTAGGCCCCTCTTTTCTTTTCTCCTTTCTTTCGATTTCTCATCCGAGGTATCTCCACGTCCAGAGTTCATTACCTCATGTGCATTCGGTCTTTATTTCATGAACTAGTAACATTGCTTTTGCAGTAGCCCGGTGATAATAAACAGTTTAAGTGCCTGAGTGTACTTAATCCTTTGCTAAGGAAACGCTGAGGTAGACATGACGTTACGCTGCCATCGAAGTCAATAGCAGCAACTATCAGAGTTCGAGAGGGAAAGAATCATCGGGATGATGGAAGCTGGGTTGTCAGCTCAGTGAGTAGCTCGTCAGGTAGGCCGTTCTGATTTTACTGTGAGGAGGTATTGGAGCCAGTGGACAGACGAGACGTCATTTACACGGCGACCAGGCTCAGGACGCCCTCGACAGACCATCGACGAGAAGACCGTCACATCATACGACACGCACGCGTAGAGCCAACTGCCTCATTGGCCGCTATCCAGACACAGACAGCAGCTTCATTACGAACCCTGTGTCTCCCCGATCCATCGCAAGGCGCCTGGTTGAACGACATCTGGTATCGCGGCACCCATTACGTGTGCTACCTATGACATGAACCCACCGACGCCTCCGTTTGGAGTGGTGTCGCGCAAGACAGGATTGGATTTTGATGGAATGGAACCAGGTAGTCTTCAGTGACGAATCTAGATTCAATTTGAACAGTGATGACAATCGTGTTCGTGTGTGGAGGCCCCGTGGTGAACGCCTCAATCCTGCCTTCGCTTTCCAGCGGCACACCATTCCTACAGTTGGCGTGATGGTATAGGGTGCCATTGCTTACGATACACGGTCACCCCTAATATTGATCCATGGCACAATGACAGGCCAGCGGTACGTCCATCACATCCTTCAGCTACACGTATTGCCACTCATGGCAGGGCTTCCAAGAGCCTGTTTTCAACAAGACAATGCTCGGCCGCGTACAACACGGACCTCACAAGACTACCTCCGCCACATTAACACTTTTACTTGGCCTGCTTGATCCCCATATTTGTCCCCAATCGAGCATATCTGGGATCATTTGGGACGGCAAGTTGGACAGCTTACAAGATTGGCCGAACTAGAGGCGCGTTTACAGCAACTGTGGGACGAGATGTCTCAGGACACCATACGGAACTTATATGCTTCAATGCCCTCTCTTATCGCATCGTGCATTTGCGCTAGAGGTGGTCTAACAGAGTACTAAAATTCCGTTCATGTGAACTTTTTTTCACCAATAAATGATCCTTTTTTCTTTGATTTTCTAATCACTTACTTATATCACAATACTACTTACATATGTAAAATTTCGTTTCATTCTGACAACTCTTTTTTGGTGCGCATCGGTTTTATGGCAATGAGTGTACAATACGAAGTTATCCAAGATTTAGTTACGATTTTCTTATGTCATTACAATGTTTTTAAGATAAAAAAAGGCATAATAATACTTCAGTTTAAATTTTAACGAAACAAACTGATTTCAAATTGGTTATTTTTTTCAAAGACTTTATTGGGTAAAGAGAAATAATTATATTGCCATTTTATAAAAATGAATTTGTCTAGATATACTGAGTTTCAAATTAAAAAATTAATTACTTAATTAATACAGCAAGATAAAAATAATTTTTTTCCTTACAGAAATTGAAAAAAAGTAGACTGTTACATAAATAAAGAAGTAATATAAATAGAAGCAAACCGGCGAAGGGATTGTAAGTATGTGTCAAACTTTGCATATGAATACATATACATTTTAGTTAAATAGGACTAAAGCCAAAAAAGCTCTTGTTCAGATGAAAGGTCTGCAATAAAGAATGTAATTTTCACACATACGATTAAAAATAATATTGAGAAAAAAAAATTGAAAGCTTTCAGATTTTATATTACACTCAAAGGAGCGTTTTCTTCACGGGGTTTTCAAAACAGGATTTGAAAAGTGATAACAGAAATTTAAAGTCATTCCACACAAACTAACATTAGACGTTGTAGCATCTTTGCGTTGCTACCAGCATAATACCAGTAAAAAATGTAAAGAAACTTCGCGCGTAAAATATCCGCGCTTGAAGATGCACGCGATGTTAATGCTAATAGGACTCTTTGAAATCGTTGAGTTTGTTAATCAAAAATTCGTTAAAAGTTTTAGAAATTTGAAACAGATAATAAAACAAATTCCAAATTTGGGTTTCCAGATGCCCATATTGGAGTAGAGGGCCACGTTATTCAAAATTTGATGTCTCCAAGTACCGTTGTTTTTTCCCATTGCGAGAAACCTACGTATATTCATGCAAATTCTTCATTATTTAATTTTTTTAAATACAATTTAAGGCTGTAATATTTGGTGGCAACAATTTGAAAAGTGATTCAGACTTTTACAATAAACCAGTGAAAAATATAAAACAAAATTAACAGCCCTTCTGGGCTACCGCCCTTTGGGCTAATAAATGTCCTCCATAAAAGTTATTTCGATGCCGATGGCTTCATAAAATTTCTTCACAGCAAACTAATATTTAAAAAATTTTTTTTTATTCCTTACCTTGTAGCAAGAAAGCGTGGAATTTCTTTAGAGTCTATGTTCTTCAAAAATTGTAACCACTCTTCAATAAAGCGGGGACCTTCTGTCAAGTTTACAATTGTCATGTAATTTTCTGGGAGATCTGGGTATGAAGTGTCGGCTTCTTAAATAGCGAATAGCTAACGCATTTGTGTAAGCATATCGATTATCAGTTTTCCGTTGTGTGAGTCCAACAGCTTGCTGATTTCATCATCCACTTCTATGTCTCACAAGATTGACAACTTCTCTTGCTACATGAGTGATTTGATCAGTTTTCATCTCGCTTTGAAAAAGAACGGAAAAATTTTCTTCCAGACACCATTCAATGTTTTTTTAGACATCTCATTCCAAGTTTCTCTAACAAACGAGATTAAAATAAGGGAACGCGTAACTTGTTGTTCACGCAAATACGGGTAGTGTAATTTGGGCATTGCTGTAATTAAATCTTCAAAAAATTCATTAAAAATTAACTAATAAATTTCAATAATAGCACTAAAACTTAAACAATATGTTCACATATGTATTTGCTTCAAGACTGTATTATTAGAAAGAAAAAAACTGCATACCAAGACAGAATCCAATTTTTATCATAAATTGCAGTTAAGTGTAAATTGCAGCTTCTCTCTCTCTCTCTCTTTTTTTTTTACTATCTCTTGATGTCTGCTGACAATTTATTAAGAAGTTTATTAATACAACAGTTAATAAAGAAATTGAAATTTCAAACACTTGAATTCAAGCACTGTAGAATATCTATGCAGCTTTGCAAAAAAAGAAAAGTACTGTAAGCATATTAGAAGAAAGCTTTGATTGCAAATGGCGCTCAAAGACTGCTTTTAACCGATAGTTCAGTAACACAAGCTTCCTCTAATTATTTATAAATATGCTAACAACTCTGAAATTCAATTAATGCAGTAATAATCCCATAAGAAGAGCATCATAATGAACTTAAAGGAAATTATATATACATTTTAAAATATACATTTTTTTTCATATATTTCAGGTATTAAGCTTAAATACATGAATGACATATATTACCAAAATATGGCATGGAACGAAGCTCTGTATAAGCTCTTATTATCAGATAAAATAAATATACTAAGTATATTGATCCAACTGTAAAGAAAAAGCCTTTAAATCCCTGAAATATAATAAAAAGTAATTTTAATTTATTTCTGAAACTTCAAAAATGTGAAGTATTAAAATTACAAAATATCAAGCAATAAAAACAGATTTATAATAATTTAATAACAAACCATGAAGTGGCCAGTATCCACTTTGTAGTTATAAGTAGGATCCCGTAATTCATTGAACTTTTGCCAGGATGCTAATGTAAATGCTGAAAGCCACAGCATTCCTATTATAATACATTTAGGCAAATAAAATTTTGAGAAACTGCGTTCATTCTGGCAAAAAAAAAAAAAAGTGTATCAGAGTTGTGTATCTTAGCACAATCTTCATTAAGATAAATTACATATGTTTAAGAAAGAAAAGGTACCTGGCGTATGCCATGATATATACAGAGCCAAAATAGAAGCAGAGCGCACAGAAAAGTTGCTTGAAATATTGCATCTAACATTCCAGGTACCCAGCTGTTAACCAGAAAAGACAAAGGAAAACATGGATCTAAAAAAGGATTTTGTTAATGTTATTTAAAATTTCATATAACAGCAAAATTATTTTCAGATTTTTAAAATATTCCAAAAATCAACTTTCATTAAACGAACACAGTTCTCCTGTTTTTAATTTTATAAAAGCATACTAATCAATGTATGTAAGCATGCCACGTTATTATATGGTATGCATCAATTATAATTATTTGGAAAATTATACAAATTCCCAAAAAGCCTCATCGCACATTTCAGAATTCCTATATGTTTAAAAACTACTCAATATA
Source organism: Stegodyphus mimosarum (assembly GCA_000611955.2). Lineage (NCBI taxonomy): Eukaryota > Metazoa > Arthropoda > Arachnida > Araneae > Eresidae > Stegodyphus > Stegodyphus mimosarum. The sequence continues at coordinate 76,460 of KK121841.1, forward strand.
CTCGATTTGTCAGTGTGTTAATTTCAGAGCTCAACAAGTATTAAAGAAAACTGTACATAGCAATTCTATCTGTCAGCACAAAAGTAACGGGGATTATTGCTAAAATCGATATCATGCTTGAAATTTGAAATAAAAATTCCTATGAAGTAGATCATACTGAATTCCAGCACCAAATAAATAGCCTTTATTTCTGAAAAAAATTTTATTATGCTCAGAAGCACAAAAAAGCCTCATAATTACTTTCAAAAGCTATTGAACATATTCATTTTGCACGGTAATTTAAACTCAATTTTAAGTTATCAGCCAGAAAAGGTACAAAGATATAGCATATAAATCTTTTAAGGCATACAATACAGCATACACACAATTTTATACAGCACAGAATATTATAAAAGACTGAATACTTCAAGATGCAGGGTTTTACATTGTTGTATTTATATCATGTACGTATATATCTGTAAACGTTTTAATTTTTTTCACTGAATTTGTTATATTATTAATTTTTAGTTTTATATTTAGAGCCACATTTATTGTTATACATGTTCTTGTTTCTAATATAGAATTGTTAATTTTGTTGATCTGGGAATGGCAATGTTCACAGTGTAAAAACAGTTTAAGTGAAACATGATATAGGCTCTTCCCATAACAGATCAGTGTCCACATAAATACGGCTGAGACAACCAGGACGACTTTTAGGTTCAACATCAAAGAAGCCTTTGCAAGTTATCAAGTTAACTAAAAATATTAATATCGCAATTCATACTTCCAATAAAAGTGTTAGACTGACAAGCCTCCTAAAAACCTGTCAAAGAGAACTCAAGGAGCTTATACAGCAAACAAATAGGGCTAGGTAAAACTGGCAAACCACCTGGGACCCAGACTGGAAGCATCATTATTATCACCTACAGAATAAAGTTAAAATAAAACTGAAGACCTTCAAACGACAGAAATGGGAATAATTCTTAAAATCGCTGATGATTAAAGCTAATTGATTATATGAAGTTAACAGAAAACCTATTAAACTATATATACGACAATCCCTTCACTCCCCGGCCCAGCGGGAATAGTTTATTCTGATGATGACAAAGTGATGAGTTGGAGAACATCTTCCAGACTTGATGGTGAGCTGGAGAATACCTTCCAGACAAACACCTGGACGTGTGATGAAAATACAGTCACTTAAATCAATAGAGAAATTAACAATTCATGCAACAGCTTTGACAACGGAACTCTCTTTTCCGATTGCTATTTCATCATAAACTGTCAACATCATCAAGAAATTAATAACAACTTCAATATTATCCGGACCTCGTTGAGCATCGGTACACAGAAAAGGCTTATCTTGGTAAACATGCAAAAATCTTCTGTCATCATCTTCTGAAAAGGAAATTCAAATAAACATGTGCCAGAAACCAATTATTGGACTTATTAATTGCCTGGGAAAGCAAGACTACCTACCTTGTAGCCATTCTAGATTCCAAACTTACCTTCAGCCATCACATAAAGAAAGTTACAAAAAATACATTATACTCTCTGCAAACATGCGAACTCTCCTCGGACGCCAAAGTGAACTCTCCATTAGCAATAAAATAATCTTGTACAAGTCAGTACTTTTAAAAAGCTACTGCTCTTCTTCATGCCTCTTCTATCTGATGCCATGCGGCGGAAACACACATGCACGAAATACAAGTCATTCATAACAAGATTCTTTGACAAATTACAAATGGCCCCTGATACATGAAGGCTTGAAAATCGAACACATAAATGACTACATCAGGAACAATCAAATTTTATTTTTCTATGAAACATCATCAAAATTCACTCATTGCTATTCGAAAGAAAAAGCCCTATCTCATAGAAAAATATGTATACCCGGCTAACACTGATCATTTGACAACAACACGTTCCATCATTCTCACACACGCTGTTTCAGTAGTTTTCCGTGTTACTCTCACTTTTAGTTGGAAACCACATTCCCACTCAGTTATACATTCCTATTAATATTTCATTGCATTTCAGTTACCATAAATTTTGATTCTTCGTTTTACATCCTCCTAAGACTCTGCTTCTCTTCAGCATATTCGCAACGCATCTTCGTCTCTAATCTTAGAGATGGGGATGTGTAATCTTAAGAGTCTCTAATCTTAAAAACTTTAAGTGCTGACAATTTAATTGTCAGCCAAGTTGCTCAACTTTTGCCAAATTACGCATTTGCTAGAAGTTCCGACCAGAAGCGAGCTTGAGCGAAGCGCCTTTCTCTTTCAGCCTGTCCTTGCATTTCAAGAATACTTACGGATCATGAATTCTAATTCCATACTCACAATATCATGAGTAAGGACGGTCAAACCATTCCATATAACCAAATTTCTCCTGAGCCATTGATGACCTCAATGTCAGAATTTCTACGATACCTAATTGTAACGAATCCAAAGCTCTCCTTCACGAGATTAATATTGAGATTATAAAGTTTATACTATTTTCATTAATAGTTATTTTAATTCGTTAGCTTTTCTGTAACTTTTTGTTTCTCTGGCATTTCTACGCCGGGATGTAAATGAGTTAGGGTGAACGAGAGTGTATTTAAACTGAAGTAGCGAAAAGATTAGTCCGTGTTTTCGCTACTGAGTGTGCACGTTGTTATTTCTATCTTGCCACCGAAGTTTAACATCACGCCAGTGTAGGTTTCTGAGTCAACCTGCTAGATTAAATTAACTTGTGTAGTCTTGAACTACACTTCTGGAGAGCGTATCTTATGTAGTCTTGAACTACTTTAAATTTAGTTTAGTTTATGATTATTTTTAGTTTTATCGCCACAAGTGGATGGTGGATTTGTAAGCATAAAGTACTGTGCCGTCTGCAAATAACTGAATTCAATAAAAAGGTCTTTTCCACCCTTAAAATGGTTTATTGATGTGACCATGTGATGTGAGTGGCACGCAAATGGCTGGTCACCTAGTGTGCAGACCCCCTTCGTGAAGTCTCCTATGCACGTTTGACGCCAACCTTCCTATGGCTGCAGCAAGGAAGGCTCTGAGTTGAGTCGGAGATGCGGTTCTAATTCTTTGTGAGCATAACAAATATTAGTCATCGACGCTCGTCGGAGCTGTTGGTCATCCTTGGCTGAACTTCCTGAATGCCGAATCTACGGTTAGAAATAGTTGCAAAACTTTATGAACAGAAGGACTCGAATTTAGACATCTGGCTACTTCTGTATGATTTTGCCCTGCCACTAATCTTCCAGTAGCTGTCCATCGCAGTTCTTCGGGTATATGATGCCTGGAGGTCATTGTTAGGAATTGGCAACCCCAGATTTCTTATCTCAAATTACAGGCAAAATTTACAGGCTTTCTCTCAAACATGCAATTTTATGCTCCTTGCAGATGACGCATTCTGATTGCAGCGCTACTAATTTGCATACTGCAGTTTTACTCAGCATCTCTTATTTGACAACATATTCAAATTTTATTTGGATTAATTGGATTAATTGGATTGGTTTAATTTTGGACTAGTTATTGCTGTTTTGCGATTTTCCCTTAATTTTTGGAAACCAGAGTATTTAAACCTGCAAACTTAAATTTGATTTTATCTTTTTCACTTTGAACACTGCCTTTGCTAGATTATCATAAACTTTAAAATAAATCTCATCTTTTGATATGTACCACCAGCTCAACAGCTCGAACTTAGTTACATTTTTGCATTTCTACTGATCATCCCGAACACATACTATGAATATCGGAAGCAGCAAAGTGAGTTTATCTTCTGTTACTCCTTTTAAGGTATAGTTCAGTCCAGCAAAGGACGAAATGTAGTTCTTGTTGTTTCTGTTTTAGCTGTTATTCATTTGCGAGACCTAGTGAATTGTGTGCCCATATTTCTTGAGCATTAAGGATAAAGTATTTATAACTGCGTTTTGCTTGAGCTGTTAAAATTAATGATTGTGGTGCATGTAACTGATTTTTATAATAAATCATGAATTTCTTTCTGCGTATATAGTGTGAACCCTCAGAAAGATATAAATGAACCGATATCCTGTAAAAATACTAATTATTATTAATTATCTTATTATTTTATCTGTAATTTTACTTTTACTTACGTCTGCTTATGTAAATTAATTCACAAATTCACATCTCTTGGGTTCGAGAAGGAGCCTTTGGTAGCTAATGCTCACCGTTACTCCATTACTTTTCTCTGTGACTGAATTATTTTAATCAGATTTAGCTTTGCTAGCCACAACTGCTTCATGGAAACTCAAAATCTCGGCCATCGAGCTTAACTTTGTATTTATTATTTAAGATTTATTTAAACATTTGTTCTGAATTTCCTGCAGAGATATGGTTTTTCTGTTACTGTTACAAAGTTGTGGAACTGTAAGGTTGAGAAGTAAATAAAAATGTTTACTTTAAACTGTTTTCTGAGTTTATATTATTCTACTTAGAAGTTAAGACAAAACGATAAGTTGTCTGATTACCTTTACAGTTTTAGAAGTTAACATGTAGAGTGGTGTAGAGCGGTATAAATATATTCAAATATTTGTTTTTCTGTAATAAAAAATATCAGCATGGTCTCTAACGAACTATAAACTGTACATAAAAATTAAAAAAAATACTTACCATTGTATAGTAGCAGTAGAGGTAAAAGCAGAAATATCCACTTTTGTTCTATAGACCAATCATAAAAGTAGAAAAATCTCAAGGAGAAGGCAAACCAACACTAAAAGTATATATCATTATTATTTGTTATTATCTTGTTATGAAGATAGCATATTATTAGTTTCTAACTTAACTTTCTATTGAAAATAAAAATTAGTTAACTTTACATAAGTAATAACTTACAGTTGTTCCGAATATTAGGAAAATGAAAATGCATCGAAACCATATTTCGATCTTTGTAAATGAGGGATTATAAGTTTTGAACTAGAAAGGAAATGTATACATGTTTTTATGAATTCTGGAACAAAATTTACAGTTAAAAATATACATATAAATTTATAATTAGTACTGTAATAGAAATCTTTCCAAAAATGTAAAAAGTATCTTTAATTTTCAAGAAAACAATAATGAATTTATAAGTGATTTATATTTCAATAATTACTACTAATAATAATAATAATATTCTCAATAATAATATCTTATTCATATGTTTAAAAAATCTGAAGAATAAAAATTGAATTTGTGACTGAACAGTAAATTAAAATGAAATTAAGAACTCAATATGTTCAAAAATTAATTATCACTTTTAATAGTTAAAGGCAACACAGGAGTTTTAAAAAATATTATTTTTCATCATATTATTCTAAAAGGAAATAATATTACATAAACTCACTTACATAAAATATGACATCCTTTATATGATAATTTTCTTCAACTCTCTCAAGACCATAAAAATTTATAGTTAGGATATAATGTGTGTAATCAATGAATCCTAAATGTAGAATTGTAAACTCTTCACAAATCTATCAAAAACAAAAACAGAAGCAAGATAACAGCAAAGAGCAATTATAATAAAAATGCATTTTTCTAAATGTTGTATAGTTTAAGAGGCTTAAAGTTTAAAACACTTACACTTCCAAAACAATGGAGTTCTCGAGTTCGATTATGGCTATGTTGATCTCCTAGCACAACAATAATTTTATTTTCATCTGACACACCCTGAATTGTAACAGCTACATGAAAGGGTTTGTTGAATCTCTCATCTAAATGATATAAGATTTACTATAACAAAACGATAATAGAATATAAACATATTTTTTACTTATTCATGAAAATATTAAAGAAAGAAAACATATATGTTGAAAAAATTAAAAAAATAAAATGATCTTTAAATTCAAATGTGGATGTAATCATGCAGTACAAGAGAAGTATTGAAAATTTATTATTCACACATATAAAATGGCTGATAATGAAGAAACAGCAGCACCATTTAATCTAATATATATATGTAAGATACAATAAAATACGATAGCTGCTTTAAAAAATAATTGACGACCTGAAAATTAACATTCTAGATTTGGTGATTTCCCTAAATTCATCTGTTTCCCCAAATTCAAGATCTATGTTATATAACGCTACTTGAAAAGGACAACTAAAACTAAAATTAACCAATCACACATGAGCTGTACTTATGCATCAGATTTAGTATAAATACTCTTGGCAGAATAACTACGTCACTTCTTCCCTACCCTATCTGCTGCTTTGCCGAGAGCGCACTGTTTTGCTGATCAAATGCCTACATCATTTCTTATAAAAAGAAAAAATGTACATAGAAATTTATCATATTTAATTATAATTGAATAAGTGTCAGCCAAATTAATTGGATATGAATGAAAATAAAGATTGGTGATTTATCGAAATTCAATTTCGTCATCTTCGTCGCTATATTTTCAACACCCACCACAATGACTGCAAGCTGATTCCTCCTACGCATTAAATCATTACAAATATACACTCACTTCCAAAAGTTCAGCATAGAGAGGAAAATGCTAATTTCCGGAAGCCAATCAGAATTTAAGAGGATGCAATTCGCTGCAGAGGTAGATGGAAGTATGCAAATATGTTAGGTAACAGCCAATCGCGCTTTCATGTCAAGAAATATGCAAAAAAGGCAGTCTTATACGAAGCCAGCTTTATGAAGGGTTACGGAAGTTGATTGTAAGTGCTGATAGAAGGTGTTTAAAACTTTCGTACAATTTGTTTTCAAATGATTGTAAGTGTTGATTGGAAGATTTTAAAACTTTCGTATAATTTGTTTTCAGAACATACGTGTTTCTATGACTTCCAGAAGACGAATGGAAGATTCGTGCTGTGGGGTCCATTGAAGCAGGACAGTCGATCACAGATGTTGCTCTTTTCTTCAGCGTTCATCATTCTGTAATTTCACGTTTATGGAAACAATTCCAAACCACACAAAATATTGCTATTGTAGCCAAGCGAAAACGCAGAGCGACCTCCACACTTGTGACATCTATGGTTACAGTGTCCATTGGTAAGGCGATATCTGCAGCTACTGTACGCCGAAGATTACATATGAGTGGGCTGTACACCCGGGTACCTCGAGTTTGTGTTCCTCTATCCGTCCAATCAAGAGGGGCACGATTACAGTGGTGCCGGGAACATGTCAATTTCAATGTGTCTGACTGGGGCAATGTCATATTTACTGATGAGTGAAGATTTGTTCTGAAATCAGATGACAAGCGTATAAGGATATGGCGTGAACAACGAACACGCAATCAGTCCCAAAACATCATCGAACATCACGCATTCCGAGGCGGAAGCATTATGGTGTGAGCAGGGATTTCATTAGGATACCGCACCGACCTGCACATCTTAAAACGGGGTTCTTTGACGGCTGTCCGGTATCGAGATGAAGTCCTAGAACCCATTGTGAGATTGCACGCTGCAGCAGTTGGTTCTACTTTTGTTTTAACGGACGATAACGCACGTCTCCATAGAGCTGACATCGTCGATGACTACCCGGAGAGTGAAGGGATTGCGCGTATGGCATGCCCAGCATATTCGCCAGACTTTATTCCCATTGAAAATCTTTGGGATGCTCTCGGCCGTGCTGTATCTTCACGTTTCTCACCTCCAGCCACTCTTATTGAGCTGGAAACTGCTGTACAAGAAGAATGGCAATTGTTTAATTCTGTGGTGGTTAACCACCTAATTGAAAGCATGGTCACAAGGTGTAAACTTTGTATACAGATGAAGGGGGATCACATACCCTATTAATGTCCTTTTTTTCATTTTATGCTGTTTATTTTCCCTTTATTCATAATTCTGTTTAAGTCTCTAGTATGTCGTTATCTGATAACTTACAAAAATTTAATATTGTTTTCATTTCTGTATATAATTATTGATTTTATTTTATGAATAAATATATATGCTACTTTCCTGCCGAATTTTGTGTCAATCAAAGTAGTATTTGTTGATTATTTTTGCACTTTACATCTTCGTGCTTAACTTTTGGAAGTGTGAGTATATATAATTAAAGACATAAAGCAAGAAATTTAAAATTAATTTTTCACAAAGGCAAAATTGTAATTCATAAGTAATAAATTTCAAATAATCCATTAAATGTGACAAAGAATGTAAAAAATGTTGAAATCAAAACTTTTCAAACAAGCAATACCCCGATTTAAAAAATTAATGAAATGTAAAGAAAAATGAACAAAAACAGAAGAGGAATTCAATCAACTTCAACGCTATTTTATCAGGGGGAAGGAACATTGAAATCAATTGAAATCTCTCTTCTGCAAAAATTCTTGCTTTTCTGTATCCAGAATTGGCCATTTTTGATGTATTTTAATTATAATAGTTCATCCGAAAATTCTAGCCTTTTCCCAAAGCAAGGAAAAAACAAAGTAAACTGTATTTAGAATCTTGAACCTTAAATAAAGAGAATTTTGTTTTATTTAAAGAACTGAAAACGAAGGTGAAAAAATAAAACACATTGAAACATTTAAATCAAAATTTTTACCTTTAGACATATAGCAATTAATACAAAGAATTTAAAACATTATAAAAAATTCAGGTGAAAAGACTTCATTAAAACTCTTGTTAGTTTTAAGGGCTTGTTTACTTTACTTTACTTTGCTTACTTTACGGGTTTGAATACCCCCCAGGGAATAAATAATACTCTACGTTTCTTCTCCAGCAATATCAAGCAAGCCCTTAAGAAAACTATAGCTAAGATTCCAAATGATGATCACATAATCGATTTGTTTCGTAATATTAGGGAGGTAATTACGTAAGGGAAAACATTTAGGAAGAGTGGTAATTGACATAGGCTCCTAACCTAAAGAAAACAATAAACCAACTCAATAAGTCATTTATCAAGACCTACATATAAGAAAAATGGGACGATAAGATTAAACTAGTAGATATCAGAGATGGCTCCTTCTGATCATTACTCAAAATAAAAAATAAATAAATAATAAATAATTAAAAATAAAAATAATAAACAAAAGCCTTCTTTACACCTATTTATCATACCAACAAAATAACACCAACTAATGAAGACGTAGCTAAAATTCTCGCAAGACATGTAGAGTCGCAAATGATTCCTAATAATCAACCGGCAGAATGTAATTTTATTAAAGACGTCCACAAATACGTCAGTGATTGGTCAAACGTTCCCACCACATGCAACTCTTCCAAATTAGTTTCTCCTCGTAAAATCATTAATATAATTGCGCGGAAAAAAAATTAAACATTGTAAAGTTCCTGAAATATGATGACATTACAAACTTTGCAATAGGCAACCATTCGCAAAATATGATTAGCAGACTTACTTTCATCACTGACTGAATTATAAAGACATACTTCTCTAAACAATGAAAATACGTAAAGAGAATACTTCTACCAAAATCTGGCAAGCCTGCGTCAAACGCAGATTGATATCAGACAGTTAGCCTTTTATCTCGACTTGGAAAGATAGATGAATATGTGATATTTCAAAGGATGAAACTTCATGAGGGCTTATTTCCATCATAGCAATTCGAGTTCCAAAAATTTTCTCGACGACGAAGCAAGTCATCAAGATAGTACAATTCAAACGCGGAGTTCTGCACAACAGGTAGACTATTGCCCTTATGTTAAATGTGGCAAAAGGCTTAGACTACGGATGAAGTGCTAATTTATAAATTCATACACTTCAGATTCTAAGATAAGATCCTACAAATTATGTATTCCTTTGTAAAGGACAGACATTTTTTGGACTAACAGTTCTCTGATTAAAAAAGAAATATAAAGTCAAAATGCTTCAGAAGCTCATATTTGACCCGATCATGTACGTAGGTTGATCCAAAAAAAAAGTTTACAAGCAGAAGCATTTGAAACGTAATAATTGTGGAGCGAATATTTCCACCCAGCGTGGTTGACAGATGGCGCTAGCTGTCCTACAGCGGTTCTACGAGTAAGTAGCGTCACTACGCAGACACTTAAGAGCGACAGTAATGGCACGACGTCTAGAAAAGTGGTCTCGCATAGAGGTGCGAGCCGTAATTCGATTCTTATGGGTCAAGAATGTGACCGCATCCGAAATTCACAGACAAATCGTTGAGGTGTATGGGGGTAAAGCAATCAGTAGACAACAGGTAGCGAAATGGTGTCGTTCTTATCAGATGGGCAGGGAGCATGTGGAATATGGAATAATATGGAATATGGAATATGGAAGCGAGCGGCCGTCCAAGTTCTTCAAGGACGGATATCAACACGGTACGAAAGGGTTCGACGAGTAACCGTGCGCGAGATTGCCTCAGAGTTGGACCTGAGTTATGGTCACGTTCAGCGTATCGTAACCGATGAGTAGCGAAATTCCAAAGTTTGTGCCCGCTGGGTTCCACGTGCGTTGGCCGCGGAGCATAAGGCCACTCGAATGCTGTGTAGCCTCACATTTCTTCAGCGATACCATTCAGACGGCCAACACTTGATTGCATCGTTACCGGTGATGAAACATAGCTTGATCACTTCACCCCCACATCCAAAAGAGCCACGATGGAGTGGAAACACGCTCGATCACCGACGAGGAAAAAGTTTAAGGTCACACCCTCTGCCGGTAAAGTGATGGCAATCGTTTTCTGGGATACGACTGGTGTTATCGTAATCGAGTATTTGGAACGTGGCCATACCATTAAGGCCGATCGTTTTTGTGCCACCTTAACGAAATTGCGTAAAGCCATCCGACGCAAACGGCCTGGATTACTGATCAAAGGCGTCATTCTTCTGCATGACAATGCCAGGCCCCATACAGCTCGCCAAACTCAGGAATTGCTGCAAAGGTTCAAGTGGGAGGTCTGGAATCACCACCCCATACAGCCCCGATTAGGCTCCAAGTGACTATTTCATTTTTCCGGCGTTGAAGCGATACTTATCCGGAACACGGTTCACCTCAGACGATGCAGTGAAAACAGCTGCCGAGAAATGGCTCAATGAGCAGGGCCCTGATTACTACCAAGACGGGATAAACAAGTTGGTCGAACGTTCTGACAAATGCCTAAACAGGTTTGGCGATTATGTGGAAAAGTGAAGGCCAGATGTGTCTTTTAATTCCCATTTGTATCTTGTTTCTATTGTTAATAAACACTTTTTCATTTGCCTTGTAAACTTTTTTTTTGGATCACCCCTTGTATCTATTCTACACGGCCACCTGATAAAACTATGATTCGTCATTTTTGGCTTGCTACTAAGCGGATAACATAGATCTTATTGGAAAGAGAAATTCAAGATTACATCTCGCACATAGGACACTAGTGTACCAAATGGAGAGAGTACAAATGTCCTAAATCGCTAATTTTAATCCTCCTCAAAATAATAATAAAAAACACAGACGCATATTACCTCAATCAAGCGAAAACAAATTCTTTTCGATGAAATTGTTCCTTAAGTCCAAAAAGGCAAGCATTTAGCAACATTAGTACCATAATTAACAACAAACTCAGACGATATGATCACGCTATAAACGTTGGCACCAAGGCAAACAGAGTTTCTGACTATCTGCTTCCAGTTAGTAGTAAATATTCAAGACCTGACCATCGGCAACAGAAGGCTTACTTATGTTTGAAAGATTCTTTTTTGGTACGCCTCGACGTAGCATACAAAAAATTTCCAAATTACCATATTCCAGCGTACCGGGGCGAAGTTCCTACGTATTATCATAAACACCATGATGATTTAAAATTGGAGCCCATTGAGAAATTTAGGGATAGGATAAATATTAATTTCTACAGAAAGCTTTGGATCGCGATTACTTTTCCTACTTTAGTGAATATTGAAAATAATACAGTTAGATTGAATAATGAAGATATGAATATCTCTGGTTAAGAACTCTGCGGCCAGGTAAGAACTTATCACACACCTTTTCTTTTCTGATTCTATGAGATGATTTCTATCAGAATGCTGAAGTAATGTTTCCATCATGACATTGCTGGCCAAGGAATCGGTCGCTGTCCACAAGTGAAATATTATAGGAATAAAGATTAGATCAGATTAAAATAGGCTACGGTGTTAAAAGCGAAAGTATACTAAACTAGGAAAAAATGTAATTAAAGTAATGATGGACAGATTCCTTGCTACTGCATTACTGAAGCCAGTTACTCGGCCAGTCAGTTTTGACTATTAAGGTTTAATTGTATTATTATTACTCTTCTTATTGCTTCATATTTTAGCTTCTTATTATGTAATCAGTTGCAACAGCTGTAAGTGCATTTTAATATGATTATTTGTTTATTCTTCCCTTCCCGCAATTACCGGCTTTTTATTAACATATTTATATATAACACAAAAAATGTTAGTCTTAATTTTAAATTAATTCCTGCCTTCCTCTTGACT
>KK121841.1:88800-109858 GCA_000611955.2 Stegodyphus mimosarum
GCCATAGCCTTGGGTTCGGGTTCGAATTAAGGAGAAAGCATAGGTACTTATAAGTCTATAGTGTCTTTGCAGCACACAGCTGTTTAAAATACCACAGAAGGGAAAGTCCTCTCGAAAGGGGTAAGAAACCTTTCGATCCGTCTCCCGGGGTATTCTTCATTGAAACTGATGCGAAGTTTACAGTTTCTCTCAGGTGTGATTCGATGAAGCCCTGTGGGTGACCCTGGGTAACGTTTTCGACGATGAAAAGGCTAAATCACCGATGGCTTTTGGTCATTTCAGACGAATGCATTAGAAATTACAAATGTCCGACCTTTTGGAATAATAGCAACATTTTAAAATCTCTGAAAAATTTCTATTAAAGAATTCTTTCCATCTGTTTTTTCTTTTATTATGCTGATAGTTCAGAAAAATTTTAACATGTCAGTTTTTAATTGATGGCCTCTTTGAATGGCCGCCGATTAAATTAACTATTTCTGACTAATGTGCACGTCACCTAAATTTAATGACCTTATGGAAAATATCTGGCCTTCCCCCCACTCCAAAAAAAAAAAAAAACTCATTCTCATACAGACTGGCATTACTAATAGCCAATAATAAAATCCGATTCCGATAATATCAGAACCCTGAGAAAAAATCGTAAAAATTCTTTAGTTTGATTTTTAAACTGTAAAATTAAATTTTTGTCATCTATATTCTATCCTCTTCCAGTAAAAACGTAATCTCTAGGCTGTAAAAATTGAAGTAACAAGGCTTGGAATTATCACATCCTGAAAGGCAAAAATGAGGTATCTATATTTTGAAACGTAGTATGGTATCCGTATCTCGGAACGGAAAGTAAAATTATACTTCAAGGCACCTCCAACTCTAACTGATATATTTAGACGTATATTCAGAAAATAATTCAAAATCCTTTAATTTCAAACAATTTAAATAAATGTTTAATATGCTTGTATTTTGACACTTATTTCCGGCATTATTATAATTTGATTACGCATATAGAAATTAATAAAAACTATAACAATTAACTTCATTAAATTTCAGTCACACATGTCCCAGTAGAGGGCAGGTTCGTGACTATTTCCTTCTTGATTTGATTATTTTAAAATGTCGGAATCTTCTAGTTTATACAAACGTTTATACTACATAACTGAAACTTTTCAGCAATGGAAAGAAAATTTAACATATTAAATTATTTAAACATTAACATAAAAATTTAACAAAATTAACATTTTTCAAAAATTTAGAGCAATAATGCACACTTTTTAAAAATCTGAAGTAGTATATCATGAACATGTTTCGAACTCATGAAGTACTCATGTCTCATGTACTAAGGATGAGGACACGTCTTAGTTTTCTTAAGTTCAGAGCCTAGTTGCGAAATTCTTTACATAACAAAATTGGTTAAAATTCTCTTCATGTATTTGGTAGTTCATTTTGCGTTTCCTGTTCGCAAGTTTCATACGTTTGAAACAAGAAATTTTCTTAAATGGCTAATGCATATATTTTAGCACCATCACACAGACCTTTTACAACATTTTGGAAGTCCTTATTTTTTGAAATTTTCAACTTGTTTTTTCTTGAAGCAGTTTTTTAGCTTCCACTGTTTAGAAGCCAAGCATTTTTTAAAATTAAAATCCTCAGATGAACCCTGGACTTAAAAATTTCTCTTAGGCGTTAATTTTGATCCCTGAATCTGAGGACGAACAATAAAAAGGCAAGAACAGTAATGCAGCTGTCTTAGGGCTATTCGGCATTGTTAGAACATATTCGGCTAACTATACTTCTGTGTTTCAAACATAAAGATATCACTAGTTTATTCACCGATGATCAGTTGGATAGGGACTAAAATTTAAAAAAAAATTGCTTTCTCATTTTTTTTTTTTAAATTACTGTTTCCTAATCATCAAAAATGCCCAGATACAAACACACCAAATTAACAAAATTATTTCTTGAATGAAATATCTTAGATATTATACTTTACACATAATTAATACATTTCACATAGTGTCTCCTACCTGTTCCGTGATAATAATGTGGACAATTATCGATCGTGATGATTGTCTACTTTTCAGGACTGTATTTTATTAAATAAATAATACCTATTATTAATATTGATATTAAATTTTATCCGAACATACAAATAGATATCACATTGTATGAAAAATACTCAGTTACAAATTAATGCAGTTAAATTTGCTATTAAACTTGGATTGATTATAAAATGCCATACCATCTCCTCGCTTAAGAACAATTCTTGCTATCACCCACAGTTGCTGACTAAATGTAGACAACGCATTAGAGCGCAGAATGAAAGGCCCTGTCTGTAAATTAAATTTATAAAAAGAATGAGAAATGCACAATGTAAAAAATAACTACTAACTATTGTTAAACCATAGAATAAATATACATGCCAGAAAATATTAAAAAAAATATGTACCTCAGTTAAAAAAGAAATTTGAAGTCATTTGATATTTTACTGCATTTTTTATTCTTACTTTTGGGTTTAATTTTTTTGCTATGATACTAATTTTGTAATTTTCTTACTTGAGATTATTAACAGTCTGGCAGACAGGGCCACCTCGAGGGTACGAGGCGCCCTTGAGCGCTCCCATAAAATATAAGCTCCCATAAAATATATATTTCAGCGCTCCCATAAAATACAATAATTTGAAAATTAAAATGTAATTAATTTCAAGAAATTTCTATTTATTTAGCATAAGCTATACCTATGTATACATAAAAATAAATCACGTAAAGAAATAAATTTTCTCAACTGTCTGAAAAAATATTACAAAACATTTAGGATTAGTTTTATGGTATGCCAATCGTTGTACATTCACTCTTCTAGTTTTATCTGCTATAAAACTTTTAATCAGGTATTTTTATATCTGAAGTATCCACACTTATCATTTTCTATTAATATCCTTGACAAATCAGTAAAACGTTCTTTTAACACTTTTAAATAATTTTTCATTAATTACAGCTTTGTAAAACTTCCTTCCCCGATAGCTCTTTATTCCTGCGTAACGTTAAATAAATACGCAATCCTGCATTAATAATATGCAGAAAAGAAAAATATTTCACATAAAAAACTCATCATTTTATAAATTTCATTAATTGGTTATGACAAATAACATATGGACTACCTGTGTTTTATAAGCTTAGATAGCTGGGTTGGTCAAACTTTACACTAGGTGGAAACGCATCATAGAATTCAGAAATATTCAAGAGCTAAGATTTTCTAATAGCCGAAACTATATTTTCCTTTCATTGGTAGCAAAATAGTTTTTGAATAGTAGAAAAGTTTGGAGAAAATTTACAAAGACTTTTCAAGGTTTAATTACACGGTTTTTAATTACCATTATTTATAACAAAAAATCTTGTTGATTAATCCTTCCGCTCAGAAAAATATATTTCTGTGCTTTAATAATTTTAAATTTGTTTTGCGATACAATGGGCATTCTCTTTTCATTTCTCTTCAGATAGAAAACCAAGAACTTTCTTTTGGTTTTCGAATCTCCCGTCCCCCCGCCACTAATTACAAATTCACTTATTTTGTTAAGAATAAAGTGAAAACACAAGAAAAAATACAGGTTTTTCACACTAATTTACGAAGCTTTTCATTCAAATTGTAGAGTTACTATTATTTTGCACAATTAGTTATTTATAAGTTCAGCCTTCTGCTTTGCGCTTCTTCACCAGAAGTGTAAATAAGTTGGAGAGTATTCAAATTGAGATTTTTAGATTGTAAGACAGACCATTTTTCTGCCTCTCGAGGCTTTATTAATTAGTTTTGCCAGTTTTGATAAGATTGTAATTATTCGGCTTTGCGTTAAAGATGCTATCATTTAAATTGTTATGCCGATACGAAATTCTAAGCCAACTTAAGATTTAAAATAAATTGTGAAGTCCTTGACTACTAGGTTAAGTTTTACATTTTGAATTTCAGTGTTACTTTAAGTTGTATCGTCATAACTGGTAGTTGTTTTGTTAAGCACAAGATGCCATAAGACGTGCTCTTATGTTCAAGTTCTGCTTTAATAAAAAGGTTGATTTAAACTTTTTTGAAGGCTTTGTAGTTCATTTCAGACGCAGCGATAGTTCGCTTAAAGTCTGTTGTCCGCTTAAAGTCTTAACGTTTGATACTAGTTAAAGCTCGCAAAGAAAGTCAAACTCTATAAAATGAAGAATAATTAGAACTTGAAATAATATGCTATCAATTTTTATTTGATTAGAATAAGAAAAGACAGAGTTTCGGAGAAATTGCAATTCAAGATGCGAATATTATTCTTAAATAAACTGTCAGCACAGTATTACTTCAATGTAATAATTAAAATTTTCTTCGCTACAAAGTGAATAGATATGGATATCAACCTTAGACTTAAAACATTCAGGTACGTAATTTGTTTGATTATGAGATGTACCTTGTTTTTCCATAATGAAGTTACAATTATACACTTTCATTCTGCCCTTCTTCATATTTTGAGATCATCGGAGCCTGTTTCCAATTTATTTTTTGCTCTATAGTCTCGACAGCGAAATTTCTGTTTCAAGAGAGACAGTCTGTTCTTAAACCAGCATCATAATATTAAGAAATCATAGAATCGGAATTATTTGCCTTTTATTTCGTATTTTGTCGATTAGCACATTTGAAATTGTGTAAAATTATTTGTCCATAATGTAATTTCAAAAATAAAATTTATTGATTGTTAAAAGTCGCGATTTCTGTTTCAAATTATAATTATTTTTCGAGAATAAAACTATTGTGAAAGCCGCACCCTAGCAACCATGGTTTATCCATGCCTTTTATATAAAGTAGTTAATATCTTGCAATATATTCAAAAGTTTTAGAATACATATAATTAAACTGAATACTAGAATTATGAAAGCATATTAAATATCAAATAATTCACAATTATACATAATGAAAGAAAATTATTTGTCTCACTCTTTACATATTTTATATTCCTTTTCATCAAAGACTCTTAGTTATGATTTATAGAATTTCCTTTTCATATCAAATAATATAATAAATATCTTGACAATAAAGAAATTTACATGCATTAAACTACAATCACATTTCTAACTTTGTGCTACAAAATCTAGTTTACCGGGAGATCAAATATTTTCTTTCGGTTCTCCCCCCCTTCCATGTAGGGATCTAGCGGGTCAGGTACCGAAATGCTGCTCTGCCGACGCGAATTCGAATCCTGGGCTGCCGAAATGAATATTTTCATTGTTTTCCGATTGGATAACGTGATAAAAGATGAAGCAGTTTTCTTTACAAAATTCTTCCAGAATACATTTCTGTCCTTAGCCTAGATACTCATCGAGTAATTTGCTCTATTCTGTTTAAAAAATAAACAAGCTTTCTTTCTTCAAGAGCAAGAAATCTCGCCTTCGAATGTGTTTCAAAATAAGCTTTATGGAAATTGAAGACATAAACTGTTATTACTACAAATAACAGACTAAGTTTTGTTTTTAAATCACTAATACTGTTATTTTAAATACTTACATTTGAAAATAAATAAATAAATGTTATTATTATTTTTTTTTTACAGAAAACAAATAAGATTCGTTGAAATACACAACAAAGAAACAATAATAATAATAAACTTGGGCGAACTAACAACAAAAGAGTACACTTACTCTCACTTGAATTATGGGTAAGCAAATAACGAATGAGCGACCTCAAAAGTTAAAGATTTACTTTGTAGAGTCATTAGGATTTATTTCGAACCAGAAGATATGAAAAATGAGCAATGCACTCGCCGGGACTCGAACCTCGGCCCTCTCGAATAAACACCAAGTGTGCTGACCATTACCCATGGTCGAAGGCATGCTAAGAAGGCGGAAGAAATACCTTATATACTTCCCCTTTTAAAGGGCGACTGAGGATTGGAGGACCCAATCGCCATATCCTGGTGATGGAGAATCATCATCCACCACCTTTTTTAGTTCGGGCGCCACTGTAGAGTCATTAGGACTTATTTCGAAGCAGGAGACATGAAAAATGAGCAGTGCCCTTGCCGAGACTCGAACCTCTCGAATACGCGCCGAATGTGCTTATCTTTACACCACGAAGGCATGCTAAGAAGGCGGGAGAAATATCTTATAACTTATTTAAAATTTTACTAAAAAAAACAATTCTTGGAAAAAAATCTGAAAGCTTTCAGATTACTCCCAAAGGGGAGTTTTTTCATTTACACATACACAGACGTTTAGACAGCATTTGTGCTAAAAATATATAAAAAAAGCATATCTTTATAATTTCCGATAGACATTCTCGCGCGTTGGAGATAAAAATGTCTTATTCCGCACAGTGTTGCCACTGCTCGCTTTGAAATTGTTGAGTTTTTTAATTAAAAATTTGTTAAAACAAATTCAAAATTCGGGTTTCCAGATGCCTATGTTCGGTGGAGGATTATGTAATTCAAAATTTGATGGCTCTAGATACCGTAGTTTTTTCACAATGCGTGAAATATACATACATTCATGGAGATCCTTAATTATTTAATTTCTTTAGATATAATGCAGAGCAATGATATTTGGTGGCAACAATTTCATAGTGAACCGGCGCAAAATGGCGTTTCGAGAATAATAGGCCTTCTGGGCTGCTTTTAAAAAAAAAGAAAGAAAGAAAGAAAGAAAGAAAGAAAGAAAAAAGCTTAAATAATGTTGCTGTATGCACTCTTAGATTCTCGCAGATATATAAAGAAGAAAAGGGCTAGTGTATTCTTTTGGCTCCCCTCGCCCTCCATTTCGTTCCTGTATCATATTGGAGTGTGAAAGGAAGTAATTTGAAGTTATTGCACTAAAAATCCTCATTCCACTTTTTTTAAAACAGAAGTTTCAGCTCTCATGACTTTTACAATAGTTTTTGAGAACACTTAACAATTATTTCTGCAATTCATTTTCAAAAATATGAAGCATTATCCTGGTTATATGAAATTATAGCTAACAACTTTTACTATACATTTTTCTTTCTTTCTTTCTACTGTTGCATAAATCCGCTAGGGAAGAATTTATAATCACTTTGCCAAGGATTTTGCAATACCATCTCTATTTTACTCTCTGCTGGAAACGATGCCGGATTAATAAAGCAGGATCAGGTGAAAATTTTCATGTTGGAAAGTCCTTTTCTTTTTTCTGCCTTTACCTCTAACTTTATGGACAAAAAATATGTAGAATCTTTAAAACAAGTCGCTAAAGACATTCAAATCCTTTTTGTTAAGCTCACAGACAGCCAAGATGTAAGATCTGAACATGGGTTGTTCGATTCGGATTCAAATCGCGGCGAACGGACTTGCTGCATGGGAGCTTTCATGATTTTTTCCATTTTAAATACCTGCCAATCTCCTTTTCAAGAGCCTTCCGCGAAAATATACCTCTTTACAGTTCTCGCATGCTGCGCCATAATCTAAATAATCTATTCTCTTCTAACCATTTTGTTAAAAGAATGAGATGAAGTCATTTTATATTTGCAACTAAAATAAACATCTTATCGCTGTAATATGTTCCTAATTTACAGAAATAAACAGATTAAAACTATTCATGTTGTTCTTTCTCCCCAACTCCCTTTAATAGTTCAGACAAGTAACTCCCGCCTAGCACTGAATAAAGGTATAATCATGTCCAGGCAAAAGAAATCTCAAGCATTCTTTAACATAATACTGACACCAGGAAAACATGATATGTAAATTAATGTTTTGAAGCATCTGGCGTCCCAGAGAATCTAATGGAACCCGCCCGTTAATCGGACGCTGGTCGTGCAATCGATGTGGAAGTTTTCTTCCTAATCAACAATCTCAAATAAAAATTTATTACTGCACACTTCCTTGAAATGGCAGAACCCAAACATCCGCACGGTGCGGCCCTGCTAAGCAAGTTGATATTAACTGAGAATTACAGCTGTTCATGTGCTTGCATTTGACCGCAGCTACTTTGATATTATGCTACATGACATGGTCCAGAGCAGCTTACTCTAACAAAAATTAGCCAAAGACTTTAATAAAGGTTAATATTTATCAACGATGAAAATTTTATTTGTATTGTTCTGGTATCTGTAAAATTACATTTAGTTTTCCATAAAAAAAGTCTTTTATTAAGGAAAAATATAATTATAATATTTTTAATGTCAATGTCTAACCTCATTTTTTTAATGTCAGTGCATCTACTTGCATATCTAGTGTGACAGACAGGGTCAGTTGTTAAGAGTATATTCTAAGGCAGTGGCAGATTTGTAAAGCACATTGCTCTCTCACCTAAGCCTCTGAAAGCTCCTCATCCTGTGACATGATGTTCACTAATTCTTTAAGAATGGATGATTTGTAAGCCCCTTTTGACTTCGACCTGCGCAAACCCACAACTATGCCTCTGATCAAGTAAGTATGCTCAAGATATTTGTTCAAAATTATCATTCATATTTTACTTGTATATTTATCGTTTAACGATGAAGTCAAATTAATGAAAAATAGTTAAATAATAAGTTAAAATACAGGAGTTTATCACATTTGGGGCTCTGGCTAGAATGAAAATCGTATTGAAATTGGGCCTCGGTGTGCTCCACCTAAATTTAAACCTTGTTTAAATTTGGTAAAATTAAATTTAAATAGAACAACTTTAGCTTTTCGGATAATTACACTTTTATGCATTTCCACAAATGAGAAAGAACAAATTCAAATGCATGACTGAATTTACATGAAAAACCATTCATTTAAGGACTTCAGTTTGGTTAGGAAAGAATTTAAGAGAGGTGTAATCAAAATACATTAAATGACCTGTTGATTATTAATAAACGTCGAACCTTCAATGTGTATTATGCAGACAAGAAATATAACATTAAACAAAATCATACTAAAGATGATTACTATATTTTAAAACATTTATGATTTACTTATATTATATAGTTGTTAATTCTACAATTGTTGATTTCAGTATGACTATGAAAAATGGTATTTAATCCTAATAGCAATTTTATCAGAAAATTTAAAAATATAGTACTTTTCGGATTTTTTTCCTAAATACGAGTAAATAATACACCTAACTGGAGTGTGCCTTAATATATCCTAGATGTATATTTTCAAGTTATACAAATGTTATTACATTTGAAAATGCTGGAAATAAATCCTGATGTCTTATGAAAAACTGAAGACCTAACTCTTTGGAGGAAAACGGGCCAAAATTCCAAATTCTAACACCTTATGATATTATTTTTTATACATTTTTTATACACAAAGCTCATTTATATTTTGACTGAAAAGAATGAGAAACAACTCACTTGTAAAAATTTAATAACATGGTTTCTTTACTTTATTTACATAAAATTTAATAAGTTTAATTTTTTAACTGATTTCTAGTCTTTCTGAAAATCACAATAAGCTGGCATAAATTGTAATTATAAGATATTGTTACAATCATTGTTAATATAAATAGGTATTTTTCCATTCCATCATACTGGCTTTCTTTTTTCTTTCTTCTTCTTCCCCCTCCCCTCCCCCAACTTTTTGATGCATTTCCCATCACTAACCATGAAAAGAACCCACAATATAAAAACTTTAAACGAAAAAAAAAAAAGCAATACAAAATAAAATAAGATCTTGAAAAATATGTAGCATACTTAGGATAAAAATCCTAAAAGTACTATATTTTAAAATTTTCTGATAAAATTACTACAGGGATTAAATCTCATTTTTCAAAGTCATACCGAAATCAGCAATTGTAGAATTAACTATATAATATAAGTAAATCATAAATGTTTTAAAATTTGTCAAAATAAAAAACAGAATTCCTTTAATTATGTCTGGAAAAAAAAAGGACATACATTAAAAATTTAATGTAGAAGAAAAAAGTTAATATAATGACAATTAGTATATTTTGCAGCATTTGATCTACTTGGCAATAACAATATGATAAAGTTAACAGAAAAATATGTTTCAGTATTTAAAGAGTATTAAATTACAGTTTGAATTAGAATATATATCAAGAAATAGACAAAGTAAGAGAAACTGACAACAAAGTACTGCATTATTAAGAATTAATCATTCTAAACTCAAATATAATATTAATACTTTTCAGGCTAAGATATAATAATGATACTAGATATTAATTTAATTAAATGTGAGGCAGATCTTTGTATAATATTCATATTAGCAACATTGTAAAAATTAATTCATTTAAGTGTTATTATTCAAAACCTACATGTTAATATTATAAGTACTTACAGCCATTTGAGAGTTGTTAAGCTTCGGTGTAAGATTAGTAGCATTTATAGTAACAGTATGTGTAATTGGAGGTCCAGCTAGTCCAATAAATAAAAACAAGCCAAAGCTTGCAAAAAATGCAGAAAAAACCAGAACAAACTCACGTTTGTGCATAGTATATAATCTCATCTGGACAGACCTTAAAACAGATAAAATAACTTAATGGGTAAGAGAAACCTGATAGAAACAGCATATACGTAATGAGCACAAATATTTATATGTTATAAACTTTCATGCAAAAATAAATATTTTAACATCCATTAATTTTAGTAAGGGGAAACAAAAAAACTATTGCAAATTTATCTAGATTTTCAACCTATGAAAGGACCATAATATGCACTTGCAAAATTAAAAAAAAAATATATATAAACATTTAATTGTATCTTTTTTTGCTTTGACTGAACTCCAAGTTATTAATAACAAAATACTTTTTGAAATAGCTGTCTGAAAATGACCGTTATCTACCAAAATCTTTAATTTAAAACAACCAAATTTGATTTTTGCAAAAAAATACTGATATATATAAGAAACAAAAAACAAAAAAGTGAAATATTTAAGGATCATTAATCATTTGATGCTATTAAATTTGAAATTTGGGTGGCATCTTTTATTATATTAATAAAAAAAATTAACTATCCTCATTAATTTCAATAATACATATGAAGACAGGGTGTCTTCTTTTCATGTTTTAATTTTTTATTATATGCCACACTCTGTTATAAATCTAATTACCAATAAATGTTGACAAATAAAAAAATTTAGTATGCCATTATTAATTGGCAAGCAGATAACCCTCATGTGATTTGTCCTAATCTATTAAAAAAACACTACCTGGCAATCTCTTTCAGATAGGCTTAATAAACTTAAAACATTTACTAGCTGCTGCACACTTCTTGATTTACTAGCTTTTTTACCCAAGAAACATCATGATAACATTGAAAAGAAGACAAACTTTTCACAAATAATTTAATATAAAAGTAAAAAAGTTCCTCATAAACTTTTTTTAATGTCACAGTAAGTTTCTAACATCCTCTAAGACATCTTTTTATATATAATGCAACAAAATTTATTTATGTGATTAACTACACAAAAAGTAAAATGCTATGGCAAATGGAATTACTCGTGTGTTGACTTTTTAGGTGTTATTACAGTAATAAACCCAGTGATTAAAATTTAGTTGCATCTCTTAACAAATATGCTTTGTGGAACAAATGAATTTAATTTGATTTCATATATAAGGAAAGGAAAAAATTTCTGATAATTTATAAATAAAGAAGCAATATTAAAGGATTTAGTTTTTAATATTTGTTAATTCAATTTCATTTTTTAATGGCAACAATTCTCACACATAGAAGTTTTTTTCAAGCCTATTTTTGAATATATCTCCTAAAAATATAACTTTTGATATTACCATTATTATATATAAAATAATTACTCAAAATCAAATGATTGTAATTCAGAGCTATCAAACAAGAATTGTGGAATAACATTTTTATACTATTCCACACTTTTTAAAAAGGAGGAAACTGCAAAGTAACAATTAATTAAGTGTACTACACATGTATGCATTAATTTTTATATATTAAACTTTTGTACATGCCACGGCTTTAATATAATAAGAGCATTCTATTACATTACTTATGCATTTAAAAATCATCTCTTTATAATTAAATCTTGGAAAATGCTTTTATTGCGCATTTAAAAATGCGACACTATTTATGCATACTGCGCTTTGTTTAAATATATGCTGACTAAATATAATATATATACTATTTAAATATTTACTGATAAATATGAATAACATTCCAACCAGATTAGAAATTTGAAATAAAATATAATGTTAAATCACAGTTTTGAAAATTATTTTTAAATACTAAACAGATACCTTTCACAACGATCATGGTAATAAGTAGGAGCAATATTCTTTCCGAATTCACTAAATATATCACCGAATTGAGAAAATGCCGATCTCATTTTTAACCTCCAAGTTCTAGCAGAAAACATTGGATTAAATCCGTTAAAATCAGACGGCATTATTTCCTAGCTATAGAGCCACAGACAGAATTAATAATTTCTCTTTTCAAAACAAACATACGGAAAATTTCATCTTTCACACGAAGTCGTACTTTTCAAAAATCGATTTTTGGTTGCTAGGCAACGAAGAGCATAATGCCACTTACTTTAAGCTAATACTGAGGTATAATTTGTGGACTAGGATATTAATTTGATAAAATGTTTTATTGAAAAATAGTTAAAATAACGAATTAAAATAAACTTTTAAAAGGGATAGTCCTATTGAAATTGGTTTTTGCAATATATAAAACAAAAATAAGCAATCTAATAAAATATTCAAAATCTCCCTCTCTAACTAAAAGTTTTTTAATATATAAAAAAATTAGATTGAAAAATAAAGAAATAAAAATTTTTCTAACAATTTTTTTTGGAAAAAACATACTTTCTTAAGAAATGAAATAGCCACCGGAAGTGTATTTCCGATGTTTATATCTGGCAGAACATACCGTTCCTTTTAAAATGTTTTCTGAGCGGATTGTCTGTGCGTTGGTACGTTTTAAAAAGACTGAAAGCGGAGATATGTGTTTACGATTTATGTTTGTGAAGTGTATAGGCTAAAAAGCAACGAAAACTACAACAACAAAATTATTAAACTTTTTTTTATCATGGCTCCCAAAGCTCGTTTCTCTGATGGTATGTAAATATGTCAAAACACTCGGATAAATAATCTTTCGAATGTTATTGTGTTTTCAATTTGAGTGGCGATGAAAACATGTAAATTAAATCTTAATTTCTGCACTGTTAATCAATTAAATTTAAAAAAAATAAAAAGCAAGCTTTATTTTATATTTTTTTCATACCCTTTCAAAATGTTATTATCTTAGATTACGGAATAGAACTGTAACGGTATTGAAGGCTATTTGTAGTATTCTCTAAAACTTTTAAGCTGAAGTATAAATTAATAAGATGAGTTATTAAAAGTTGTGACTATAATTTTTTACCAAATTTCAAAGCTGAGATAAAAGCTACAATAGGTTTAACAAGTAATTAATAGAAATATAATTTAAATACAGCCTGGAGCTCTTGTAAGTCTTGAAGTAATATCATGTGAAACCTTTAAAAGAGTTATTTTCATAGGAACAAAATGCCAAGGAAAAAATCATTCAATGAAATTAAATCAAACTTGCTGGTATGGGTGTTAACTTTTTATAATATTTTATGAAAATGGTGCTTGAATGTGTGTTAAAAGTTTTATGCGAAATTGTAATTAATGGCATTTGAGAAAACTTTGCTATATAATGTGAAATATAGTCAAATCCCATTAAAGAAAGAAAGAAAAGAAAAGAAACAAATAAAAATTATCTTTTCAATGCCTTCATGACTTTGCAGAAAAAGTGGTATGTCTTCCTAATTCCTCTCTAGGAAATAAGAAAACATTATCTTTTTTCATGCATCTTCAGTATACTTATTTTCATTTTTCTCAACTTTTTTCTCTCGTCTTATTATTTTCTTTTAAGCAAACAGAAATGATCCCATCTTGATTTTCTTTCTTGGTTTCGTTTCTGTGTGGGATAACAGTTTCAATCAAAAATTAAAAATGCTGGAGCAGGCTCTGGTGGACTTATACTGAATTTAACCTCTTAGTATTCAGTATAGTGTGCTATTTTAAAGGTTGGTAGAAACACAAGGCATTCTTTTTCAGGTACATCAGTGAGAAAAAAATGCATTGGTTAAAGTGTCATTAAGGAGAATAGAAAGAATGTAAAAGACTAAAATAAAATTTTATTGGATAAGTGTGGTTATGGAAACAAAATTAGAGTTTGTTCTATATCTGTACATAAGGAAAAAGTATGTTAATCTTAAAATTATTACTAGGCTAAATATTGCTATATTCAAATTTTCGTAATTATTTGTTGTATTAAAATTAACTTTGTAAATAAAGAGTGATTTGTTTTTCAACTAATACCCTAGCAATACTTGCTGATTATAGTAAGGTGAGTAATCTCTGTTAATCAGAAAAAGTGACAGTGCTAGTCTTGTCTAATATAAGTTTTATTCTGATGCAAATATATGTGTTTTTTTAATATGAGAATAATAGAAATAGTTGAACCTCATATAATATAATCTTTCAAGTTTTTTTCCACAAAAAACTACAATTATGCATATCATATTGAAATATATTTTGAAAATAACTTTTAATCAGATGGAGTATATTTGACTTAAATGTTAATTATCTGCACACTGCTTGTAACTTATGTTAAGAAAGTGGTATATAAATAGGCAATAAAAATGAGTTTTTTTTTTCTTTTTTCTTTTTTTTAACCTGTTATTCTATTATAAGAAAAACTCAGTTTTTACATTCTCATATGTTATATTTTCTTGAATTTTATGTCCTAATTATGAGATCTTAAATTTTGCTCCACAATATAATTTTGAATTACATTATAGTTTTTTTTTTATTTCTTGTATTTCTTAAGTAATAACATTTTCCACTTTATCTTTTTTTACCATTCTACGTTATACAGTTTCAAAGCTCTTTTTTAGTTTAGTAAGAAATGCATGTACATGTTCAGAACTTCAAATGTGAAGAACGACTCTGTTAATGGATTACACTTGATCTACTTCTTCAGTCTTCTTTCTTTCCTACCATGTTATAAAATGTGAATAGATATTTAAATATCCTTTTCAGTTACACTACTGAATGTTATTGCCTTGCTTGTTCATTTCGTCCTCACCAAATGGTTAAGATTGCTGATCATTGGAAATTTGACCTGAGCTCAAATAGCAGGGATAAAGCTGTCTGCATAGTTATTTTCATAGCTTTTTACAAGTGTAAGGTAAATACAAGTCAGTTTTCTCAGATACGTAGTTGTAATTTATTATTCAAATGAAAATAAATTAGCTATTTTCTTTTCCTCCTAGTTTGCTACTTTCATTGCTGCTTGCTCTGTCTGTCTCTCCATAAGTTGTCTAATGCTGAAGTTTCTATTTTATTTATTCATTTTTGTTAGTAACTTGCCTAGTAAGAAAAGGAAAATTTAATCAAACATTCTTACAGAAGCTGATTCCATTAAAGAAATAAACATAATTATGTGAAAATGCTTGGATTTTCACTATTTACAGTTTAAATCTTTAGAGTAAAGAATATCTATTTTTTAAAACTTTGGCATTCAAGTTCAAACTTTGATATTAAGATGAAAAATATTTTTAAAATCTTTTTATTATGAGCTCAGAGATAAATTACTGACTTGAAATGAACTCTTTTGACCTTTTAATTTCCCCGACAAAGTAAATTGTCAAATAACTATAACTTCATGTTCATATATGCTAGGAAAAGCAATTGTTGAACATATTGCCTTAAAGTTTAGTTCCAGTGATAATCATAAAAGTAGGTTTTCATTTTATTAATTTTATGCACTAAAAACAGATTTTATTTATTTTTTCTTTTTCCGACATTCATTTTTTTTTTTTTGAGACACTTTGAATTATATACAATAAAAGCCTGACCTTCTGGCACTCATCTAACTGAAAAGCTCAAGTAACTGGAATATATTAGCAGGTATACGATTATTATTTGGAATCCTACTTATGTTATCTAAAACGCAAATGCATTTTCACAGTTCTCTTTCAGAAGATGTTGCCATCCCTCCAATTATTGTATTCATCTTATTACTCCAAGAATTCATTCTTGGAACTGGACAGCCTTCATAGACATCTTTTCTATTGAATAATTTTCTTTTGGGAAGGGGGAGGAAGGAGGATGTTGCCAGATAGTATGATTTAGTGCTAATAATGGATAAGCATTATGTCACAATTATTATAATATTCCCTATGTTTTTATGTAAAATTCAATTAATATTTAATAAGCTATTTTAGTTTTTGCAAGGAAGGCTGTAAGTTAATTGCTACTTATCTGTCTTCTTGCAATTATTAAAAAATGATGAAAATTAGAGACCTGCTTTCTAAGAAACAGCATGCTTGGGAGTATTTTCAAAGGTAAAGGATTAAGAAGAGTTGCACTAATGGGCACGATATATGATTTTATTTGAAAATAGATACACAATAGCAATGCAGTGCAAAAATTATGATAAATGATTTAAGTTTTTTTCTATGTTATACCTGTAATTTGTGTCTATGGATTATGTATTGAAATTAAGAGTGGTTTATTTCTTCAAACTTCTGCCAGTATGGTTAGTACAAGTTGAAGAGATCTCTGCTAACTTTTATGGTCATTAGGAGTTTTATAATTGGTTAAGATGTTTTGCATTTGCATTTTTGAGATGTAAAAAAATATGTTGACTTTATGTCTGAAAAGCACTTTTTCCCAAAATCTTACATTATTTTAAATGTGTTTTTTCAACTTTTGATAATGAATAAAATGTGTGTTTTTGTAATTTTAATAAGTTTCTTCTTTCATTGACTTGGCTTTTCTACACTGATTTGTATTGTTATACATTCACTTTTGGAATTTGTATGTATTTGGCATACCCCAAGCTGAAGATAGAAAAAAATACCGAGAAAAATATTTTTGAATTTAAAAAATTTTGAGCATGACATAGGATGTTGGAGTAATCACACCTTCATTGGATTACTTTCAATTATAAGTAAGGAATATGGGTCTGTAGACATAAATCTTTTTTTTTCTTTTCTTGTCCAGTCTTTCTTGAAAGAATGAAGGAGTTTCATATCAATCAGTAAGTTTTATTTTTTCCTTCTCTGTTGCATTTTCACATGTGTTTGTTTATATGATATTTTTAATTTTTAGGTGAAAAAGTTCTTTGTTTCCATGGTCCTCTACTATATGAAGCGAAAGTAAGTGATGTTGAAGTTTAAGTATTTTTTAAAAGCTTTTATTTTGCTTGTGCAAAACTATAATTTCCATTACAAATTTCATTTGATCATTTATTGTTTTTTTTTTTTCCTATTCTTCTTCTTCACTATTATTTATTCTCTCTTTTTTCTTTTTTTCCTTTTTAAATTTAGTGCTTAAAGTCACAGATCAAAGATAAACATATGAAGTATTTCATACATTACAGTGGATGGAATAAGAAGTATGTATATGAATTTTAAATTTTATCTGGAATGATATTTTTAATCATATCAGTGTATTTTATTGTTTTTAATTTGAGTGCAGAAATTAAATAAATTTAATTTGTTTCAAGGATCACGTAAAGGAAGTTGAAAAACTCTTTAAGTTTTGCAGGTATCTTACGCACATTTAAGTTTACCCCTTGTCCTGTGTGTGATTAGTAAAAGCTTTAGAGATAAAGTGTTAGTAAATCCTGGAAGGGTATCTTAAGTCATTTTTAAAGCATAGCAAATCAGTTCCATGGCTAGCCAAGGCATCTGAAAATATGGATCATGGGAACCACATAGCCAAAAAAAAAGGGGGGAATGGAAATAATGGCATCAAGAAAAAGGGGAGAATGGAAAAAATGATAGTAGAAAATATGAAATAAAAATAAACAGAGAAAGAAAGAAAAAAAGAATTTGAATCCCGTTAAATGATGTTGCCAACTGGAGATAAAAACCCGAGACAAATTCTCATTCAGCTAGCAGGGCTATGGCAAGCTTTCTTAAGGGAGATGCTAGTGGTAAGCTATTGAGCCAGCTGTTGCTAATAAAAGCCATTTGGAAAGGAGATTTTTCCAAAAGGGCTTTGAGTGAGCCTTTTCCCTTTTTGTTGTCAAGGCTCATATGCTCCTTAAAAGTCATTAGATTTGTTGAAAGTGATTTTTGGTCCTTTGTAAATGTTTTGTCCATGTATTCCACTGTTCTTTTAAATTTTCTTTGAATAATTTATTGGCGCACACATTTAAAGGCTGAACTAATGGTGTTAATCTGCCTGAAATAACTACCATATCTGTATCACTCAATAATTTCTTGGTATTATCTGTTAGATGGGATTTGAACATGTCCCAAACTGAAAGACTCTGGATTCTTTAAGGCAAGAAGAGGATTTTGCCAAACATTTTCTTATGCTCAGTTTTACACCGCTTTTGTCCATCCATCCTTTCTTGTAAACATGAATGAAAAGAGCATTTGGGGAATTATATTGAGGCATCATCTTTCTTTTAAAAATAATCATGAGTTTTAATTTTGTACCATTTGCTAAGCAGAAAAGCATTATGGTGAAGTGAGATATTTTGTGACCTGTGGTTTTTATGTGAATTGTTTTTGTTCTTTTTACATAAATTGTTTTATTTCCTATCATATCAAACATTACTGGGGTTTCATATTTCTAGTGTGTATTAGTAAATAATTATTGGTCTTCACAGGCCAATGACATACTTCTGGAAGCTTATCAATTTGTTGCCCAAATCTTTTGGAAGTCTTTGCAAAACTTTTGTTTTTCCTCATAGAACTAAATTACTCCATGATTTAAATTGACTACACCAACTCAAAGTTGCTTTAAAGTTTTTCTCTTTCATTTGCATTTTTTTTCCCACTGTAAGGCAAATAAATGTACAATGTTTCTTATTACAGTTAATCCATTCTGACAATTTTCTAGGACCCAGTTTGCAGCAGTTTCTTCTAGGATAAGCCAAATCATAACTCCTTTAAGCAAAGCACAAGCACATTTATTCTTCGACATTTTAATTATTGTGATTTCATTTTTCTTCCACTCACATGGGAAGCTGTCACCAACCCAAACATCCTTGTTGCGGCATGATTTCTATTTTCTTTTGCAAGCTGAATGACTTTGCATTTGAAACCAGTACCATGCTTGCTTCATTTGGTATGAGCCATATTTACTACTAAAAGAGGAGCATTAGATCAACTGCATTCCAGTGTTCACTTCAAAATAACTTCAGATGACTACAGAAAGAGAAAACTAATCTCCTAATTCCCCAAATTCATTTGGCTTGGAAGTGCCTTCTGACCCTATATTATGTTCCCCTTTTCTCAAAACCTAGAATAACTTCTTATGCGTATCTGCATTGAATGCAACAAAGGTTTTTTGCAGAATTATGTATCCCCCCACACATATTGTTTCTCATATTTCATGCCAAAGCCTGGAAAAAATCTTTGAATGAATGGCTTCGAAAGACAAGAGCATTGTATATGTATCTGCCAGGTTTCTCCATAAAGAAAAAGGTGCTCATTATATGGCAAATATACCTAAAAATTAAAAAATATAGTTTGAAATTATAGGTGCACTTTATATGCCACAATATATGGTATATTAAAATATAATATTGCAAGTTTTGTTAGAAAAATAAGCACTTGAAAAAATAGAATGGGAAATGTATCTTTAAACATGTTTACAGCTATGGATTCTTTTATAGGTGAAAATGATATTTTCAAGATCTAATTCTAAAATTTATTATAGATCATTTGAAGTGTCCAAAGGCACAATTTCAAAAATGCTTCCCTTCAGTATTGTCATATTGGAAAGAAAAATTTAGGTCATAAACCACATTCAGATGAAATCAGTAGTGTTGGTATTGAGTGTTTAATGGTGAATTAAATACTCAAGAATTTTTCAAGTTATCAAGCAACACAGGTTTGAAATTTAAAAAAAAAAAAAAAGAGTCATTAAGTGAATTTGGGATGTAAGGATTAGTACAAGATTTCCAACACTTTCTGAAATGTTCTAAATATACCTTTAATTTTTTGTAAAGGATATATGTGTGAAGCAGCATTTTCAGCATTTATGTATTAAAAGAATTGTTTTTGACTAAATTTTTAGCTTTATTTTTAACAAATATTTTAATTCTTATTTTTAATTTATATGTCTCTATATGTAGAGCCCCTACTAGGGTTTTTTAGCGCATGGGGGCAGTTGAAGATTTCACACCCCCTCCTTTGACACTGGATGCTGCTTCCTGGGTCAGATCTGCACCCTAATGATATGACTGTTTATATCCGGGGTGACAAAAGTGTTAGGTTGGGTAAAAGAGATAGATGAAAGAAGTAGAAAAGTTTGTAAAATGCTGATTTCAGCTGTAGCTAATCATGAAAGTGTGATATCATGTATTCGATTCTGATACTTCCTACTACAAATTTTTGTTATGAATTTTAAATTCTGTTATTTAATGTCAACTCCTGTCTGTAGTTAATGGAATGTACTGCTGTGGCTGTAAAATATTTAAACTTTCATATTTTATACAAAAATATAAAATAGAGTTTTGTTGCAAAAAGTAAAGAATAAACAGTTCAAAATTATTTCTTTTTTTTTTTTTTATTTTGCAAATGAAGGGTTCATAAAGTGTTACATCAAAAGTAACTGTCCTCTTTTTGGGACAGGAATTCTTATAGTATCAACATTTTGGTAATTATAAGATAAATGGTTTTTTGATTCAGAGATTTGTGAGTTTTTGATAATATTTTTTTACGAGCATAACAACATTAATAAATATAGTTAAAATAAGGATAATATATTACAACTGAACTTAAGGAACAACATTAAAATAAAACATTTTTATTTTTCTATGTCGTATTGTAAAGTGACATTACTTTCCATTTTGATGACTTATTATTGGAATTTAATAATTTATTATTAATTTATAATAATAAGTCATCAAAAATTTTTGAAAACATTTTTTAACGAAAACAAAATAGCTATTATAATTACTTTAAAATTTATGTAATTTTTCTTTTATATTTTTTTATCCTAAGAGTTTTTGAAGATGTCTCAGAATGTTCAAAGGTATATCAATTTTCTCTATAAAATTCGCTTTACCCTTTTCTTTTCTGAATTTTTTTCCCCAAAAAACTTTCTTTTTTTTTATCTTACAGAATTGGTAAGGATATTTTTTTTTTTTTTTTTTT
The DNA here is from genome assembly GCA_000611955.2 of Stegodyphus mimosarum. Classification (NCBI taxonomy): domain Eukaryota; kingdom Metazoa; phylum Arthropoda; class Arachnida; order Araneae; family Eresidae; genus Stegodyphus; species Stegodyphus mimosarum. The sequence continues at coordinate 109,854 of KK121841.1, forward strand.
TTTTT